>CM022769.1:432500-445000 GCA_012411365.1 Ameiurus melas | reverse complement strand
GTTCCATACACACACACACCCTGTCCATACACACACACACACACACACACACACACACCCTGTTCCATCACACACACACACCCTGCTCCATCACACACACACACCCTGTTCCATCACACACACACACCCTGTTCCATCACACACACACACACACACACCCTGTTCCATCACACACACACACCCTGTTCCATCACACACACACACACACCCTGTTCCATCACACACACACACACCCTGCCACACACACACACACCCTGTTCCATCACACACAAACACACACCCTGTTCCATCACACACACACACACCCTGTAACACACACACACACCCTGTTCCATCAAACAAAACACCCTGTTCCATAACACACACACACACCCTGTTCCATACACACACACACACCCTGTTCCATCACACACACACACACACCCCACACACACACACAAACACCCTGTTCCATCACACACACACAACACACCCTGTTCCATCACACACACACACACCCCACCCATCACACACACACACACCCTGTTCCATAAACCACACACACACACCCTGTTCCATCACACACACACACACCCTGTTCCATCACACACACACACACCCTGTTCCATCACACACACACACACCCTGTTCCATCACACACACACACACCCTGTTCCATCACACACACACACACACACACACACACACCCTGTTCCATCACACACACACACACACACACACACACCCTGTTCCATAACACACACACACACACACACACACCCTGTTCCATCACACACACACACACACACACACACCCTGTTCCAAACACACACACACACACACACACACACCCTGTTCCATACACACACACACACACACACACACCCTGTTCCATCACACACACACACACACACACAACCCTGTTCCATCACACACACACACACACACACACACACACACCCTGTTCCATCACACACACACACACACACACACACCCTGTTCCATCACACACACACACACACACACACACACACCCTGTTCCATACACACACACACACACACACACACCCTGTTCCATCACACACACACACACACACAACACCCTGTTCCATCACACACACACATCACACACACACACACCCTGTTCCATCACACACACACACACACCCTGTTCCATCACACACACACAACCCTGTTCCATCACACACACACACACCCTGTTCCATCACACACACACAAACACCCTGTTCCATAAACACACACACACACACACCCTGTTCCACACACACACACACACACACACACACACCCTGTTCCATCACACACACACACACACACACACACCCTGTTCCATCACACACACACACACACCCTGTTCCATACACACACACACACACCCTGTTCCATCACACACACACACACACCTGTTCCATAAAAAACACACACACACCCTGTTCCATAAACACACACACCCTGTTCCATCAAACACACACACACACCCTGTTCCATCACACACACACACACACACAACCCTGTTCCATCACACACCCACCTCCCCGCCCCGGAGAGACTTCACCTGCGTGTACTGTCCGGTTCTAACCGAGGATCGGGGGGTGATTTATCACTAGCGCCGTTTTACTTTGACGACTATAAATAAAGTTGGTTTGTTTTGAATTCGCTGGCGCGGAGCCAACTGAGCAACCTCGGCAGTCACGTGGTCGGGGTAAAACACCGGAGCCTCGGTCTGTTTGATCCGAATTTATATCGAGAGTGAAACTGTGAACTGAGGGTTCGGTTCTGTATCTTAAAGACAGAAGACAGTAACACAGTCCGTCCCCCAGTTCCTCACAGCCGGACCGCTCCGGATTCCCGGATGATGCAACATTACAGCACTCTCACTTCGGCTTTTCTACTGCTGACAAACACACACACAAACTTACCCACACCATCTACACACACACACACACACACACACACACAACAACACCATCTACACATCATCTACACACACCACCATCTACACACACACACACACACACACACAAAACACCATCTACACATCATCTACACACACCACCATCTACACACACACCAACCATCTAAAACAAACCACACCATCTACACACACCACACCATCTACACACACACACACACACACACAACACCATCTACACACACCACACCATCTACACACCATCTACACACACACACACACACACCACACCATCTACACACAATCTACACATCATCTACACACACCACCATCTACACAACATTATCTACACATCATCTACACACGTGTTATTTATAAAGCAGCTGCATTACGTTACCCGAGCTGTGTTCAAGCGCGCTTTTATTGTATAACACTCACTCATTACCACGCCTTCTTCTTCTTTTACTTATTATTATTATTATTATTATTATTATTATTATTATAATTACTCTAGAGCTAAAGACTCACCTGATAGTCCATTCTCCGGAAGCTCGGCGCGGCTTTAACGCAGGAGAATCTGAGGTCCACTTCCGTGCTGTTTGACCACTTTGCGTTCTGCGGAAACGTACGGAACGTGGTAAAGCGGCAGCGCGCGCGCAGCAACAGCGTCGTCATAACGGACAGCCGCGTGAGCGCAGGAAGACAGAAGCGAAAATGACCAAATATGGGGTGGGGGGGAGAGAGAGGGGAGGGGAGGGGCTTCCTCCTGTCAGTACACGCTGCTGTACTCACGCAGCTGCCGTTGAGATCGAGGAAGCACAAAACGCATTTTCGGGCTAAAAGTGCTCTGCTAATGTTGTCGTGCAAACACACGCCAGTGGCTTTAAAACGGTCCGCGTGCGACACAACGCCACCACGCGCGGACTATTTGCTTCTTCTTCTACAGCGTTACCGTGTGTTAGACACTAACAGCAAGCCCAACGCCGCCACCTACTGGCCTGGATGCTAGTGACGTTACCTCGGACACTGAAGTTTCCAGGCGTGTATCGAGCACGCAACACAATGTCCAGTGAAGCGCCGTGTCGAGGCGTGTATTGGGTTCGCAGAGTCACGTGACCGACGAGGCCTCACTTTCTGTCCCATCACGTGCGCGATTCGCTTTGCGTGTAAGAACGGCCGAATCCCAATTTTCTCGCTTAAATTCAGTATGGTTTTCCCTGGCTTCACTATAAGACTTCATGGTAACCATGATGTGGGTTTCTTCATCTTATGTATTTATTAGGTTACGTGACTGTGTGCATGCAGACCTTGAGCGCAGGGTGACATGTTTACGATGGGCATTAGATACAGGCAAAGCTGGCGAGTAAACACGACGTAATTGTTATTTATTTGTTCGTTCGTTTATTTGTTCATTTATTTACTTATTTATGTCTTTAACCATTTTTGCCAAGAGATGAAATCCTAATAATTGTGCGGTTGTACCGTTGTGTATCCACTAGGTGGCAGCAGATGACAATTAATAGCCACCAGATTGTAACGTGGCCTGTCACACTGATTTAACATTGTGTATCTGATCATCAGAGAGAGAGAGAGAGAGAGAGAGAGAGACACTCTTCAGGCTTGTCCACTTTATCTTTAGCAAACTGCAGAGGAGCAGCAGTGTTCATTTTGGAGAGCAGTGACCTGAAGGTGCACTCATGAACATTAGCCAATGTGAGAGAGACCTTTGGATGCTTAGAAGTTATCCTGGGTTCCTTTGGGCTGGGGAGAGTCATATTTCCCAACCGGATGAGCATCAACTTCTCTTTTTCTGAAATCCTCAGACGTTTTTTCATGCCATGACACATTAACGTGTTCTGCAGATCAAACATTGCTAGATCCCTGTTCTTTAAATAAAACGGGGAACTCACTCACACCTGGTCATCCCATTGATTGAAATCACCTGACTCTAATTTCACCTTCAAATGAACTGCTAATCCTAGAGGTGCACATACTTTTACCACTCACAGAGATGCCATATTGTATCATTTTCCTCAATAAATAAATGACCGAGTATAATATTTTTTGTCTCATTTGTTTCCCTGGGATCTGTTTGACTACTTTTAGGACTTGTGCAATAATCTGATGCTGTAGGTCATATTTATGCAGATTTAGGCTACACAACCTTCTAAAGGACTCACAAACCTTCAAGTGCCACCGTAGCACTCATGACATGAGTCTTGAAGGACCTTTGAGATTTCACTCAGGAAGAAACAGAGAATCTACACTTATCATTTTTTTTATCATTATATTTTTAAAACAAATACTAATCACCAATCATTTCCAATCCCACCAATAACAAATACTAATCACCTTCCGTATTTCATATATACCCTTCAATCAATACATTTGTAGAATTCAGCATGAGCTATCAAGTTTTGTTCATCACTTTGTAAGGCATTTCTTGTTTCTTTTCATTTTTATTTGTTTCTATTTGATCCGACATGAATGGGACAAGCCCTACTACGATCAGTACGCATGACGAGAACGATGTTCAAAGCGACTTTATTTTCCATGTTTCATTTCGTGTTGAAAATACACCACATGTATGTAGCACACTGTATGTAGTGTAAGTGTCCTCATGAAGCCACAACGACTTATTGTAGATAAAACATACACAAATCACACAGCAACTGATCGTAATATACATCTCTAAAATGATTCATAATACATATCCTCTGATTATAAATCAATCAATAATGATCATTGATCTATTATACAGTGCGCAGGAGAGTGCGGCTCATTCTTTACATGTAGCTCTTTTAGGCAATTGAACTCATTTTATTCAATAGTATGCGCCTCTTCTCACGCTGTGCCTCTGTGAACGAGTTACTGATCCTGATTGGATAAAAAGGCATTGATTACTCATAATTGATTGATATATTATGGACTGGCCACTTTAATAGGAACAAGTGTACCTAATCCAATAGTGTATCCAATCAGGAGGTCATGTGACAGCAGCACAATGCACAAAAGCAGCAGATACACAGATACAAGCGCTTCAGGTAATGTTCACGTCAAACATGATCTCAGGGACTCTGACCGCGTCACGGTCGTGGTGCCGGACAGGCCGCTTTGAGTTTTTCGGAAGCTGAGGATCGCCTGTGATCGTCACACAGAAGCAGTCTTTAGAGTTTGCTCAGCAATTTCGAGTTGAATTAATAAATTCATTTGAACGATTTCTATTTATTGTCCATTGCTGATATAAAAACACATTGAACAACATATGTATATAAAAAAACAACAACTAGATACTAACTAAATCATAACTTTGTTTAAAAAAAAAAAAAAGAAGTACAATAAAAATATATCTGCACAGATTATTCTGGAAGTACATTTAATAAAATCACATTCGAATCTCCTCAAGACAAATCGGACATGTACTTAGAAAGACACAGATTGTGTTTCGCGTACTTTACGGAAGATTATTCTAATTTGTAATAAAACGATTACAGCAATCTCAGTTGTGCCCACTGTTCGGAGAACAAAGCGTTTATCACACTCACTCCATATCTGCAGAGATAAAAGTCACAGTGCCTGGCACTACAGCGTTCTAAGAGGTAGAGCTATGATTCAAGGTGAAATGTAATAATGTGAAGTCGTCGGTAAAGTATACGTGCGCAGCACTGGTTCAGAAAAACAGATAAGATCGTGAAACATAGTTTGGTTTCAGAACTGATGCTTCTTTCTATTATTTATCATATTTCTTTATTCAAATATTTGATCTAACTCGCTCATTTAGATGACCTATCAGGGCTAAAAGACAGATTCTGCACACATTTAAGACTCATTAACAGAGAAATCACATAATATTAGGTCAAAGTTTCATATTAAATACTAAATTCTTTGCTTCGTTTTCGCCTTTGCATGAAGACGACACAGTGTTAACTCGCTCCAAGCCCTCGTGCGTTAATGATTTCTTTTGTTGGTATATTTAGAGACGTGTTTTTATCTAGATTACAGAATATTTCCGTCTTACAGTCACAGCGGGTTGTAAGTCCAGTAACAGCATTTCATTTCCTCATACTCTTTGTATTTAGGGAGTTAACGCTACTGATTCTAATCTAACGGACAAAACGGTTCGGATAAGATTCAATCAAGCAGTTCAAGAAATGGTTTCAGTTTTGAAATGTTACATTCTGTTCAGATCAACGGTGCACCTTCCTGCCAGGCATGTACAATATGTATCCATTTTCATATATTTTACAGTTGTGCTCATAAATTTACACACCCCTTGAAGAATCTGCTAAATGTTAATTATGATTATTTATTTATTTATTTATTTATTTGTTTGTTTTTGAACTAAGAGGGTTCCAAAAAAAAATTAGCATGTTATTGTTTATTTATTCCTGCCCCGAAGAAGTTATTTCACATAACACACGTTTACATTATAGTCCACAAGACACAATACTAACTGAATTTACACAAATAACCCCGTTCAAAAGTTGACACACCCTTGATTTTTAATCCCGTGTGTCGTTACCTGGACGATCAGCGACTGCTTTTATGTGCTGTGAGAGTTCTTCACGAGTCCCGTGTTTGTCCCGAGCAGTTAAACCGCCCGCTGTTCTTCAGAAAAATCCTCCAGGTCCTGCCCACTCTTTATATTACCAGCATTTTTTTCATATCTGACCCTTTCCAACAGTAACTATAGGAATGGTGAGATCAATCTTTTCGCACTGACGACAACTCGTACAAAACTTTTACGAGAGGTGGAAACGTTCACTGATGCTCAAGAAGGCCAGACAACACATTAAGAGTCGTGTGGGGGGGGTGTAAACTTTTGAACAGAATTATCTTTAAATTGTTATTATTTCGTCTTCTGGGACAACTGTAAATATCTTCACAAGGGGTGTGTAAATTTATGAGCACAACTGTACATATAATCCTATTCAATGAGATGAGTAAGCTAGATCCCATTGTACAATTGTATCTGTATACATCTAGAGTTGTCCTGGGACAGAACATGAGGCTAAAGCGTTGTTTCATCCGTCTGAGCTTTCCAGAGATATCTGTTGAGTTTGGGGTCCACATCAGCTCCGTCTAGATGTACAGACTTCTGAAACGGGCTGGACTGTGAGGAAGAAGACACATACATGAGGTCCTCTTATATCTGCTCGTTCTGAATCAATTGAATCATTTGAAGACATTATGCTTTGTGCAAAAAAAAAATAAATAAAAATCTCTGAATCTCGCATGTTTACCTTGACACAGGCTGGGAAGGACAGAAACCCAGGGAGTCAGTACGGAGTGAGGAATGACATGGGCTTATTTCCTGTCAAATATCAACATGCCGTGTTAAAGCCATCCACACAGATACACACACGGATCATCATCGGTTCAAGTGCAGCGAAAATATAAGCACACGAAGGAAAGCATGCGGAGAAATAATACAGCAGGCGTGTGTTGTATTGTGTGTGTGTGTGAAAGAGAGAGAGAGAGAGAGAGAGAACAAGAAGAAGAAAAAGAAGAATAGTTAAAGCTCTTTCTCCTGATTAGAAGGGTGAGTAAAAATCCCATTCATGGTCGGACCCGTGTGCAAGACAACATTACAAGCGTCGTTTATCTTTTGCATGTCTAGATTAATGTTACTTAAAACATTTCAAGATGAATAACGTCCAGCAAGCAAAAAGAGTTCCGGTTGATGCAAACCAGACCCGACTGACTGGGAATTTGAAAGAATCCGGAAAAGTAGGAGAGAAATCAGCAGTGAAAGAGAGTGAGGCAGAAACCCAAGTCCACGGCAAAAGTGTGCGGGATTCTAAAGAGTTTTTAAAGACTGGAACGCTGACATTCATGCAGAATTTCTGCCCTACTCACTCTCGGCGTGTTTCTCTCCCCTCATTTGCTCTTCCTCCATCGTCTCCATGGATATCTTTATACTGGGAATATTTTCATTGGCTGGGTAGTCTGACTGTAAAGCGCAGAGGGTGCACAAACTTACTCAAATGAAGTCACACTACGTAAGTAGGATTCATTACTATGCCGTGACCGATATCTGTCTAGCACAGCACGCTTTCTTCCCTTTTCCGACAATCACGCTCAGGACCGTGTTCTTACGTAGTTCGTGTCACTGTCAATGCTGCCCTTCTTCTTTTTCTTCTTTTTTTCGTCCTCTTTCTTCTTCTTGTCTTTCTCTGGCATGACGTCATCCAGGTAGCCAAGATCATGCTGAGAGAAAATGTAATCCATCGCCTTCCTCACAGCCACCAGGGCCAAAATCTTCGACGAGAGAGGGAGAGTTATAGGAGGAGACAGACATATACAAGGATTAGGGTACGAGACAGACGTCCAGATCAATTCCCTGAAAAAGAGTGCGAGTACTTATATACTCCCCCATACCTCGTATAAAAATGTACAGCAGAAATGATTAAATGAAGACAAAATTGTTCAATTCGGTTATGATTTGTATAGAATTCACGTGTGAAAACAACCCGGTCACGATGACATCCCTGCCCCTCCCTGATTCTGGCTAGGAACTCAAGTGTGAAACTACAGACTCACCATGACGGGGAAGATTATGGCTGCCACAGTGGACTTCAGGATCCAAAGCAGGGCAAGACAAAGGATCTGTGCAAAGACACGTGTGTGTGTACGTTACACATTCATTCAGCGTTATACACACATCAGGATTTACAGCAACTCAAACAGGATCAACCAGAACTGATCGTTCTGATCGTCACTGTGCAGCTCAGTTCGTTCCCCTGCTCTAACACAGCTTGGCTTAAATAGCTCATGAGATGGATCAGAAAAAAGGGTCCAAACTGCCCTACAGTCTGATCTTGTGAGACTGAATCTGAGCACTTTATTACACAAAGAGTCAACCTGGATGAAGGTGAACAGGTGAACGCGGCGGAGGGGGACGTGGCGTAAGTAGATCAGATCTGGCTGGTGTTTCGCTGGCATCAGGAACAGTTTCAAGCGATCCATGAACTACACACACACACACACACATCAGAAAACATGAAAAGCAGAGACATGCCTTGCTAATATTAATGGATGTGTGTGTGTCCAACACACAAGAGCTCAAACCCTCACCTGCACTCCATTTAGCGACGCGACTCCCATATAGAGGAAGACACCATAGAGCACGGGCATGGGGATGAACTACAGATAAAGGAGAGGACGACATATGTGAAATAAACAATACGTATATCTCATAGCTGAAACAACTCGCACCACATAAACCACGTCAATAAACGAAACGTGTGTATGTCGAGGACATGTAGCGTAATTATAAAGACAGACATCCGAAAGATAACCTGAATGGAAATGACTGAAATAAATGTCAAATAAAAATAAAATGACATTATTGTAGACGAGGACGTAATAAATGACCAATCACACAGCGCCCTGTTCTTCTACAGTACGCACAGAACGAAATCCTTCTGAAGCAGTGTCTGGGGAAACGAATACGTCCAACGACAGCCTCATTGTATTGTTTCCTTAGTTTGACTACGTTTTAAAAGCCACATTTTCAGAACTTTTTTATTATTTTTCTTTTTTTTCCCGATCGCTAGGTCACGGCTGACTCGTGACGTAGCATTTGATGTGCGTATGACTACTAAACGGTTAGTAAAAAGCAGTTCCTCAGAGCTGGACTAGACTGAATCATGTGATACACATGGGAATCTGACTTCAGCTCTGCGAGACATTCACACACACACACACACACACACACACACACACACACACACACACACACACACACAAAACCAGCCTCGAATCATATGCTGTAACTTTCCAGAGGGTCGAGAGCCACGTAATCATACTCATTTAGAATAGAATGATCAAGCTGTTTTCCGTCCTGTGTACCTTAAGAACAGGTGCCATGAAGACTGACAGGCCAGTTAGGAGGAAGACACTCAGTCCAGTTACTCTCTGTTCCCTAAATCCAGAAGATTAAGCACACCCATCATTTATAAATAAACACTCGTGTATGGGGTAAGAATTTTAACCCCATCTAACCCCATACTCATGCATATGCCTCTTCATGCACACACACACACACACACACACACACACATTTGCATGTAATTAATTACATATATATATATATATATATATATATATGAGGATGGAGCAATGGCTAAACTGAATTCATTACATTGAGGTTTAAAAATCTGCTCCCACCACAATTACTCAAAAACTTGTTGCTACCATTTGGATGAAATATATAAAAAAAATTCAAACAAATCAAAACAGTGTGCGAACAGATATGAACATTTTTATACTGATTCCTCAAACGGCTCAAATTCTGTTTGAAATAATACACAATAATAAAACCTTGTTTTCAAATAATTTCTGCATACTTCAGATTGTGGTCCAGTATCAACTAGAGTAACCGACATCACTCTCTCCCTCTCTCTGTACCTGACTCCGAGGAATTTGGGCTGTTCGCCCGGCGCTGAAGTCTCCGTCTCCATCTTAAGTGAGTCGATGTGGGCGATGGAGATGACGGTGGCCGCTACGTACCACGGGAGGCCCAGGAATGAGCACACTATGATCAGTACAGCCACCCAGAACAGGTCCAAATGGTATCCGGCACCTTTCTGCTCTCCACACACAGACAACATTTAGGGGGGAGGTGAATGAGATCATTGTCATTGCCATTCAACAACACAATCCTACAGTGTTGGCAGTGAAGTCAAAAACATGCAGAAAACACATTCAGATGAAAAGGCCATCCTGCTTATCCAACATGTTCTCGAGAATATCGCAGGAAACTTGGGGCACAAGGCGGGGGACAACCCTGGATGGGGTGCCAAAACGTCACAGGGCACAACTGCACACACTATGGACACTTTTGGAAATGCCAATCAGCCTACAATGCAGGTATATAGATTGGCGGAGGAAATTATAGTACCTAGATGAAACCCCTGAAGCATGGGGAGAACATGCACATTCCAGGCACACGGAGCAGAGGCGGGATTCGAACCCCCAAAGAGGCAAATGTGCTAACTTCTAAGACACCATGCCCCCTGGACAGGCTTCTTTATAAACTTTTGTTGTTTATTCATTTTTTTTTGTTTGTTTATGGAACTTGCTTTTCTAATTTAAATAAAATACATCACTTAGAATCAGGGACTTAAAGACTGAGGTTCAGTCAGTAAAAAAAAAGGGCATTTTTGGCATGGCATATAAACTAATCCTTTCTCTCTGATATACTGAGATAAGACACATGAAGATGGGAAGTTTTCCTACTTTCTGGATTTATTGAGGCTTGTGCATCTATGATTGTAAACAGGAATGTGTTGTTGCCAGGTATCAGTTCACCACGGTGGACTGGACGCCTACATAATGTGCACACACACACCTTGAGTCTGTGCTCCTTCCTGTTGACGATGACAGCAGTGATCTGCTGGTCCATAAAGATGAGGATGGTGACGAGGAGTGCAGGGAGGAAGGAAGCCAGGTACACCCACCAGGGGTTTCTGCCAAAAGGGGGCACAAACCAGCCACGGTTTGGACTTGTAGGCTGGACACACACACAATTGTTAGAAGAACCACACATGTATGACTCGTTTGAGCAGATTAGTCTGAGGCTGTTGGTACTTCTTCCTACAGAGAAGAACCAATGACACTCTCTGCAGGTAATTCTGGTCTTATTTACCGTAATAATCAGTATTACACAGGAACAAAGAGATTATTGTAGGACGTAGAAGAGAAACTGACAGCTTTCTCTCTCTCTCTCTCTCTCTCTCTCTCACACACACACACACACACACACACACCACTTACCTTAAATTCACTGGGCACTTCTAGTTTTGGTGTGTCCACACCAACCAGTGCATCAATTCCACAGAAGATCAGAATGGCCAGAATGATTGCAAAGTCACTGATCAGCTTACGCACCTGTCAATCAATCAATCAATCAATCAATCAATCAATCAATCAATCAATCAATTCCTGTCATTCAAAATCTTGTATCATATTACAAGGAGAATACAACATCCAAAAAAATTAACATTGCCTTCCATAACCTTAACACTAACTATTCCAGATTTCCTCTTCAAGGTATATCCCATGTGAAAAAGTATTTGCCCCCATCCTGATTTCTTCTGCTCTTGCGCATCTCACATAAAGCGTTTCAGAAATGAAAACAAAATTTAAGATAAAACAAAGGCAACCCGAGTAAACACAGAATACAGTTTTTAAATGATAATGTTACTTATTAAAGCAAAAAAGTTCTCCAATACCAGCTGGGCCTGTGTGAAAATGTATTTGCCCCCATAGTTACTAATTCCCCAAATCTCTGAAACTGCATTGATAACGGGGTTCAGCTGGACGAGACACGACCAGGTCTGATCACTGCAAGCCCTGTTCAATCACATCTACACTTACAAATAACTTTCTCAACAGCAGGAAGTTGGTTAAAAGGTCTTACTCAGTAACGCACTATACCAAAGCTGAAAGAAATTCCAGAAATGATGATGAAGAAGGTGATTGAAAAACATCAGTCTGGGATTTAGGGTTACAAAGCTATTTCAGAGGCTCTGGGACTCCAAAGAGCCTCTCACTTTACAAAAAAATGAATTAAAAAAAATTA
>CM022769.1:402500-427500 GCA_012411365.1 Ameiurus melas | reverse complement strand
TTGGGCCCTTGAGCAAGGCCTTTAACCTTCTCTGCTCCAGGGGGCGCTGTATCATGGCTCTACTCTATTTGTGACCAATAAAGACTCATTATCATTATAGCACCACATACAAGCATGTGTGTTTGCACTAACTGCAGTCTTAGCATTAGCATAAAGGCCACTTACTTGCCAGTGAACTTGAGCTCATCTCCAACATGGTGACCTCCACCACCTCCTCCTGCACCACCTTCAACGGGAGCATCCCCATTAAGCTTGGATCCATCTCCTGCGAGGTTGTTCTTACTACATAGACAAGAATGAACAAATAGTTATATCAGTATATCAAAATCACTATAACTTTGCTTCACTTTTACACCATTTTAGGCAACATGGTGGTCACTGAGTGTGAAGGTACACAAAAAGTGTACCGTTTGTCTGAGGACGGAAGGGTTTTGGGGGGCTCAATCCGGATATCAGGGTCCCACTCTCCTGGGGGTAGCACAATGACCTCGTCAAGGAATTCCTCGATGCCAGCCGATAAGTCACCCCGATCTTTGGCCTTGTATACAATGTCATGAAACACCTAGAGCACAGAGAAACACGCAAAACCACGAGCGCTAAGTTTGAAGAATGATGCATGCGAATATTTATCATTACAAAACATGCGTGAAGTTAATTAAATTGCTCACTACACAGTTCATAAATCTATGATGTCAGACGGTCAGATAAACATCATCATTACAAACATCTTGGCATCATCAGTCCACTGTGGGTGTACTCCCACCAGAGTACACCACAGGAACACGGAGCTGGGGAGAGCAGCCAAAAATTCCACTCGAGTACAAGTTAAACTACTTACAAAAATAAAGTATCCAATGAGAAGACTACTCAAGTAGCAAGTTACTAGTTACTTCACATCCGATTAAAATCCGAATGTAGTGAAGTAAAAGTACGTTTATGTGATTAAAAATGAACCTGAGTAACAGTATAAGTATGGCCAAACCTACTCTTAAAAGTACATTTTTTCCCCAGAAAGTTACTCAGATAAATGTGATAAAGTAATGCGTTTCCTGCCACATGTACACACAACGAGATTTGTTATGGTAGACCATAGCCACAAAACCCTAACACACACACCTCATCCGACATTAAGGTACCAATGGCTCGACCGATCTCGTGGTATGATCTGCCTTTTCCTTTGGGTCCCAAGAGAACAAACAGAAATCTGGAAAACAATACAAAATAAAAGCGAATTCATATTTATATTCAAGTGTGAGGTTTATTTCCGATACTTAACATCCATCCATCCATCTTCTACCGCTTACTCCTTCCTTCAGGGTCGCTGGAGCGTATCCCAGGGAGCATGGGGCACAAGGCGGGGTACACCCTGGACAGGGTTCTAGTCTATCACAGGGCACAATCACACACACACTCACACACCCATTCATACACTACGGACACTTTAGACACGCCCATCAGTCTACCATGCATGAGTTTGGACTGGGGGAGGAAACCGGAGAACCCGGAGGAAACCCCCGCAGCACGGGGAGAACACGCAAACACCGCAGACACACACAGGGCCCCGACCCCTGACCCTGGAGGTGTGAGGCGAACGTGCTAACCACTAAGCCACCGTGCGCCTCATACTTAACATAATTATTGAAAAATGTGTATGCGTCACATATACAGCAAAGAATTTATAAGCACAAGTTTGATTGTGGGTTAAAGGTCATAGTTTAATCACAGTCCATCGGAAAAAGAAATACTAATCATTAAAGCACGAGTTTTCCATTTGACACTAGACTGAATCTGTGCTTTGATTTCAAAAGTCATCTGAGTTTATCAGCTACCACACGCCTTTATCGTAGCATCTACGAAACTTTCCACTGTGACTAATCATACATTTCATTCTGACCGGAAATGATAATGCTCCAGATTTGACATAACGCAAGCGAGTGTTTGCATTTCAATGTCTTGCCATTGAGAACTGTAGTACGTGTTGCATTTCTATGTTTAATCTTTCATAAACAATAGACTTACTTTGATATATAAGTGTGTATATACACAGTGGTGCTTACAAGTTTGTGAACCCTTTAGAAATTTCTATAATTCTGCATATATATATATAACATCATCAGATTTTTAGGTCAAAAAGTCTTAAAAGTAGATAAACAGAACCAATTAAACAAATGTGGCAAAAAATATTGAACTTGGCCATTTATGTATTAATGAAAATAATATATATTATATATCTGTGAGTGAGAAGAGTATGTGAACCTTTGCTTTCAGAATCTGGTGTGAGCCCCTTGTGCAGCATTAAATGTTGATCAGTCCTGCACATCGAAGTTTATCCCGTTCCTCAGTACAGAACAGCTTCAACTCCAGGATGTTGGTGGGTTTCCTCACATGAACTGCTCGCGTCAGGTTCTTCCACAACATTTCTACTGGATTAAGGTCATAAAGTTGACTTGGCCGTTCCAAAACATTCACTTTATTCTTCTTTAACCGTTCTTCAGTAGCATGACTCGTGTGTTTAGTGTCCTTGTCTTCAGATTCAGATCACAGACAGATCTCCTGACATTTTCATTTAGAATTTGTTGTTATAATTCAGAATTCATTGTTACATCAATGATGGAACGTTGTACAGGTCCAGATGCAGCAAAACAAGCCCAAACCCTGACACTACCACCACCATGTTTCACAGATGGGATAAGGTTCTTATGCTGGAGTTCTAATGCAGTGTTTCCCCTTCTCCAAACATAACAGTCCTCACTTAAACCAAAAATTTTGGTCTCATCCATCCACAAAACCTATTTCCAACAGCCTTCTGGCTCGTCAATGTGATCTTTAGCAAACTGCAAACTAAGACAAAAACTTAGATTGTTTTAGCAAACAATCTAACGGTGGATTGGTGGAGTCCAAACTCTTTAGAGATGGTTTTGTGACCTTTTATAGTCTGATGAGCTTCAAAAACTGTTTTTTCTGAGGTCCTCAGAAATCTACTTCGTTCGTGCCATGATACACCTCCACAAACGTGCTGTGAAGATCAGGCTTTGATAGATCCCTGTTGTTTAAATAAAACAGGGCGCTCACTCACACCTGGTCTTCATCCCGATGATTGAAAACACCTGACTCTAATTTAACCTTCAAATGAACTGCTAATCCTAGAGGTGCACATACTATTGCCACCCACAGATATGTAATATTGGATCATTTTCCTCAATAAATAAAAGTTTTCATCATATTTAACCTTAATTCGGCCACTTGCACTTTTCTTATCATAGGCTTACGGTTCATTCAGATTCAACTAAGAATAGTGATCATACACTACAACGTATAGACAGTCATTTCCCACACCACCCCAGCCCTGATTTCGTTTTCAGATTACCGTGTAGGCACAGGGACTTCAGTGAGCCCTGCGAGTATGACGGCCTGCTGGAGCCGCACAAAGGCCACAAAGGGAACATCAAGGAAGTCCACTTCACCCACCAGAATGTTAGCTGCCTCCGCATCCCGCGGGATCTTCTTCATGAACTTATTATTCAACTACACATACAGTAGAGAGAAAGATGGGCCACAAGTTAATCTAGAGTAGATTCCAGTGTTTGGATTATTTTACTCTTTAATAATATACAGTGGTGCTTGAAAGCTGAGAATTAGAATCGTCAATATTTCTGCATAAATATGATCTCAAACATCATCACATTTTTACACAAGTCCTAAAAGTAGATCAAGAGAACCCAGTTAAACAAACGAGACAAACATATTATACTTGGTCATTTGTTTATTGAGGGTTCGCAAACTTTAAAACACCACTGTAAGTGAAATGAAACAAAAACATGCTAAAGGAGAAAAAATGTATTCCATTTTTAAAAATATAATTTTTTGAAAGAAATACTTTGCACCACAACAAAAATCTGATGCAAACGGTGTGTAAACAGGACATTTAAAGATATTTCAGTTTCAGAGAAATGATTTAAAGTAAGTGTTCGAGCTGTGTTTTTTAAACGCTTGAGCGATTCTGAGGTTTAGAAGAGAGGAAGAATGACACTGTGTTCTGTGATCTTCCGCCTTTAGATTCAACAGCAACAAGGTGACAAAACACATTTTAAAGACTCGGAGCTGTTATCTAACAAAGGGAGGTGGCACAGAGTATTGACTAAAAGGGTGCCAATAATTGTTGCACACCTATATTTAAATAAAAAAAAATTTAAATAAAAAAATATATATATATATGTATAGGATAAAACTCTGTTTTGTTTGCAATTATTTGGTATCCATGAGAGCAGAGTAGTTTTGTGAATTTTTTTTCAATATAATCAATAGAATAAACATTAAAGAGCTGTAACTCTGTAACTCTGTAACTCTGTAACTCTGTAACTCTGTAAGCACGAGGATATCAAACAATTGCAAGTTCATGCATGACTTTTAGTCCTACTAGATAAAGGCAAAGCTTCCAGAACACACAGAAAACAAGCTTGATCTTGTCCGTGAATGTTTAATTCAGAACTGTGGATAAAACACTAACAGAGGTTGGTTATCAGCGTAATGACTCTAGATACAGTAGTAGTGCTGTTGACATGACGAATGGCACGGTTCTGGCACAAGAGGAGGAGATAAACCGATCCCTGTGATTGGGAGAGTGACACTGCATCCAAACTCGAGTAAATGAAATAGAGGAAAGGTACTGTGTGAACTCTTGAATGAAGAAAGACAGCCCACATTCCGGGAAAAGTCATGTAGTGTGTGTGTGTGTGTGTGTGTGTGTGTGTGTGGTGTTCTGACTTCATGAGAGAAAGAGCTATTTGTATTTGAGTGTGTGTGAGACAGAACAGGAAGAGAGATGCTTCTGAGATTTTAATATACACTCAATGGCCAAATGTTTGTGGAAACCTGAAACCTGACCACGACATCCATATCGGATCTCCTTCCCCAAAATGTTGCCACAAAGCTAGAAGTAATCAGTTGTGTAGGATTTCTTTGAATGCATGATGCCTGACCTCACTAATGCTCTAGTGGCTGAATGGCCAAATCACCACACCACGTTCCAAATCTAGAGGTTTTGAGGTTGAGATATAAGTTTCAATAGATCTAATATATTCCAAACGTCACTCCTATCTCACAAGAGTTCCTCTTGTCCCTACCGAAAGACCTTTTAAAAAAAATAAAATTAATAAAAAAAAGCAGCGCCAACAAATACTAAAATAAATTTAATTAATTAAAAAAAATAAAAAAAAAAATCAGAGGGAGCAACCTTTAATACCTCAGGATCTATGAAGAAGAACATGACTGAAGAAATGTAAAGAGCAAGTTTAAGTTCAGACCGGAATTGAGGAAACATGCACGCATAACCTCTCTCTTATGGACACACTCATGGTCCTACCTGGTCCTTCTCAGGCTTGTCGGAGAGGTCATTAAGGCTGCTGGAGGTCAGGTTGTGGGGCATTGTAGTTTGACTGCCTGTATGAATGAGACATAGGTCAGAGGTCAGCCTCAAAACACTGTTGAGATATTACAGAGAATGACAAAGGAAACAAAACAAAAGACCAATTTAGAGAAAGGTTTTAAAATAATGTCATATAATATTGCATTTAAGCGCATTTTACCCCTTAGTCTGGGCATAATCCTAAAATGGAAATGGGTTCATTTATTTGGAAATTGAGTTATTTTTAGTGCTTTCTTTTTTTTGTTATGACCTCCTATCCCCTGTTATAGAGTATAAAAGTGCATAATGACTGACATGGGGGGGCAGGGGGCGGGGCGCGATGGGGGGTGCTGTCATGAATTTCCTGGAAGAGACTCGGGACTACAGTTCCCAGCAGCCACTTCACCACACTGCAATGGCAGGATTCGAAGTGCAGGCCATTTTGTGTAATTAATGAGGATGATTACGTGTGATTAATCTTGTGATAATAACGACTCTGGCGCTCATATCATGGTGCAAGAAAACAGATGCCTAAAGAATATGATGATGTATATTCTTGGTGATTTTGTGACCTTCAGCGCAGTTGGAAACCTGATGAATAATGCTAGAGTTGTAAAATTAATTGGGTTAGAATGAATATTAAGAGCCATATGATTATATCTGTGATGTCTTCAGTCTAATGTCACTTATAGATTTTATGCAAACTTCAAGATTTACAAAAATACCCAATCATGAACATGAAGGCCAGACATCACAGGTTAAAACGGATCTGTTATGAGAGATGTGCGACTACAATTCTTAAGTAACGTTTGTTTGTTTTTTTCCGGCAGGTCTTAATTTGCACCGTGACAATGACACGGTCAGGACTAGATCCAAATAAAAGTCTTCGGCTAAATTTAAACTAGGATTAAATGTACTTAGGAACAGTTTTCCAGGAACAGATTAAACCTTAGTGTAAATTTTTGGTTTTACATACATCTCGTACAAACCACTAATCAGCTGATTAGCTCTCACGCTATTAGCCAGTTAATAATAGGCTGCAAAGGCAGGATTAGAAGTGCAGGCCAGGCTGTCTACCATTTTGTGTAATTAATGAGGATGATTACGTGTGATTAATCTTGTGATAATAACGACTCTGGCGCTCATATCATGGTGAAAGAAAACAGATGCCTAAAGAATATGATGATGTATATTCTTGGTGATTTTGTGACCTTCAGCGCAGTTGGAAACCTGATGAATAATGCTAGAGTTGTAAAATTAATTGGGTTAGAATGAATATGTGCTGTAATATCCAATCAGATCAGAGTATGTGCCAGTGGCTCAGATTATGTCTGATTATGTCTGTGATGTCTTCCGTCTAATGTCACTTATAGATTTTAGGCAAGCTTCAAGATTTACAAACATATACAATCGTGTACATGAAAGGCGAGATCAGGAAACGGGTAGAAATCACCGATCCTTGTTTCTACAATGTTACAAGTTCTCTGTCCTTTATGCACACTGTGAACGTTCACTTATATGGGTAAGTTTGAGGACGTTTATATCCTCACCTCATTATTTTGTTAGACATTTTATTGATTCTGTGAAGTGAAGTAATTACATGCCAACAGCAGCAACAACTGAGCTGTTTGTTATTTGTTACAGATCGAATAATTCAGCTCATTGTAATAGCCTGTTTATAATTTATAAAGTGTGAAAACATAAGTGAAACCTATATTCTATATACTATATACAGTACTATATACTATATACTATATACAGTACTATATACTATATACTATATACAGTAATATATACTATATACTATATACAGTAATATATACTATATACTATATACAGTAATATATACTATATACTATATACAGTAATATATACTATATACTATATATTATATACAGTAATATATACTATATACTATATATTATATACAGTAATATATACTATATACTATATACAGTAATATATACTATATACTATATACAGTAATATATACTATATACTATATACAGTACTATATACTATATACTATATACAGTAATATATACTATATACTATATATTATATACAGTAATATATACTATATACAGTAATATATAGCCACAACACTGAGCTGCGTGTGTCGATGGGGCCTGCAGTAGTGAGGAATGGTGTGGGATGAGTGCAGCATTCGTTAGGAAGGCGTGGCTGGGGACATCGACATCAGCTCCATGTCACAAAGACACGGCAGTTGGGGCGGGCTCCACCTCCGCCATTCGGGGGAATTCCCTTCTGGGGAACACTAAACCATCTAATGACTTGTTTTTATTGGACGTTCACAATGATGCACGGAACTGGGATCAGAGGCTTAAGCCTCACTGTGTCGTAGATGTCCTTAGAGAAGATCGGGAGGAGGGAACGTCTAATAGTGTATCTAATTCAATACATTCTTCACCTGAGAGCACAAGTCCAGAATTTGGGACAATTAACACAGGAGAATTGGCTGCAGGCACAAGAATGTCAATCTCAGCTGTATAACAGGGATATTCGGCTACAGGAATTTGCACCGGGAGATAAAGTGCTTGTTTTGCTGCCCTCATTTAGTGGCAACAACCCTCTGAGGTCACACAGCGAGTCATAGGCGTCGACTAGGACATGAAGCGAACTGATAGAGGCGACGCACTTCAAGTATACCACCTCAATTTTTACTAGCAGGAGTGTTAAGTTTAATTTCATCTGTTGTTCTAGACTTACAGAGCAGACCCGTGCTGTTGCTTCTCTGCCTCTGTATTTGGCCTTCAATTTCAGAGATGCTAAAGCGTGGCACAGAGTGATCAACAGAACTACGTACTGACATGTTACACGCACGCACACGCACACGCACACACACGCACACACACACACACACGGAGAGGAAAGCAAACCATGACAAAGGGGGTAAAGAGAAGGAAAAAGAAGATGAACAGAGAAATGTCAGTTTAGATCACAAGGTACAGAAATGTTTTATGCAGAACACGCTCTAAATTACGCTAATTTTCTTTTTGTTTGGTTGTTTTTTTGACAAAGACAGCACATTCCTTTATTACAAGAGAAGATTCTATCTCAACAAATTCAGGTCTCTTTAGATTTCTTACAAGAATGTCAGCCACTTTAATTCTCCAGAACACACTGAAAATGGAAAAAAAAATACGAATGTGCTGGATCAAGTACTCTAAACACACACATATACGTACACATTATGTACACACACATATATATATATATATATCTGTGTGTGTATGTGTGTGTGTATATATACATATTATATTGTCGTCACAAGCGAAACAGTGTAATCACGACCGAAGCACCTCTTGCCTTGTCAAAATAAAGTCAAATTAACATATTAATTAAAATATTATATCGAAGTTTGGGGAAAAAACCCATTAAAAACGTCAGTAGAATGGCCCACATGGGTCTGACATTCTGGTAAAAGCACTAACTAACCACTCTGGCATTTGGAAGAGAGAATACGAGTGTTACAAAGAGATGTGAAGCCAAAGTTTACACTAGAGTTGAAACAGAGATACGGAAAGAACGGCGTAAAGAAAGAGAGTTAGTGTAGTTTAGTGTAGCAGAAAGACAGCTTTACCATTCTCTTGGTTTGAAAACAGCCTACTTGCACTCGATACAGTCCGTCCGATGTCAGCCAACGAGCGCAGGTTGGACTTCTTGGTCTGATGGCGGTGTTTACGCAGCAGCGTGTACGTGACCTTCTCCTTCAACTCGTCCTTCAACAGCCCCGACTCAACCTGAGCGTCCGTGATCATGTCTGAGAGTACAACGACACAGAAACAGAGCGATTTAGCAAATCCTCATTTCCAGCGCTGTAGATGGCGCCGAGCGAGCAAGGCTGTTTCTTCATCGTTCTTTCATGATGGAACTGGACCGTGACTAAATCAGCTTCTTGTTCGGATTTACAAAGACGAGCTGCATTTTCTTTTAGAGGAATCATGCTTCTCTGTGAATCAGATCCATTCGCACCGTTTTGTGCTGTTCTGATCTTGGTAAATAAGTCAGAGATCATTTAAATGAGAGTATGAATTGTTCTTGGAATAACCGTCTCAGGTGCTGGTGCTTTGGAGACGTTGTAGATAGAAGGTGCAGTGGGGTTTTTACCAACAATCTGCTGCAGTGAGTTGGCCTCCATGTCGAGCATGACAGTGCCCTTCTCTATGCACGTCTTCAGCTCAAACAGTGAGTGCAGATACAGAGTGGCGACATGAGGCTTACTCCACCTCTCTCCACCCGCTTCCACCTTCTCCTCGAACTTGATCCACCTACACATATGTAAACAGATACACGTTAACTCGATGAATCTTTACATCGTTTGTTTTTCTTTCTTTCTTTTTTTTGACTGCAATAGTTATCAAAAACATTCTTCACTAATGAAGTCCAAACGTTTACAGACACTGGTGCGTTTAGCGTTTCTCTGAGCGTTTCTCTGAGCGTTTACATTCCTGAACAAGATCAAAGTTGATCTCGTATTCTACACCTGCATGGTGCATCATTTAACACTGACTACTGAACATTATTCAAAAGATTATTTTTTATTATTTATTGTCCGATAATATTTTCCTCTTTGTGTGTGTGTGTGTGTGTGTGTGTGTGTGTGTGTGTGTGTGTGTGTGCGTGTGCGCGCGTGTGCGTGTGTGTCACCTGGCCGTCTCCTTCCACTCAACCTCGTTGCCATCAGTAGTAAGCAGCTCATCAAGCTCGGTGAATAACTGTGGAGGCGGAGGTCCACTTTCCTCTTCCCCCAGAATGAAGCGGATCCGTTCGGCTGCCGGAGAGACTGCAACATCAACGTCAAAATCTTATATCTGGCTCTGCTCTCCTATTTGCTGACATAAATTTACAGTTCATGAAAATCATTTAGGAAATATTAAACTAAAAATAAAACCGTATGCTAATAAGAATGATCAATTATTTTGTATTAAATTGATTAATTTTCCAAACTAATTTATTTGAAGCAACTCAGATTGAAGCTGGATGGATGGAGGGATGGATGGATGGATGGAGGGATGGAGGGATGGATGGATGGATGGGATGGAGGGATGGATGGATGGATGGATGGATGGAGGGATGGATGGATGGAGGGATGGAGGGATGGATGGATGGAGGGGGGAGGATGGAGGGATGGATGGAGGGATGGAGGGATGGATGGATGGATGGAGGGATGGATGGACCCAACCTGAACCCACGTGAAATGTTTGTAGAACGCAGCCAGTGTTTACATGAAACATTTCTGTATCGATTTCAAATCTCACGGCCGTGTAATATCCGTATGACTTATCCTATCGAGATTATTGGAGTATCTTTTTGATGATAATAATAAGAGCAGTGCTTAATAGACTCTGGCTTTGTTGCATTATAATGAAATGAAGCCCTTTTCTGCTACTATTTACCGTACCAGTCATTACTCCGAGTGTTTATACATGAACGTTGAAATTCATGAAAATCCTGTCATTTCTGATGGAGAAAAAAACTTTTGTATCCTACTTGTGCTCCTGGGTGTTTGTAAATTTGTGCATCAGAAGGCTAAGTAATGTAAACCTTGAATGATTGACATTAAAACATATAATCTGCATGGATTACTACACTATTATACAATCACTGAACACTTTAGGGAAACTTGTACACCTACTCATTCATGCAATTATCTAATCAGTCTAATCAATTATCTAATCAGTCTAATCAATTATCTAATCAGTCTAATCAATTATCTAATCAGTCTAATCAATTATCTAATCAGTCGTGTGACAGCAGTGCAACACATAAAATCATGCAGCTCGAGCCAGCAGCTACGGATAATGTTCTCATCAACCATCAGAATGGGGAAAAATGTGGCGTAATTGTTGGTGCCAGACGGGCCGGTCTGAGTATTTCTAGGGATTCCTGGGATTTTTCACGTCCAACAGTCTCTAGATGTAATCAGAACAGTGAGCGGCAGTTCTTTTTAATGTGAGAGGTCGATGGAGAATAGCCAGACTAGTTCGAGCTGACAGAAAGGCTACGGTAACTCACATAACCAATTGTGGTGAGCAGAAAAGCATCTCAGAAAGCACAACATGTCAAACCTTGAGAAGGCCACATAGCAGAAGAAGAACATATCGGGTTGCACTTCTGGCAACCAAGAACAGAAAGCTGAGGCTGCAGTGGGCACAGGCTCACAGACACTGGACCGTTTACGACTGAAAAACCGTAGCCGGGCCGGAGGAATCTCCATGCACGTAGGCCAGCACAGCCAATTTTGTGCTCTTGAACCCCCAGCCACAGATGGTCGTGGCATTGTCCGCATTCAAACTCATGATCTCAGACCGTACGGCAAACACTTTTCTGTTAAACCCTGTACAAAACCCAGATTAAACATGCATCATGACATGACTGACTGTAAAGCGTTTCCAGACATCATACGTAAATACATATACTGTCCAATTTTCAATTCTCCTATTCAGGTTCTGTCACGATTACAGTAGAGAATCACCTAACCAACAACCCACCTGAGGGGTGTTAACTGCTCAACGTTAAACTACTTCCTGCTTTCCTAACCCCTCTCCACTTACTATACCAGAAAACCAGACCTGATGTCAAAGACCTGCTGAAAGACCACAGAAACCACAACGAGCCTTAATGCAGCTTAACGTGGCAGTGGAGGACAGAGAAGGAGAACCTTCTACAACCCATCTCACACACAAGTGACTCATTGTGGTTTGTTTTGGATATTGTAAGTTACAGATGAGTGTGTGAGAATTTAATAATAAGCACTGTAAATTATGGCAATTCATAATTTTCTGAAAATAACAAAACGGTTAGCTTAGCCTGTGAGTTCTGGCCGTCTGTATATGTTTACTTGAATCTGGTTTTATTCTTCAGGACTACTCTGATAAACCGGTGATATTGTTCAAAGAAAAATTTGCAGTCATTCCAATTTGAGTGTAATTTTACATGTTAGGATTTACTAATGTATGTGGTATGTATATATTTACGTATGTTACTTTTTGCAGCTTATTCTAAATGTTCTTCCTGTTTCTACTGATTAAGAATCTGGACTGCAATCGAAGTGGGTGAAACCAGCCATATGAAGTTATTAAGATTGTTATTCCATTGTGGAGGAAACGTCCAGCTGCATGCTGGGTATTTTAGCACCGTGTGACTCACTGAGAGGCTTGAGGATGCTGGAGGCAGAGTCGTCCACGGTGTCGGTGTCCGATTTGTCGCCAACTCCTTCGTTTAACCGTTCCTTCTTTTCCTTGTGACTTGAACGTCTTCTGTGTCTCCGTCGGCGACGGTAACTCTTGGGCACGTGGACACCGATGTACACTGTGTGATGGCCTGTGTACACACACAGAGACTTTAAATGAATGTGGATTAGGACAGCTGGAAAGCATCGTGATCTGAACGAACATAAGAAAGTCTCATTTTTCATATAAAAGCAGGCAATTTCCACAAGTAACATCTCTTAGATCTCGAGTGACTACACACTCAAATTTAAAATGATTCAATAATTAAAAAAGGTCCAAGAGAATGTTTACGTTAAGTTAACTGGCACGAGACTCTCCACTGTTATTACTGCGTGCTGATCGCTGCTGTTTTTCTGTCCGATCTGCTGAGCAGGACGTAGCTGATGTTTATGTACAGACTAATGAGTGTGACATAGCGGTCAGAAAAACTCTAATGTTATTGGTATGGTGCACATCTACTCAGCCCCCTTTTCCACATTTTGTAGTGCTACAGCCTGGATCGGAAGTAAACTTCATTTAGATTTTTACCTTTTGATGTACACAATAGATCTGCGCTTGCAGAATATTTCCTGTGATGCAAAATTCATTAAACAACAAAAGCGGACATTCGTTGGTTGTATAAGTATTTATCCACCCCCTGGGTCAATACTCGCACTTTGGCTGCAACTACAGCTGCACGTCTGTATCTGGGATGCAGAACTCTCTATATCTGATATAACATCTGATATCATTTGCCCAATCTTTTTGACAAAAAAAAAAAAACACTCTGTAAGATTAGATTGGTGAACAGTCATTTTCAAGCCTCGCCACAGATTTTCAATTGGACTGATGTTTGTTGCTCGGTTGTGAATCACTCCGATGCAGCGGTGGCCATATGTTTAGGGTCACTGTCCTATTGGAAGGTGAAACTCTGCCCCAGTCTGGGGGGAGTCTCTTGCAGACTGGAACAGGTTTTCTTCTCGGACTGCCCTCTATATTTGACATCTCTGGAGTGTCCCAGTCCCTGCTGATCCCCACAACGTGATGCTACCACCACCGTGCTTCACCGTGGGGATGGTGTTCTTAGGTTGACGAGCAGTGTTGAGTTTCTCCCAAATGCCAATATTATGGGATATTTTCTTTTACAGATTAACATACTCCAAATTAAGTCCATTCCAGGTTGTAACACTACATATATTTATGGTGTACTTGACTCCTACATATATGTACACATACTTCTCTTTGCATGTATTTATGTACAACTGTGTGTCTCCTATTAACCAATCATAAGACTGATCTACACTGTAGTAGAGAAAAAGCTCTGAGCGGTTGTTTTCTAAGAGCAAACCCACTGTGATGGACTAGCAAAGGAAAATTCATGGAAATTTCAACCACTAAGAAATAATTTGACGTTCTGAGATCTTCGGAGAAAATTGTCAGACAGCCACTGAGTGCATTACCAGCAAAGCTGTGGACATCCAATCAAAAACATTGACTGTGATTTGTTTATACTGTATATAAAATGTGTTTACATGCCAACATCACTCCGTGCGAGTAACATTCGGAATCAGCTTTGAATGTGTGATTCTTGCGTTAGTTATAAGACAAAACAAGCAACTCGGTGGCTATTTTTCATCCA
This sequence comes from Ameiurus melas, assembly GCA_012411365.1. Lineage (NCBI taxonomy): Eukaryota > Metazoa > Chordata > Actinopteri > Siluriformes > Ictaluridae > Ameiurus > Ameiurus melas. The sequence continues at coordinate 413,222 of CM022769.1, read as the reverse complement.
ATAATACGTCAATCTTGCTCTTTGAATTAAAAACGTGTGTGTGTGTGTGTGTGTGTGTGTGTGTGTGTGTGTGGCATGCTCCCAAAAATAGATGAAAACAGCAAGAGGGTTTGAAAGAACTGATGTGCCCACAATGACTAATGTTTAAGTGTATTGTGGTTAGTGGGTTTTCGAACCTAACCAAACGAAACCAGCCTCACCAAACACCAGTTTAATCTAATCCTGAAACAATGCAAACACGCCGAATTTAACGCTAACGTAGAGGATGATCCCTTGCAGTCTTTATTGCCCATAATCCTCTCTCGGGGTAATGTACATGTCAATACCACATCAACAATGAACACCACCAAAATAGGGAGAAGAAAAACAAAGAAACAACTGTAGATTGTTAGAGAAAATGTGTGTGTGTGTGTGTGTGTGTGTGTGTGTGTGTGTGTGTGTGTGTGTGTGGGTCATACTCTCAAGCTCCTCCTTGTCACAGTGTTTAACATACGAGGCACCTCTGTCCACCACAGCCTCATCGTCCACCCTGCAGAGAGACAGATGCAGAAAAAGATTGAGAAATAGACACGATTATCTGAAACCAGTGATTGTGGGTCCAGATTGAACTTGTTGTTGTTGTTGTTGTTGTTGTTGTTGCTGATTTTTGAATAAAGATATTAGTGCTACACCAGAATGAGTTATTCACTGCTTAATTTCATAACCATGGCTTTTTGGTCATGTGTGCAGACGTGAAAAGGAACGTTAATGCAGACCTCATTTCTTCCTAAACATGTCTTTAGGAGGAAGTATACTAAGCGGGGGTCAAAACTTATGAACACATAATCATGTTTATTATGATATGAAAGGCATAATTCATTCTATATCTATACTGATTCTTTAAATCTTCAAGGTTGGAGAGCACTGTTGTGTGTCCCTACACACACACACACACACACACGTACATACACACACACACACACACACACCATACATAAACACACACACACACACACACACACACACACAACACACACACAACACACACACACACACACCATACATACACACACACACACACACACACACCACACATACACACACACACACACACACACACACACACACACACACACACACACACACACACACACACAGACACAGATGCCATAGACAGAACTGAACACACGATAGAACAGATCTCCACAGACGATAACACTTTGCCAGTCAAGAAAGCAAAACTTTCACATATACACAATGGCATATACTGTAGACACACATTGAGAATAACACAAACACAAACAGTCAACTCCAGAATTATTGGCACCCTTCAAGAGTATGGGGAAGGCTATCATTACACACACACACACACACCTCTCAAACAATTTTAGCAACATATGTTTCCTCTATCAAAATCATGAAGCACTTACTCAGAAAGACATGTGACAAAATTATTGCCTGAATATTTACCACAAATATTGTCTTTAGTCTCCAAAGTGAGGTTGTATACATGTTCTCCATCATGGGGACAACCAAAGAGGTTCCAACACAAAACAGACAGATCGCTGTCGTCACATGTACAGGACGAATGAATATAAAAATACACGGGCAACTAAAACACCATCTCAGACAATCAGGGAACCTTTATAAATAGTCTGTAACAGCTGCCCCCCCCCCCGAACCCCTCCGAACCCCCCAACACTTCACCCCTATTTAGTTAACCAGTCAATTCCCACCCACCAGCCAGCTCTCCCCCATCTCCATCATACAACGACGACCAACCGGTGAGGATAAAGGCAATACTCTGAGATACAGGAATCCAGCCAATCAGATCTTTGCCAACAGTTGCTCATGCTGCATCACAAGACACAGTAACACAATCTGAGGAAAGCTCGATGTGCCCTTCTCAGCATACAGTACATGAACTTACAAACATCCATGTCTGCCTGGTGTTGCTCTGAAACGCCACACCAAAACAAGACAGAAAACTCTTTAAGCTCCAAATGATCACTCACTGCATGTCTTATTCATTTGAACTACTGCATGCATTTTCATGAAGTGTTCCAATAATATTGGAGCTGACAGCTATAACACAACACACGTACTCATCTCGACAAAAACAAGACCACGCACAATGACGCATGACAACCACTAGTGCTACATACATGTATGTGCACGCACACAGAAAAATCACGAAGCCACAATACATCACACACACACACACACACACACACACACACTAACAATGCCTTTCAGTCTACCACAAGCAGCTGTCCTTCTTGCTGTTTCTCCATTTGTTAGGCAAATATCAGAAAGTCGTTGAATCAAACTCTAAAGTTCTGTATTTCTATGAACTGTTCTATATTCTGTATTTTCTTCGAGGGGAGCAATAAGACGAGTCGAGCCACACACACTCTCGATACGGCTGTGAAAAAAATCCACCAATTTAAATCAGTGTGTATCAACTTTGAGGTTCAAGTTTTTTTTTTTTACTATTTGGCGAAGTATCATTAGCAACATTGACGAATTCCTTTCTACTCGTTTCACTGTATTTCTTAGTCTCTCGTTCTCCGATGTTTCTTCTGCTTCTGCTTGTCTTGGCCCATTAACTGTGACGCAGACGACGTAGTAAACACGTCACTCTGCACCGTGCCGTGTCCACTACACCCCCGATCTAAACAACATGGACCTCCCTTGGTCTCATGAGCTCCACCTCAGACTGCCAGCTCCCACCTGCATGTCACGAGAGTAAACACTGTCACTTGTTAGTTTAATTCTGACACTGGGGGCGAACCCTCGACCTTCCGATCACTAACCCAGAGCCTAAAGCATAAACAAAACCTCTGAACGACTCATTTCTTTAACCCACTTTATAGGTTTGGAGACTCTATTCACGTTCTCTAACAAACAAATTCAAACTTCAAATAAAAATACGTGGATAGAAAACCTAATTCTGCCTTTTTCTGTCTCCCGCTTTGACCCTGCACTCATTTCATCCACCGTATGGATCCTTATAGTGATCTGCCTGGATTATACATCTTAGAGCCAGAAAGTCAGATCACATTCTTACTGCATTTTATATTCTCTTAATCACAAAGAAGGAATCAAAGAACCCAAAGAAGGCAAAGAGAACACGGTACTGATTTCACACTTAACCCACTAGACGTCTTCCCTCTTTTCTCAAATGTAGAAGAGAATAAAAATGATTCCTAGGAATCACACTGGAAGCTCTCCGAGGGCCAAAAATACTCCGAGCTCAGAGCAGGGTGAGGGTGAGGGTCCAAGCTCGTTATCAAGTTTCCTCCGCACGCTGTGTGTGAAGTGTACGGCTGCTTGTGAAAGATTCGGTCTAAGCTCTAAATGAAGAGCACTGGGGTTAGTGTACTGGGGTTAGCTACTAACTAATTCTGAATCTACACATTCACGCTGATAACTGCGCATCATTTACACTGTACTTCAACTGATACTGATCATTTTATAAGTTTGGGGTTACTTTACACCGAGTATCAGTCTCATGTAAAAACAGAATCCCAAATGAAATGCTGACGTAGCAAAGACTTCTGAAGGATTTTTGACATCCGTGCTGCTTTTATCGTCCGGGTTTGTTTACGGGCTCCAAGCGGATGACGTTCTTTTTAGGAACTAAAACGTTTACGAACTAAAAGTCCAATGTGACTTCAATATTTTTTTTTAGCGTTCAGGGTCTCGCCGTGGCGGCTGTGGAGAGTCGGAGACGGACGCATCTGCCGATTTAAAGTTTTAATAAAGATGAGGACAAGACATTAAAAGACGATACAAGAGGCGAGCAACAGAGGAGAACCAAAGCAAGACCAAGAAAGCGGTGCAAACAGCGATTATATACACGCACAGGTGTAAGGATCAGGTGCAGGTGGTCATGTGACTGCGATGCAGCGATGCACTGGCTGCTGGGAACTGAAGTCCAGAGCTCCCTCCAGCAATTCATGACGCTTGCTAACCTTAAAGATGATCTTTATTGATTCCCAGTGGAATAGAGACAGGAAGCAAGGCAGCATGAGTGGACTAACAGATGTTCTTCTCACCAGTGATCTTTAAGGCAAACAAAATAATTCAATCCTAAATGCATTCCAATTACACAGTAAATACAAATAAACTCCAAAATATATGAACATAAGTAACAGCTAGCTATCGTTGTGTAACTTATCAGTCAGACCATGTGCTTGAACACTATCAGCCCTGCCGAAGAGTGTACCTTTCGAAACCAGAGAAGCAAAACCTCTTCAAAACAGCTGCAGGCCTTTGAAAAGGGCAAGGAGGTCAAAGGTCATAAGGATGGCAACACTGGCATGCATGCAAAGTGTGAGAGAGATTTATAATGAACAGTTACACTTCTGCAACGCTGACTGCTAACACTGTACACCTAACACCATATCAGGAGATATTACACAACTCGTAAACATGCAGAGATATGCACACCCGCATACGCAGGAACATTTCCTTTATCTTTCTCTTTTTTTCCCAGTTGAGGCTAGTCAGGTGTCAGGAGTACAATGCTGCCCTATCAGCTACACTCGGCATGCGCTACAGCGTTTTAGGATGCAGTTTTCAGCATGTAACAGAGCAGGTGAACTTTATTACGTAGCCCTTAGCAGAGATGGTCATGTACAACACTGATCATGTTCCATGGGATTATTTATCACTTTGTCCGGTTACGTGAACTTTCTCTAGCTCGACCCGTGTGTGAGCCAGGGCCTAAAGTGAAACCGAGGATGATGCTAGCATTAGCGTTATCATTAGCATTAGGTGTTGTATTTCATGACAGGATAGATTACAGGCTCAAATAACTACGGCACAATACAGCCTTAACTTCGTTCAGGAAAGACCCATAATGCTCTTTTTTGGATCCATTCAAGGTTTTCTGTTGCTGTACCAAACATTCCCTAAAAACTCGACAGCTCTACTTACTATCCGATATAATGTTTAATAGTGATTAAAAAAAAAGGGTTGGAATGCTTCAGTACATGGATTGTGCCGATAGAGCCGCTTGCGGGAAAGTTATGAAATTTGGCAGACAGGGAGAGGACAGTCTGATGTGTTAATACAGCAAATTTGGAGCCTCTAATTCGATCCCTCTAGCGCCACCGATTGTCCAAATTTGCAATCACGTTTATGTTAATAACTTTTGAACCGTGAGTCCTAGAAACGTAATTATTTTTTTTTTCTCAGATTCGCTGGCTCAAGCCGATTCGAGTGCAATTTCCATCATGAAAAATGTTCGGCCATTTTAAATTTTCTGAAAAACCTACTTTTTCAAACTCACAAAAATTGGACTGCATCATCTGGAGACACGACAAAAAAACTGAAATGGCGCTTTTCGAATGGCGCTTTTCAAATTCGACGGCGAGCATGCCAAAATGGGACGTGAGGGTATATCTCCATAACGATTTGAGGGATTGTGATGAAACTTAGCATGTGGCATCAGAATCAGGCCATGAGTTTAGCTGCAGCATTTCAGCACCCCATAGTGGCCACGAGATACGAAAAAAGCACATTTTTGCTTATAACTTCTGAACAGTTTGTCATAAAATTATCAAATTGGTCTCATTAGATTCAGTGGGGCATACCGAGGCCAACGATATGAGAAATTCCTATGTCAGCCATTTTGGATGTTGGCCATTTTGAATTTAGTCATATAATACCATCGTGTACCATTGCGAAACTCGGTATGTCTCTTTGACACAAGGCTCTGAAGCGAAAATTAGTAAAAAAAATGATGATGCTATTTCTAAAAATGCTAATAGTTATTGACTCCTTTTGCCTACTGTCGTGAGACTGGTCTTCATATATTCCGTGTTTCGTGCAGAACAACGATAACAGTTATGTCATGGTCGAGCAAACTTCTTGTCCCCTATTTTTAAATGTTTTAAAAACATACTTTTTCTAACTCCTCCTAGGCCGTTTGTCCGATTTACATGCAAATTGTCCTGCATCATCTAGATGCACGCCCGACAAAATGTTCTTCACAGAATTTTGATAAACTTTACCGTTTTCAAATGGCACTTCAACGAATTTGAGGAACGCTCAAAATTGAACTTGAGGCTGTATCTCCACAACGCTTTGTAAGATTGCGACGAAAATTGGTAGGTATCATCACCGTTAGGCACTGAGGTTACCTGCAGAGTTTTGGCACACTGCCCTGAAGACTCTTCCCAAAGCTCTAAATATTATTATAACAATTAATAATAAATATTCTCCTTACAGAATATTTATATAACAACAATTATACTGTATTCTTAGTCAAATAACAATAATATTTTAATGTTTATTGTTAGATTTAAATTATCGGTTGCAGTCGGCACTACTGTCAGAGCTGTAATGTTATAGAAAAGTATTAATAAGATTTGAGAATTCTAATCTAATCGCTGCTAGCCCATGAAAATGAAGTAGGCTTATTCAATGACCATTTACTGGATGGACGATTTACTGGATTACCATCAAATGATACCATCAATTTCACTCGCTGGAAAATTGTAGTAAGCGTCTATATATCAAAGGAAAACAATGTTTGCCTCAATCAAAAACAAAACCACTGCATTTGATCCGTCTGTGCACCACTCATTACTTACTTATCCCCTTCCATCAGTGAAACAGCTCAACGAGAAACGCCTGAGGATGCTGCGGGATGCAGTATCGTGAATGACCCGGGGAGAAAAAGAAGAAGTAGGTGGCACGAATCCAAAATGTTCAGAGATCACCGATGTAACATTTGGTTTCCCAACAAATGGTAAATGGTCTGCACTTATATAGCGCTTTTATCCAAAGTGTTTTACACTGTGTCTCATTCACCCATTCACACACACACCAACGGTAGCAGAGCTGCCACGCAAGGCACTAACTTGCCATCAGGGGCAACGTGGGGTTCAGTGTCTTGCCCAAGGACACTTCAGTATGTGGAGTCATGTGGGCTGGGAATCGAACCTGCAACCGGGTAGACAACCCGCTCTACCACCTGAGACACAGCCGACCCCGTAACAAGATCCATCACAGCGGCAGAACCCGAAATGTGAAATAGCAGAATTCACCTGACTGAATTTTGCCACCCTCAAACAAACCTACTGTAACGTCTGCATCCTCCAACCACCAGAGGGAGCCCTCACACAAATACCAATCACACTCCACTTCCTTCTACAGTCCCTTACTGCAGAGGTTCTCAACCTTTTGTAACTAAAATGAAATGAGTATCTCTGAAAACCGCTTTTTTTTGCTAGCAATCATTTCAAGAAAAAGAGTTGTGGATTTATGCATCAGACAAGCCACATCAGATCCCCATGTCACTGAGACACATCAGACTAAACACACTGAAATGATACTAGTAATAACTTGTAGAACCATGGCCTTCCCTTAGCAATGTCACCAAGTGGGTTTGGCGCGTTGCTCTTTTGTAGTGTGAATAACAGAAACTGAAGTGAAAGTTTGCATGGCATGATGCCCAGATGGAAAAAACCAGTGGGTTAAGCTCGATATTTACCTTAACTGATGTTAGTGCTAAACAAAAGCATAATTGTTCGGGTGTATTTAGACAGGCTTGGCCAACGTTGAATAATTCACAGAGTCTTTGACGATGCAAATTCAGTTACTGAGATTAAAATCCAGCTCCTTTCCATTTGAACTATTTCATTTGTTCATTAAACAGAACAGTTTCAAATAATATCGTTTCGTTGACTGCTGACAACCTGGATTCTGGGTCACTGGGTCATGTGGTTTCACTCCAGTTCCCCACTTCTTCTCTCACCGCCATTCCAAATGTCTTTGTTCTTCATTCAGATAGGTAACAGCACTGGACTCACATATGGATATTGTGACAGAAGAGATGTGTATATTCTTTTTGAAGGTCATTTCCCATCGAGTCCGAGTTCATTCTGTTTTTTTTTTCTTCTTTTCTCTGTTAATCTGTTAAACTTCTACTCATAATCCCAGTGCAGTTAAAACTGTGTGCAAACGCATATCAGGAAGTGTACTTGTCATGTGTATTTAATCTGTCATCACTGATAGGGTTTATCTAGATAACAGCCAGAAACCAAATGCACAGCTGAGGGAAATGTATTGTAAAGCGTTACTTCTCCCTCGCAGTGAGTCATACTAACGCATGAGGAAAGCAGTCTGTCTAGATTTGAAGAGTTTGCTCCAAACCTCGAAACCTCTGGGGTTTCCAGTGCAAATCAATCTTGGGGCAAGCTTTTCAATTATGGAAAAGGGAATGAATGATTGGAATGACCAGAATATGAAGGTGGAAACACTGGCATATGAAAGAGGATAAAAGAAATGATGTGATGTCCCGAACAGATTTTTGAAAATACCATAAATGAAGAGTCTGTGTAGTCTCTGTGAATATTGGACACGGTATTAATCTAAGCACAGAGACCACTCCGAGGGCCTGGGTCACGAATAAGGAAAGCAATGTTCTGAAATGGACAAGTCACCTGAATCACCTAACCGGAATCCAATCAAGCACGCGTTTTATTGAAGGAAAAACCCCAAGAACAAGCAGGAACTGAAGACAGCGACAGTAAAGACATGGGACTCCCGAACCCAGGGAAGAAACCCAAACTTCAAACAGTCGATGACTGAAAATATCCAAAATGACCATTTCATTTATGATTGTTACTTTGTCCAATTCATTCGGTCCCTTACAAGTTAGGACCACACACACACACACACACACACACACACACCATCACACGTTCTGGAGGTCAATTCAAGCTGCAGGTCTGCACGCTGAGCTCATGTTCCTTATTTCATTTCAACTCCAGTCTTTGTCAGTGTTGAAATAGACATGGAGCTGACTGTATATCATACTTCAGTGTTATACAATGTCAACACCATTGTTTTTACAAACAAACAAACAACATGAAAACAGTTTTAAGCCGCTTTTATACCGCAAACTATGATGTAGTGGGACTGTTATAGTATGAGTTCCTAAGAGTTGCGCTTTTACGCGTTTTATCCAGAAACAGAGGCGGTGTGTGGAGGGACGCGGAGACGTGCAGAGCGCGTGTGAAGGACCACGGATCTTCATTCGGACAGTTATCTCACGCGCACGCGCGCCAGTGGCGCAACAACAGGTTACCGAATGTCCGAACCGCGTTGGAGTCTTGGACTCGTCGTTTACTTACTTGGTTTTGTGGCTCATTTCGGGTGTGCGCCTTCTGCCCGATGTGCTTGAGCGCGTGACGCGGTCTCAGAGCAACACAAGCCGTCCTGTCAGTGTGGAAAAACGCGCTCTCTCGTGGGCTCAGTGTCGAAACCGAGGAGAACCGAGCTCGAACCCAGCGGAGGAACCAGGCACTCTGGAGAACTTTACTCACTGTCTATTCTATCTGTCCAGACCTAACGGGGCTTCACTGTTCCCACAGACTGCGGTGAGATCAATCTGCCTGTCAGTCATAACTCAGATTCTCTGGACAGTTTCAAAAACGGAGGACCGCCTTTCCTGCCTGTTCGTCCTTAACGGCACTTCTGTCTCCGCGACTCCTTTCCATATTTAAAGAGCTCTCCCTCCCTCCCTCCCCCCCTGTTCTTTCTCTATCTCAATCTCTCTTTCTCTCTCTTCCTCTATCTCTCCCTCTCCCTATTTTTTCTCTCTCTCCTCTCTCTCTCTCTCTCTCTCACTCTCTCTCTCTTCCCCCCCTCTCGACTTCTCTCTCTTTCTCTATCTCAATCTCTTTCTCTCTCTCTTTCTCGCCCTCCCTCTCCCTATTTTTCTCTCTCTCCCTCCCTCTCTCTTTCTCTCTCTAGCTCTCCCTATTTTTCTCTCTCTCCCTATCACTCCCTCTCCCTCCCTCTCTCTCTCTCCCTCCCTCCCTCTCTCTTTCTCTCTCTCTATCACTCCCTCTCTCTTTCTCTCCCTCTCTCTCCCTGTCAGACAGAGAGACTGACTATTAGCACTAAACCAATAGCAGCGAACAAAAGGTTCATATCATACGTGGATTTCGTGTCCTACATAAGGCACGTACAGCTGAATGTAAAGGATTTCTTAAAGACAAAATGAAGAAACCAAATGAAGACCAGTCCATGGAGTCCTATACCAAGCAGACATTCCATGTTAGGGTTTGCAGATGTACCTTATTGAATGTGGTATTTATAATCCTTAATAAATTGCACTGCCACGTGCATGGATTTGCCATTATAACTGTCTTCAGCCTTTCACGTTGTCTAGGCAGCTTTGGATCATCTATGTGGTAGCTAATATATGCCACCTATAATCTTCTTGACTGTACAGTATTCCGACTGTTCTACATGGTTTTGATTGGCAGAATGTTTGGCCAATATTTGCCCATTTTTTCTGCCAGGCTGTATCACTTCACTCTTTTCTCTCCAAGATTTAGAATTACAATAAATGATCTCTATTTCTCACCCAGAATGGCCTCCAAGATCCTAATCAGTCAATCTGTCATCAATTATAATTCTTCTTGATCTCTCGAAAGCCTTTGCCTAGGCCACTCAAAAGACCTTCCTACAGTATCTATCCTCCTGAGACTTGGAGTTAGTGGCCCAGCCTGGCGGTGGTTTGGTTCTAATGTGGATGAAGGGTCATAGCAGGTGACATGGAGGGGATCCACTTCTTCTCCGTGTATTCACCTTCTCCAACGGGACCCCACAAGGCTTAGTGCTTCTCTTTTCCATAGATACCTGCTCTCTCAGTGAGATTATATCCTCACTTTCAGATCACTGCTATGCCGGTCCCCCCCCACTGCAGCTCATCAC
>CM022769.1:390000-395000 GCA_012411365.1 Ameiurus melas | reverse complement strand
GCTTTTAATAAATCTCTCTGACACCAGATCAGTCAATTTAAACTAATGCTTGCATTCAGAATATAAGGTGTGTGTGTGTGTGTGTGTGTGTGTGTGCACCTCCACTCATTTCAGACGGTGTTTGATAACAAAAATATACCCTCTCATTCTCTTTTTTTTGACAGGATCAGCCGGAGGAGGACGTCCTCCAGGAGGTTTTTCATTTTATTTTTATACCACACCGAGGTACCGACTGGTATCGTGTACTTTTGGTGGTATCGGTACCGACTACTACATTTTTGGTATCGTGACAACACACACACACACACACACACACACATACATACATACATACATACATACATACATACACACATACACACATATTTCCAGGTCATAGAGTGCTGAGAAAGTCTTTCACCTGTGAGAAGAAAAGGGAAAACATTCACATGTTCAGTTCTCTTATCGGACATGAAGGACAGAAAGAATACAGTTGTGTGTGTGTATGTAAAAATGTTCATGTGAATGAATGTGTTCTGTTCTCATGCTCTCTAAGAAGATCAATCTAATCATTCAGCTCAGCTTCATTAGAAATGACTCTGTGTGTGTGTGTGTGTGTGTGTGTGTGTGTGTGTACATAAATATGAGTATGGGAGAGAGGGAAAAACAGGAGAAAAGTTGCTACCTTTTCAATCATGTCAGCACATTTGAATTTATCGCCTTTAAAGTCATCGTCGACGTCCAGGGTGAGAACTGGAACCTCACAAAGGTAGTCAAAGTCCATACTGCACAACACACACACACACACACACACACACACACACAATATACACATAAGTAAAATACACACATAAGTATAATCGTTTGAATACACTATAAAGCCTTGGTCACCCATCCATGCCCCAAAGTCTCAGTGCTTTTGACCGTGGCATGATTGTCCATCACAGACGGGCTGCTTTGAGTATTTCTAGAACTGCTGATCTCCTGGGATTTTGATGCACAACAGTCTCTAGAGTTTACTCAGAACGGTGCAATAAAGAGAAGCATCCCGTGAGCAGCGGTCAGAGAAAGGTCAGACTGGGTGACAGAAAGGCTACAGTGACTCAGATACCCGCTCTGTACCACCGTGGTGAGCAGAAAAGCATCTCGAAATTCACGACGCGTCAAACCTGGAGGTGACTGAGCTACAACAGCAGAACACCAAGTCAGGTTCTGCTTCTGTCAGCCAAGAACAGAAAACCCCACGACAGTTCTCATGACCTTGAGATCCTTAGACTGTCGTCCATGAGTATACAGTGCTCAGAGTGTGTGTGTGTGTGTGTGTGTGTGTGTGTGTGTGTACCTCAGGGTCCTGTGCTGTAGCCAGCACTCGTGCTTGTAATGGAGTTTCTCCAGATACTCCAGTGGAATCCCTTGCTCCTCCTCTCTGCCTCTCACATGCAACCTCTCCAAACACCTCTAAGCATCACACACAGACGCGCACACACACACACACTGCCACAATTACACACACATACATATACATACACACATATATATATATATATATATATACACACACACACACACACGCATTATAACGCAATAAATAAATAATATAAAAAGATTCTTTATTTTCTAACTAGTGCTGTCACTGGTCTTTTTCGGATGTTGTAGTCATATTATCTTAAAGCCTTATTAAACAAACAAATTCAGAGCGATTTATTTGATATAAAAGTACATAAAACTGTAAAGAAATATTTCACCTGTGATTATTCGTATGGTCCATTTTGTTGCTTCTTGCAACTTTTTAAGGGAAATTGAGCTTAAAAACATTTCTCTACTTTTCCCCACATTTAAGGCATAAATATTGAGGGTATATTTAAGTTTAGGGTAAAGAGTTGTTGTTGTTTTGTTTGTTTTTACCCCCCCCCCCCAACATTATATATTTGAGTCAAGGTGTGTACCTCTGGTTTGGCCCGCAGGTAAATGATGCCATCCAGCTCGATGTGCTGGCCGAAATGTTTATGCAGCCAACCGTGCCAGTCCTGATAAATGGCCCACTCCGTCTCGTTTAAACACTCACTCTCGTACAAATTCGCTGCGAAGATGTACCTGCAGGACAGAAAGAGACTCGGACTTAAACACACCGATACCCAGAAGGATCCAGTACAGATCCGTGAGATTACGGAGGACGTAATGGGACCACTTCAAGAATCCCCAGAAGACAGACAAAAACACTCCTAACATCTACCAATCAGTCAAATCCCGTACGGAATACATGTGGGAAATAAGCAGCAGAGTGAGTCCAGGAGCAAAAAACTCAACAAAACTACAATAAACTCTGGAAAAATAAAGCAAAACAAATCAGAAGTAATATTTTTGAAGAACTCATGTTGATTCGATTCTCATGATCTGGATTTGCACGATCATTGTTATATTTTCATCATTAACATTTTGCTTTTGATGGGTTTTGATCATTTCATTTGAAACTTTTGCCATAAAAATCAACTCCATAAAACACTCACCACTGTCTGTCTGAACTGTGCATTTGTATGAGATATATATATATATACGGCATTGCCAAGATTTGAACGAACAAGTTCTTCATTATAAAGTTCAATTTCGTGGCTAAAATTATATATTCATATCAGTTATATATCACTTATTTAGATTAGTAATGTATTACTGAATTATATTGATCAACACACACACACACCTGTCACTGTAGACAGATCTCTCGAAGAACTGCACCGGGTTCTCCGCGTGGTGCAGCTTGCCACTGGCGGAGTTGATTTGGGCACGCACACGGCTCATGCACGCATAACTCTGGAATGTGTAAGCCCAGCGTTCCGGTTTCTCATACATCATCTGCAGTACGTTCCCCCCACTCTTTTGGGATGTGGTCAGCTCCTGACACACACACACACACACACACACACACACACACACACACACAATCATATAGGAGCACTATTCTGAACATGCAGCATTTTAAAATTAATTATTTCGATCTCCATTTTATCTCCAAAAAACTTTGTTATTTACTCGTATTATTTAGGCAACATGCATTCGTAAAGAACCAATGCTCTGGTAAAGTACTTTCCTAAAAGCCCCCATCACACACTCTTCTGCTTTTCCTCCTGATATCAGTGTTGATGTCGCGTATCTCTCATTGCAGCAGGAACAAACTGAACCATCTTTAATTGGGAAACGTTTTCTATATTAAATCATAAATTGCTCCCCCTCTTGGCAAAAAACAGATCTGCACCAGTTTTCTATTCATTTCAAACGCAGTCATGCCATTGGCCATCTAAATTCGAAATGAAGCAGCTCATTTGACCCCAAACATTTGGCTTTATTCAAGATAAACGGAACATTTGGGTAAAATTTGATTTCTAAACTCTTTCTGTAAGTCATGATACAATGCTACTTCTTAAGCGGACACGGGACTGAGTTGCAGTAAAAATGTCTCTGGATGCAGCAGAACTCTGGTGTACAGTTAGTTTCTGACTCTACCATCTGCTGACTCTCGGGGGATGTGTGGGGTGTGTGGGGTGTATGGTGTATTATTGCATGTCACAGCTGTTGCTGCTTGGACATTTGCAGAACATGAACAGCAGTTGCTCCGAGTAGCCTATTCCATTCAAGTCCATTCAACACAGTGAAGTGCAGACGTCCGGCCAACACCGTGTACTCCAAGCCATCAGAAGGCGCACCGGATTCATCACAACCTGATTCATATACCTGCTGCAAAATTCTGGTATGCATCAGTGTGCATCTGTTTGGACACATTGTTTCCTTGAAATCACACAAGGATGAAACCAGCCATGTTTCTTCATAAGTTACAGTTCATTCATGTGTTTAATAAAAAAAAAAAAAGTTCAATCATTTAATAAATATACTAACCCATGTCCAATCAGACACTGGGGTTGCACAAGCCAGTGCGCTCTCAGTGCTGGACCCAAGCCCGGATAAAATGGGGACACAAGAAAACAACCCAGTACATGTTACAGGAGAGGAATGTGCAGAAAAAAAAAGTCTTTGCGCAGACAGAGACCTTATTTAGGTGTGCAATTGCGAACATACTTTGTTTAATGTAAGTCTGCTTCCTGTTAATATTTATACCGGACATTGTGTCTGACCATTTTTATTTTATTTTATCAGACATTTAGAATTTTTAATGGTCGAAAAGCAGTATTTACAAATTAAGAATGTCTATAAACATGAGTGGTGTCCTAACAGTGAGTCAATATTGAAGCCAAAAGGTCTCTGAGGCCCTCTAGTGGCTGTCTGCAGTACAATATTTAGCTCCACCTATTCCCATGTTGGAGAATGGAGACCAAGTCAAACATCTCCACCAATTCTTCTCAGGAACAGTGTTCTGTCGTTTTTTTAAGAGTTCTTCTGATCTTGATATCTCCCCCAATGTTTTTCCTTACAATAAATATGTTTTATAAAAGTTTTTTGGTGATAGATAAAAGGATGTGGTTTCTGAAGCGAGTGAGCGTTTTGGACATAGTCGAGCCTCACGAACACGTACACACTTTCCAAACACACACCTGAAGCTATGTTTTCTCTTTCTCACTCTCACACACAATCATCAATTCCTAATGTAATGTAAAGATGTATGTAATTGTAAGACATCTTGCAAAAGGGGGAGCCTCGATCAAATGTCAATGCCCTTTGGGGGGCCTTGCCCTGGGAAAGTTTCAGAACCCCTGTCCTAAATCATATGTGGATTATTTATTTATTTATTTATCTTTCAATTGAATTACCTCAAATTCTCCATGTTGAGTTTGTACATTGCACCACCTAGCGATGGGCTCGGGCACTACCTCCCACTCTTTATCATGCTGCTCCAGCAGGCGGACAAACGTGGACTTCCCCGCCGCTAAAGACAAAAACATCAAAAGAGCCGCAAACGCGATTAACTCTCATAACTTACTGAGCATTCGGGAGAAAATTAAAGTACAAATTCTTCCTGGAAATAAAGAAAAAAGAGCTGTCTGTGTAAAGAAATGCTGTGGAGAAAACATGGC
>CM022769.1:0-380000 GCA_012411365.1 Ameiurus melas | reverse complement strand
AGATTACAGACGCCACCGAGATCCACCTGGCTGCATGTTTAATATGGAAGTGTATCCTGTGTGTCTGTGTGTGTGTGTGTGTGTGTGTGACCAACCAGACAGAAGGCAGTGATCATGTTGATCTGAACGGGAATGTTGCTCGTCGTGGTGTTTAAATGGAACTAGTGAAAGTGTGATTTGGACATTGGGTAGATAAAAGCACAACACATTCAAGTGGTTAGTCATTAGCACTGCAACTAATGATTATCCATCCGTCCATCCATCCATCCATCCGTCCTTCCTCAACCGCTTACTCCTTCTTCAGGGTCGCGGGGAACCTGGAGTCTATCCCAGGGAGCACTGGGCACAAGGCGGGGTTACACCCTGGACAGGGTGCCAGTCCATCGCTGGGCACAATCACATACACACACTCACACACACATTCATACACTACGGACACTTTAGACACGCCCATCAGACTACCATGCATGTGTTTGGACTGGGGGAGGAAACCGGAGTACCCGGAGGAAACCCCCGCAGCACGGGGAGAACATGCGAACTCCACACACACACAGGGAGGAGGTGGAGATCAAACCCCCGACCCTGGAGGTGTGAGGTGAACGTGCTAACCGCCGTGCAACCAACGATTACATCATTGATCATTTCATATATTTTATTTTCATAATCGATTAATCAGCTGATTATTATTTCTTGATGAATCAATTAATTGCATTTTTTCAACCCAAAATGTTCAATATCAATTTTTCATTTATTTAAAATAAAAACCTGTTAAAAATCTAAACTTCAGACTAAAACCTTACATGTATATGTGCATTAATTTTTGCGAGGCATTTGAGAAACATGGATGCAGGGTGTGAAGATAATGAACGAACCCTGGTATACGCAGTGGAGAACAAGGCAGAATGACACAACCATCACCAAACGTCATCACTTCATGTTTCAGCAGAATAAAACCCAAACCAAAAGCTAAATGCTACATCAGGTTGGAATGTTAACGAATTAAAAGTTCGCCTTTTTAGGAACAAAAACGCTGACTAAAGGTCAACCTTTCTTAACTGACTTGTGGAAGGCTCGGTGAAGAAGCGGGACACAACACGCACGTAACCGTGTAAACTTGTAGAAGAGACGATTTAACACGGAGACGTCCCAAACGGGGGAAAAAACGACACGGGCGTCGACCTCAAACGAACATCACCGCTCTGGATTAAGGCCATAGTTACAGGAGCAGGAGTTCAGCTGGAGACGAGCAGTGGAGCGGTGTCCACGTTCACAGCAGTCCTGATCAACCCTACAACTGTTCGAGTAATACGCTGGAGAGAGGATTTCCCCCTAATAGGTTTCAAATTTCAGTAGATTTGTGCTAAATCTGAAAAGAACCCCCACCTCTCCGAATATAAACATCTCTCGTACACGCAGCTCTCTTTTAGATGTCTTTTAATAATAGCGTGCGTTCAGAAGGAGCCTGAGGAATAAAAACTGTGAGACACCGGGTCTGAAACACACACACATGTTGTGTACACACACACACGTAATACGTGGAACATTTCCAAAGTGCTGCCCTGGAGGAATGCAGCTGGTGCGATCGATGCATTATTCACTTGCAGTCACCCATGAAGTGAAGAGCTGATGTGTGTCGATGCGTCATTCTAAACCGACCCCAGACTGAGAAAACGACTGGAGGAGTGGTTTACTGGCAAACGTGACGTGATGGAAAACACTCGTCACTTGGAGCTCTTGGGTCATCACTGCGTGGGTGTGGGGTTCAGTTCGGGCTCCGGTTCGTTCTTCACCTCGCGTCCGCGTCGTGCGTCTGAGCGTTTCTCGAGGCAGCTTTAGCTCTGGGTTTGCGAGGGCTTTTCTGGCTGGTGGTCTGAACCCTGCTGGCTTTAAGATCCGCCTCCCACTTCTTTTTCACCAGCGTGTACAAACGCATGGTGGCCTGAGCATCCTGGACCTAGAGTAAACACACACACACACACACACACACACAGTTGGTACCGAAGTTAAAAGTACACGCTCCCGTCCAAAAGCATGGCCAATTCTGTTTGAAGACATTTGGGTTTGGGTCGTGCCACAGAAACACGTGCACCCCCTGTAACACACACAGCATGTATGTCATCTAATAGAACTACAGAGGAACATACGGACGAGTGCTCTCCCTGCTGTACTTTCACATTCAGAATCTCCCGACACAACACCTTCAGCGCCGGACGTCCACTCTGTGCGGGCGAGATAGTGAGAGAGACACTTTCAGCATTTATACCGACATCTATAAGACGCTCGATAAAGACTCTGTTTATTTGAAGTACGTTTAGAAAACCACCTTTACGATCTTCTTAAATGGTTTGTACTTCTGAGTGTCCCTCGTATTTCTTTTGGGGTGATCCAGGAACAAAATCTATACGAGACAAGAGAATAAGCAGGTCTTACTACGGCGTACGTTTATAGACGATATACATTCAGCCGGAGCTCGGGGGTGTACGGCACCTTCAGGTCATTATGGATGGCGTGTCCCACTAATATTCGGCCGTCCAGAATCTCGGCCACTTCCTGTTGTACTATTTTGAAGTTCTCCCCTGTGAAACGTACATGAGGAACTGAATACCAATTATAAACACGATGTATTTGGCCATCTGGGTGATGCTAAAATGAACGCCATGGCTTTGTAGTTTTCGGTGCTAAAAAGATCGGTTCTTTTGCTCACCGTGTTCAACGTCGGCGGGCCGGATGCCGCTCACAGCCGTCCTGTAGTCAGTGACTTTCTCTGTTGGTTTAACGTATTTGTCATAAACGCACTTGCCAAAGTAGTTGACGATGGAGACGCGGGCCAACATGTTCTCCTCTCCTCCAGGCCCCACCCCTACCATCTCACAATCCATAGCAACAGCACGTGTCAATCTGTCCATCATGGTAAGCAGCAAGGAAGAAAGAGAGGAACATAACGGAAGATATTTCATTAGAGAAACATGGATACAAATACCAGAACACAAGGCATGTTCCAATACTGCGCTGGTGTTCTGGAATCTCCGATCAAACTTACCACAAAACAGGAAATGCTCATGATCGTACTCCGTTTTAAAGAGGAGCAACATGATCAACACAAATAGTCACAGGCTACATCCACATATCCACACACACACCACATCTTCTACCACCATGGATATCCCAGTAGGCGGCGGTCTGGGACACGCTGTTGTAGCTACATCATGTAAATAGTTAAGACTGCGTATGTACCACAGATCCTGCAGTCGATCAGCTGGTCTTCTACCAACAAGACATAGCAGGAGACAAGCTAATGGCACTCCTGTCCAGAGATCTACGTTCTCGCCAGGAACAACAGGTTTGTTACGTACCCATCACAAGTGCTCTCCTTGACCAGCAACTGTTCCGTGCTGCTCTCTGTAATCCTTGGATCTGTTTTAGTCACACCAGTCCTCTTCCTCACGATGTCAGCCGGCTCCGAGCCCACAGCAGCCTCGATATCATCAGGGTCGATGTCGTCAAACCAGATATCTGCCCTGAAGAGAAAAACACAGACTATGAGCAGCTTTCCATCAGACGTGCAGCACGGCTCGGCTCAGCAAATTACCCAGAATCCTCCACACAAAGCCAGCAGTGCTGTAGTGAAGTACCAATGTTGAGTTTCGATGTTAAGTCGGGAAATATAGTTCAGACTTCATAAACAGATAGATAGTGCAGGCCGTAGACTGCTCAGAGACAAGCTCACAGACGTGCTGATGAACGTCTCTAAGAAACAGATGGATCTAATCAATGAGATCAAAAGATTTTTAAGATCATGAGAAATATCTCAGTCAAATGTCTCCAAACTTTTGACTGGTAGTGTACACTCCTAACCTCTACTATTACCATATCCAATCCGGTCCATAAATATTAGGACACTGATAAAGTAGTTGTTATTTGAGCTGTCGAACGTATTATATTAGAGACGAAATGGAAATAACGAACATGAAAGACACACAACGTGCAGACGTTCAGCTTGTATTTGAGGTTCTTTACATCTAAAATGGGTGAACACTGTCGGAGCTGCAGGACTTTTTATATGCTTTATGTCTTATCTGTCCACGGGGTTTGTTCGGATTTTTCAGTCTAATGAGGAAAACAGCTCTAGACCTGTACTGAAATAACGAGGGAATAACACACACCTGAGCGGCCAACTGTCCGATTACTTTTGGTCCCTTGAGGAGGGGGTTACATATAGAAAGTGCTATAATTCCTACACCATTAAGCCGTTTTGGATGTACATATCCTCAAATTAAAGTCGAAAGTCTGCAAATGTCAATGTCCAAACATTTATGGACCTAGCTATGTGTCCCTCTCTGAATGTATTGGAACGGCCAAAGCCAATTCTTTTGTTTTTGCTATATACTGAAGACATTTGGGTTTGAGATCAAATCAGAATTTCCAATACTTTTGCTCACCTAAAAATCGGGTGGACTGCCAGCACAGTTGCCATGTTGAACATTGTTGAACACATCTAGATATAAACGTCACTGAAAGCCCATCGATCCAATTTCCATACAGCTTATCCTACACAGGGCCGCGGGTGGGCCTGGGGCCTGGGGTCTGGGGTCTGGGGCCTGTCCCGGGGAACTCGGGGCACGAGGCAGGGAACACGCAAAAAAACGAAACTTTTCTAATACGTTTGGAAGGGACTGCATATCATCAGTGTATGCACTTTACCCGACATGATTAGAGATTTCTTTTGCACAGAGAGTCGAAGTAACGTCGCCATTTTGCGCTTAATAATCATTAGTATGCATACACGCAGCCGTGGAACCGCTACATGGTACTAAAAGTCATCCTGTATTCAAAATACACATGTGGGTTCTAGAACTGAATGACTTCATGCAGGTCTGTATCGAATAAAGACAAAAACACAGAACAACTAAACAAACGGCGAACATTAATTCACCCCACCTTTCACTGAACCACATAACGGGTCCAAAACCGTCCCGGAAATAACAGCACGAGAAAGGCGCTGCGTGATCGCCCCCTACAGCTCTTCTATTCCGATTTAACGCACGTATACGTACTCCGTTAGCTTCTTCTCCACCTCTTCAACTCTCCTCCTTTTGTCTGTCGGTCTCTTTTGCCCCCCCTCAGAACAGTTCGTCTTCCTCTTCTCCGCGCGCCGCCGTTTAGGATCACCGCCGTCTTGTTCCGTCGCGGCCGCGTCGGATCCCTGCCGTTTGTTTAAGTCTTTATGCGCGGTTTTATTTGCGCCTTCGTTGGTGCTCGGTGCAGATCTGTGGGATTCTTTCATCGGTAACGACCGGAGCGTCTTTGAATTCTTCGAATCTTGCTCGGAGTTGAGAACCTGCAACAAACACACGCACCGTTAAATTACGCAACACGTACGCTCAGTCTGAGGATTCTGGGAACGAGTTTGTTTGTTTTCTGTTAATGTTACACTATGACTCTTAGCGGCTAATTTTGAACTGCTAAATTATGAACGATCATTGCACCATTAAGAGCTCACCGTCCCCTCCAAAAGTATTGGAACACCGCCCCAAAAGCGCCCAATTCTTCCGTTTCTGAGCTCAAAAGATGAATACGAGATGATAGAATCTCAATGAAGAGGGAACGTCGATCAGAGACATTTCACAAGAAATGGACATACAACAATCTGGAATGTCCGGAAAAAGAAAGAAACGACTGGTGTACTGACGATGAGGCATGGAACAGGTCGGCCGAGGAAAACATCAGTTCTTCAAACAGGTCTGATCAGAAACATGAACAGAAGAGGCAAGTGGTGGCAGAAAAAAAACCCAATGAGCGTGAACTAGTTTGCTGTAAGTACCTCAAGTGGTCCCTCTTTTTTCCCCTGTGCAGCTTTCTCTCTTAAATTAAGAACACCTGAGGAGATCTACTGCAAAGCACAAGGAAATGAAACGCCTCCGTGAGCAACCCCGGACCGGGAGGCACCGGGCTCGGCTGAGCTACACAGGAGAAGAAGAAGCTCCCAACAGAACACAAGTAGGAGCACACTGGCTGCGTAAGTGAGACTACGAGCTGTGCTTTTTTTTTTTCCGAAAACAGACACTGAAAAGTGTTAGCAGATGAAGACGTGGAGACAGATCTTTGTCTCCTATATTTCCGAATGTCCCCGATCGTACAGCAATAAAGCAAAAGGCCTTTCTCAGGACCAAGAACTAAAAGACTCCAATCAAGATGACACAGTCAAGCAAGGAGAGGAACCTAGAAACACCACACCAGGACACTCCCAGAATCAGACAGAGGCACCAGAAGAGGAAAACACACAGCAGTGGGACAGATGACAGCAGAACCAGCAGGGAAACATGTATACCACTGCATGTACATTCAACTATGGACAACAACAACAAAACCACGAGGACACCAACAAAACTGCAACAAGCTGAAATGGATCCTCATAACTACTCCTCATACCTCCTCCCAACTCCTCATACCTCCTCCCAACTCCTCATACCTCCTCATAACTTATCCGAACTCCTCATACCTCCTCATAACTTATCCCAACTCCTCATACCTCCTCCCAACTTATCCGAACTCCTCATACCTCCTCCCAACTCCTCATAACTTCTCCCAACTCCTCATACCTCCTCCCAACTCCTCATACCTCCTCCCAACTCCTCATACCTCCTCCCAACTCCTCATACCTCCTCCCAACTCCTCATACCTCCTCCCAACTCCTCATACCTCCTCCCAACTCCTCATACCTCCTCCCAACTCCTCATACCTCCTCCCAACTCCTCATACCTCCTCCCAACTCCTCATACCTCCTCCCAACTCCTCATAACTTCTCCTAACTCCTCATACCTCCTCCCAACTCCTCATACCTCCTCCCAACTCCTCATACCTCCTCCCAACTCCTCATACCTCCTCCCAACTTATCCGAACTCCTCATACCTCCTCCCAACTTATCCGAACTCCTCATACTTCCTCCGAACTCCTCATACCTCCTCCCAACTCCTCATACCTCCCCATAACTTATCCGACTCCTCCATACCTCCTCCCAACTCCTCATACCTCCTCCCAACTTATCCGAACTCCTCCACCTCCTCCCAACTCCTCCATAACTTTTCGAACTCCCTCATACTCCTCCGAACTCCTCATACCTCCTCCCAACTCCTCATACCTCCTCATAACTTATCCG
The DNA here is from genome assembly GCA_012411365.1 of Ameiurus melas. Taxonomy (NCBI): domain Eukaryota; kingdom Metazoa; phylum Chordata; class Actinopteri; order Siluriformes; family Ictaluridae; genus Ameiurus; species Ameiurus melas. The sequence goes on along the minus strand of CM022769.1, from coordinate 372,844 downwards.
AACTCCTCACCTCCTCCCAACTCCTCATAACTTATCCGAACTCCTCATACCTCCTCCCAACTCCTCATACCTCCTCATAACTTATCCGAACTCCTCATACTTCCTCCCAACTCCTCATACCTCCTCCCAACTCCTCATAACTTCTCCCAACTCCTCATACCTCCTCCCAACTCCTCATACCTCCTCCCAACTCCTCATAACTTCTCCCAACTCCTCATACCTCCTCCCAACTCCTCATACCTCCTCCCAACTCCTCACTACTTCCCAACTCTCCTTACCTCCTCCCAACTCCTCATACCTCCTCCCAACTCCTCATACCTCCTCCCAACTCCTCATACCTCCTCCCAACTCCTCATAACTTCTCCCAACTCCTCATACCTCCTCCCAACTCCTCATACCTCCTCATAACTGCTCACCATAAGAAGTCTTTTCCAGTTCTCCGAGAACTGTGCAGCGTCTCTCGGGGGAAGTAACACGTGTTTCTTCTCTTCAGGCACCATGTGTTCCCCTTTCTTGCCAGCGGTGGCGTTTCTCTTCCCCTCGCGTTGAGTTTTCTTGTTTGTTTTGGCACTAACAGCACTAATGTGTGGCTTTAGCTTAACTTTAGACATGTCTAACAGCGGAATAAACGATCACAGATAACAGATCTATTAAAATAAACACCTCCGCTAGTTAAAGACGGTCTGATTACAGAGACTGAAGTAGTAATCAGTTCTGTAGAATTCAGCGTCCGCACAGTGCAGACCCACCATGCTGTCAGCACTTCCGGTGTGTGTGTGTAACACTTACAACAGTCCGGCCATGGGGAAACAAACAGTTCCGGATAGATGTTGCACGTTCATTCACGTTCTTTTAGTTGTTAGTAATTACATTGTTGTTAAAATACATTCATACAAGTTTAATTCACATGTTGATGGGTTGGACTGAGATGTTTACCCAGCACTTTCTATCGATATTTCTATATTTCGTTGTTAATATTTATATATCTGTCTACTTGAAGACCATTAGGTTTAGATAGAGTCATCACAGTCTGGCCCTTGTCTGAGACTCTCAGATCCTTGGGCTTTCCTGCGAGGTGAAAACCCTGAACTACATGAAGTCTTGTCTGAATTTTCGTATTTATTTCATCTTGAATTGAATTTGTTGTATTTTCCATGAAACCTCAGCTATCAGGCGTCAGGTTCATAACAAGCTGTCCACCATTGCACTGGTCCTTCCTGAGAACAAGCCATAAATTCAAGCACCTGAACAGAATGATTGTCCAAAAGGTGAGAGCAGAAAGCACGTGGTGTCCACTGTCAAACCTGGTGGAAGATTAAGAACGCTCTGGGCCCCTAGTGTGTAAAGAGTGAGAGTTCCACATCATGAGTTCCACAGAGTGCCTGGGTCATTTTGGGGGGAAAAAACCCCCTGAGTGTGTTGGAGAAGAGGTTCAGACTTCAACATCGCTCGAGCTTTCTGCAATATAACTCATTTTGAACCCAAAGTTTTTGGAGAAAATCCTGAAATACTTTTAATCAATGATAAATCTGCGCGAGACTCTATATTTATTTGGCTTTTTGCTTTGAATAAACATGAATTGAAATTTATATCCAGCATGACTGATGCTTGAAAAGGTCAATATGTCCATCCTGCGTAGAAAAAAAAGACCACGATTCTGTTGCGTCCCGAATAAGCCGAAAGCCAAGCAAAAAGTTGAACATAAAATACATATGTACAACATATATTACACACATGACATGGTACATCATTCTTCCTGGTGCACCTGAGTCACTCATTTAATCGTCTGCAGTCGAAGAAAACTGCCACTAGTTTCAGAGGTGTTAAGGAAATGCGTCGAGCGCGGACACATTTCCTTCCTTGGGGCCAATTTTCTTCCTAAACGTAAGCATTTCCTTTAGAAGTGTTTGAAAGTCACCCTGTGTTACATGGTAATCCTTTACAAGGTAGCATTCTTTAACACCTAGAATCGCATCACGGAAGTTTGAGAACGGGTTAATGATTTACCCGAGCGCTCCGTTCTTCCACCATCTGCCTCACTTCTTTCATCGTTGTCACTTCCAGTAAAAGTATCTGATAAATAATAATGTGAATATAAGTTAACTCGCATACATTTAAACAAGTGGGAGTTTTGTATAATTGTATACGGTGATTTGCCAATTTTCTTTTGCTATGAATGAAAAACAAATCTGCACCCAATAAAACTCACTGTAGCAACTAATAACGACGACTTTCCTACATTTACACAAGCTCTCTGTGAAAGAGCTGGTGATTGAAGTTGTTTTTGGTGAAGACCGATCCTCACATCAGATCTAATTCACTAAACTCACTAGTGCTCTCTAGAATTTCCTGCGTGAGTCTGCTGCATGTTGTTTCTTTAAATCGGTAAATCAGCAGACGTGTTCAACGTGAAGGTGGAGAGGGTTCCAAAAGACGCCGTGGGCGTGTTAAATGATGTTTAATGAAAATGTTATCATGTACAATTACTTTGGTAAAATGACTGAGAGGTAACAATTCATACAAAATGAAGACGCGGTGAACACAATGCACCCTGAAAGGGGCGAAGAAGTTGAACACGATGCATATCTTCAAGAGCAAAAAGAACGGCCGATAGTTTCGCGTTATAAACGGAATTCCTGAATCTGCAGACGTACGTAAACGTTTTAGAGACTGAAGTTCTCTTATTCCAATTTAAAGGGGAACTGTAAAAGAGATGCAGCACCGCTGAAGAGGTATTTAGAGTTTAATTAATCCCAGTACAGGTGTCCAATGTTCAGAAACATATTTACAAGCACACTACGACAAACTTCAAGGGCAGCTGGAACAGGTCATTCCATACAAGTCAGCTGAAGAAGCTTCTGCCTGTAGGTTAATGTTATTCCTCTCTAAAAGGGTAAAAAACAAAACAAAAAAAAAGATGGGTTCCCATTACGGGTGCGGAGGAAGAACAACCTCTGGCAGGGTCGCAGATCCAGGAGAAATGAAATGAAGTGAAATGACTGCATTTCATTTGCAGCTATGACTACAACAATCAGTCTATAAATAATAAACTGCAGAGAGATGCTACTGCTCAAGCTGTAGGGAAAGGGGCGTATTCACAGTGGGAAGGAGCGCTAGAAGAAAATATTCTAACATGTACATATCAACAAATTATATCAAGTGATAAATAATGATCATTTTTAATAATACACTTTTGATTATTGTCAGGGAAATAGTGATATATATACACACACACACACACACACACACACACACACACACACACGCACACACACACACACACACACACACACACAAAGCCCCTGGCAAAACATTATGGAATCACTACAAGTAGATCAAGTAGAGGAAAAAATGATGGAATCATCAAGCAAAAAAAATAAATAAATCACAATTAGTACTCTGCTGCTCCTCCTCAGGCTTTTCTGACGACCTCAGATCTTTGAGGTCTGGACTTCAGTAATGAAAAACAATATTCTTTGAGTAGTGGTGAACAGATCAGCGCCGCAGGATGGAGTCCTGTCATGGACCGATTTTTCACATTTCCACCATGAATGTGAATCAGATCGAGATCCGGACTGTTTTGCCGGCCATGTGACTGAGCTGAAGAAAAGCTTGAAGACTTTTTGCTCTGTGGTGAGATGTATTTTCACCCTGAACAATGATGTCATCATCACCAGACCTATTTTCCATCGATGGAATGAGAAAAGTGTCCAAAATGTCAGTGTACACCTGTGCACGGTCTCCTCTGGTCCTTTACCCCAGATCATTAAGGAGTCAGATTTTCTTCACGCAGTCATCTTTATGCGTTTCATCATAATGGCAGCAGACAGCAGTTCCAGCATCACACTCCACACTCCACGATCGCGTCTCTTCAGCACCCCGTCACCTTGTTTTCTTCTGCTCGGTGTTAGTGCTGGTTTCCGTCTGGTTTTACAGTTCTGCCCCAAACGCTGACTCCTGTTTCTGCCCATTTCTTTTTTGAGTTCTCCATCCTGACACGTCGACGTCTTACTCCGTGTATGTTCTCCTTTATTAACCTTCCCGTTTTGTTTATTCCTGCACCAAACGTTCGACGGAGCAGACTGGGAACGCCCGACCATCTTTCGCCGCACTCGGTGTTGGATTTCCTTCTTAAAGGAGTTTTATAATCCTTTAAACGTTATGTTATAATAATGTTTCGAATGACGGCTCACGTGTCGGGGCCATGTTTCCTTTTTTTTTTAGACTTTTAGACGTATTTGTTTTAGAAATGCAAATTATAAGGTGATTCCATAATATTCATGACTTTATCCTCTACTTCATGTAATGAAAATCATTCTATTGAACTTGTTTGTGTGATTTGATTCGAGCGATCTGTGATTTGTTCAGTTTGGTGATTCCATTTGGTTTTTTTTTGTTTGCCAGGGGTTGTATATATACATACATATGGGCGCAATAAGTAAACAGTAGTCCTAGCTGGAATTTCACTCAGTTTCACCACTAATTTGAAGTGAACTGGTTTCCGAGGAACTGGACTGACTCGACTGAGTCGTATGTTCTCAGTGAATGCGGTGTTTTTGATCTCTTTCTTTTTGCCCTTCCCTTTTCAGACAGTGCGACACTCTTTAGGAGTTCAGACGACGAAGACCTGAGTCCGGTGTTTTAACTCCCGGGTGAGCGCGAGTGTGAAGAACAGTGTCCATTCACTTTAGGCGTGTTTGTTTGGGTAGGAAGAAAAAACATGAGCGTGTACATGAGAGAGCTGACAGGTTCTCACTGAGAGTCTGATGAAGGACGGAGTTTCCGGTGTGAAAGATGCAGTAGGCAGGTGGAATGGGAAATCCCCTGCATGGCAGAGATAAACTGTATCGTCCTCCTCATCTTGGTTTGGTTTACCTGCGACTCGTTGACACAGTGTTCGTGCTATTTCAGGTTGTGTTCGTTTGCCAGGGAATCCAAAGCTTCCGTACTTTGGAGGGCAAGTCCATTGCAGCGAGTATAAACGAGCACTACATTTCCGACATCTACCCACCCACAACAACAATAGAGAAAAAAATGGCCAGCAGTACAGTTGGAGTCATCACACGTGGAAAACTGCAGCTGCTCCCAAGATTTCAGGCTGCTGCAGAACCTGCAAGAACCAAACCCCAAAAACGCAGATATTCAGACCTCCAACATATTTGTAATTCATTCCTTTATTACAATAGAACATAGTGTTTACCAACAATACAATCTGGAGGTTGATCTGAACAGATGATCATTTGATGAAATGTGGTATGTGGTGTGATAATACTCTCATTAAAGGAAATTTCATCCTATTATAGAACATAGTACATACACCACCACAGTTTCTTCTCTAATTTGAACTATAATCTGACTAAAATGCTGAAAAGAACGAGGGGACGCTGGGTAATAATCGCAAAGAGCATCAAATGCTGGGGGAGACATCAGAGGAAAAATGTTGTGCTTCAACTCACCTCTGCAGCAGATGTCACTGACATTAGGGCCAAAGAATAAAGGCAAGAGAAAAGAAAAGAAAGAGAAATAAAAACTGCAGAGGACCAGCAGAATGGAACAGGGAGAGAAAGAAGACAGACAGAAAGACTGTTAATCAACATGACAGAACTACCACCTCTATTCGATACCAATACATAAACCCATTGACTGGCAACCGTTATTTCTTCCTCTTTATACTGCAACCTATTCTCTGAAAAGATCTCTGGATTTCAGGTTCCTTCTTGCCGAGTACAGCGGTGCTTGAAAGTTTGTGAGTCCTTTAGAACTGTCTACATATCTACATGAATATCACCTAAAACATCATCAGACTGTCATCGGATCAGTCATAAAAGTAGACAAATGAGACACAGATACAGTTCCCTCCACTAATATTGGCACCCTTGGTAAATATGAGCAAAGAAAGCGGTGAAGAATTGTCTTGTTTAACCTTTTGGTCTTTAAAATAAATTAATAAATAAAATCACAAACATACTCTACTCTCATGGATATCAAACAATTAAAAGTGTTAAATATAAGTGTGCAACAATTATTGGCACGCTTTTAGTCAGTCCTTTGTGCTAGCTCCCTTTGCCGAGATAGCAGCTCTGAGTCTTCTCCTATAACGCCTGATGAGGTTGGAGAAAACATGGCGAGGGATCTGAGACCGGTCCTCCATACAGAACCTCTCCAGGTCCTTCACATTTCGAGGTCCATGCTGGTTCACTCTCAGGTCAGGGGACTGGGATGGCCATGGCAGGACCTTGATTTTGTGGTCAGTAAACCATTTTTCCCCTGTGTGTTACCTCATATTTATACCTCTGTGAAACAGGAAATCATGGTTGAATAGATTTCAAATATATTTTTCTCATATGAATTCATAGGGGTTCCAATCGGTTGCACACCGATATTTAACAAAGATATATACATGTTTTTTACTACACCCGTGTTGAGTTTGTAATTGGCTGATATTCATGAGAGAAGAGTATTTTTGTAACCTTTTTTTTTTTAATAAAAGATCAAAAGGTTAAACAACAGTGACGATGTTTCACAGCCTTCTTTGCTCATATTTACCAAGGGTGCCAATATTAGTGGAGGACACTGTACAAGATGTATAAAAATCCCAAATATACAAAAAGTGATCAAAGACAAGCTTGACTCGATAACACTCCCATGGTTAAGAAAACTAACATGATCTCAGCAGCATAAAGACAACACACAACTTCTAGGGTTCTTCAGTTATTGGCAACGTTAGAACCGCTAGGTGAAGAGTTCCTTTAACAAGTCGTAATGGACACGTGAAATCATCTCACCTTCTCCTCTAGATCCTTAATTTGCCTTCTCTGAATATCTGTCTTATCCTCCAAGTCTCTTATTCTCTGTGATGAGAGAGAAAATAGATATAAAACATTTTACAGGTAGAAGAAACAGACGCATGACAAGCCAAATCGCACAACGTAATGAATTCTGATGATCTCAACTCCAAACCTGAACTAGTCTGCTCATTAAGTTCATGTGGTACGTTTAGGAGGTGTAAGATGCCCATAATCAGAATGAGCAGAGCGGGCCATAGAACGGACCCAGTGATTACCTGGTGGGCTTGATGGAGGAGCTCCATTCTCTCCTGCAGCACCTGGCAGTCGTACTCGCGGCTCTTCCTCAGCATCTGGCGTCGTAGCTTCTCCACGGCTGTGCGCAGCTCATCTCTCTGCAGTTCACTCAGTGGCTCGCCGTATTTGATCACCTTATCTTGTTGCAGTGCATTATACAGGGTTGCCTCCAGCTCCTGGATTTGCTGTTTAGAAACACACACAACCTTTTATGTTCGAGTCCAGTAAGAGCTGCTAATTACACACTACCTTTTATTAATTCGCTATTACTATTAGGAAGCCATAGGTTGGCTTTATAACGCATGGCCTCATAGTCATAGAACTATTCATTTAAAGACACACACACACACACACACACACACACATTGAAAAACAGACAGTTGTCAGCATTTAAGTCATATTTATGCGGAAATGTAGAAAATTCTAAAGGGTTCACAAACTTTCAAGCACCACTGTAGATGAGCCTTTATTTTTAAGACTTCTATCATGAAATCTTCTGCTGTGCTCTGCCAGCACTAACCCCGTGAGCGTCTACAGCAGGACTCTTACATGTGTTCCAAGAAATTTAATACCAACATTCCGATTAAATCTAAATAAATCTGGTTTCTTGCCTATTCTTTTTCTTTTTGAAATTATTGGTTGTTTATTAGTTTTAATGGTATAGAGTACATCAAATCAATGTAAGGGTCAAAGGTCCCACTATTTCTATGATATTGGATTTAGCAAAAGGGGTTTTAAAATATAAATCTCAATATCTCCCTCTCTCTCTCTCTCTCTCTCTCTCTCGCTCTGTCTCTCTCTCACACTGTCTATCTCTCACGCTGTCTCTCTCTCACACTGTCTCTCTCTCTCTCTCTCGCTCTGTCTCTCTCTCATCGGTTTCTCTCTCTCACTCTGTCTCTCTCTTGCTCTCTCTCTTTCACTGTCTCTGTCTCTCTCTCTCTCGCGCTCTCTCTCTCTGACTCTTGTTTGGCTCGCTCTGCTTTCTTGTCTCTCTCCCTTTTCCTCTTTCTTTAATTCTTTTTTAACATTTATATTATATTTCTTTTTCTACCAAAAAGGGCAAAATTCCAAAAGTAGCTTTTAGTCGGTATTTAAAGTCCATAATCATGCCTTCTCTCTCCTCTGAAGAACCACGGTGAACAGCGTGATGTAGGCATGTGAGGCGGAGCTGGACTAATACAGGGTCATGTCTCAGTTATTAATGATTCTGACCTCACTTTACAACCATAAAATATTCGTCATGCTGAAATTTATGTTTATGTCATTGTACAGTTGATGCCAAAAGTTTACACACCCCAAGGCTAATTACACTCTAACTCAATTTTCACATTATTTCATTATTATTATTATTATTATTATTATTATTATTATTATTATTACCTACCATATAAGCCTGATCAAGGGCCTGCTTTCTGTAGTCAAGCTCCTCCTCCAGATAGCCTTTTTGCTTGCAGAACATCTCCTATTAGATGAAAGCATTTTCTAAACTACACTTTTAGTGCACAACAAAATGGTTCTAAAAATTCAAAGTACAGAACACCACCTTCTCAAATGATTCACAAGTATGTTCATGATTAACTAAAATACTATCACATATTTCAGCTGACGCGAAGTACTGCGAACGCAAACAGTGTTATGAATCATAAGTTCTACTTTTAGACATTAAAACAAAATGTATGAGGCATTTATGATGTTCTTTGGAGGCTGATTGTCAGGTTGACCATACCATCTCCAGCTCCAAGTCCATCATCTTCTGATGGAGTGCTGCCTCTGTGCCCTCAATCTGCTGGATCCACTACGGAGTGTATACACACAGACAAAAATCGATCTAAATATGCTGAATAATGATGGTTTATCCTCCTGAAGACTGTGCTGTGGTTTGGATTACTTTGTGGAGTATACGTTCAAACATAAAAATAGTGCTTTATTATACTAACCTTCTCAGCCAGAGACAGGACAGTACTTGCTTGGATGATGGCCACCTGTTCTTCATTCCTTAAATTCTGTTGGAAGTGTGGAAAGCAACTGGAATAGTTAGGTCTCAAATTCCGACACTATTATCAAATAAAGGAAAGCCAGTATTAAAAGTCAAACTCACCCCATTATCTCCTAGAATATCTAACAACTTGATGAGATCAGGTATACACACGTCCTGCAGGGGAGAAATTAGACGTCCATAATCAATCAAGCAACCCACACACCCCAGTACGGCCCGGTTATGTGCTTACCTTTACTCCTTCCTTTATACAGTAGATCTGAAGGGCACTTATCCCCTCCGAGAAGGGGTGAATTGAAAGAGTGAAGGGTGGGGATCTCCTCTCTCGCTCCTATTAAATGAAAAGCCAGTTAATCACACCAACCGAAACATGATTTTACTGAAGTGCTTTTTAGATTCCGAGCTGAGGTTAATAATACATCACAACTCTGAGAACACTGACTGTGTTACCCTAATAAACCGTTACCCAGGAGATGAATGATCACTTTAGATCTAAATATTCGATCTCTTTCATTTAAAGTGCTTATTGTAAGAGAAACTAGAACTGAGCAGTCGTTTAATGTATCTGTTTAACAGAAACTTGGGTCGGAGCAAATGAGTATACAGCATTAACGTCGCAGCGTTACACGTACTGTGGTCATGTGAAAAAGAAATAGACCCCATGGAAAGTGCTGCTGTTGATGTAGAATCTGCAAAACCACGTCTCTATCTGGTGAACAGTTTTGAGCATTTGTTTGAAGTTACAAATTCAGCAGGTTTTCCTTCTTCTTCCACCTAATGCGCCTTTTTCCCCCCTCATGAGAATATTAATAATACCGTTTAAGGCTAATGACGGTTGGTAGGATTGAGAGTGCAGAGGAGCATGCGAGAATAAAATGTTTTCAACACTGTTATTGTAGCATTCTTATCGTGATGTAGCACATGGGAAAGCTAGCACCACCGTAGCAACCACATAGCAAGCAACGTGAATATGCTACCGACTTTTTACTATAGTATGGCAGCGGGGGTGTGTCGAGCATCAGCTGTCGACGGAGAGGAGGCAGGTTGACCCCGGAATTACTTATCACCTGTGTCTTCTTATTATTAAAGTTGATACAAGTAAATATTAATGTAACTTTTGAACTAAAGTCACCAACACTGAATATGGCGCTATGCGCTCAAGCGGTTTTGATGCTTTAAGCAGGACTTTGCTGCCGACTCGGTAGCGGTGTAACTCAAGGTGCTATATCAATAAAATATCAATAAAGTATATCAATAAATATCAATAAATATCTATATCAATAAAAGCATAGAATGATTCTTGGAAACGGTAAAGTTCCTTTAGTAAATTGAGGAGCAAATGGATACAACCTCTAGCTCAAGTATGCGAAACTCCAGCAGCTCATTCTGGTCTTTAGAGTCCTGGAGCTCTTGCTGCAGTCGGGAAATTTCATTATCCATCTTTTCCATCTGGCAAAGAGCAACATTACATGGTAGAGAACAGTGGACGAAAATATTTAAAACATCCTCATAAGCGTCGCTCTGAAATGAGATAACTTATACCAAAAACATTTTATCCTTCTGCCTAATATGCTTTTGGTCCTCCACATGTCAATAATAGTGGAGGGCAGTATATATCTCTATCTATCTGTCTGTCTGTCTGTCTGTCTGTCTATCCAACTATATATATATATATATATTTATAGTAACAAGCCTCGGCAGTGGCAGTTTGAGCACAGACACACATATTCGCCAGTATTCATATAAAACAATATAACTGTCTCTGTAGCACGTTGGGTTGGGAAGGATGTAAAACAGTGTCCATGTCAAACCTTCTCCAGGAACTCATGATTGCGCTTGAGGAACAGCTGTTTCTCTTCTACCCATTTGGAATCCTAAAACCAATGAAAGCATGAATTAAGTCGCCATTTTATCATGCTGCACAACCAAATGTTCACCCCATTTACAGGCGGACTAGTAAAGCTGGCAGTAACCGAATCTTTACGTACTTGTCCTCTGGACGCGAGCTCTTTCTCTAGGTCTTCAATTTTTGCTTTATACCTCTGCACATCAGCTTGGAGCTGCTCATGAGCCTGTAAAAAGACAAAACATTCTTCTGCAATATCTTATTAAAGTTCTCAGCTGACCCTGAATGTGAAATCTGAGACGTTGGACAGAGCATTTACTGAAGAAATGTACAGACGAATCATATAGAAGCGCATAAAACACGATTGGGAAGATATTGACGATGGCTACCCTTGCCTTGCTTGCACAGATATGGCACACACGGCTTTGTGCAGGGACAATGCGTTACGGAGCACAACAACAGGATCCCAGTCCACACTCGAATCCTTTCTACTCTAGGGTTGTAGCCATGGGCACATTTCAGTGAGTAACCGAAGACGAGTCTGGCATTCCTCAACCGACCACGAGCCGAATAATGACGCGTCTCGCGTGCATTCATATTTTCCATGCGGCAGTACATTATGTTTCCAAACACACCAGCAGAAAAAGCGGCAATTATGAGGGATTTTCCTGCTATCACAGATTGCACGAATTTAATTGTGTCAACAGATTGCACACCTAGCTATAAAATCATCCTTTAAGGGGAAATTTACCCTACGTTTGGAAATCTGGACGCGTTCCTTTGAATAAATGTGTGAGGCCATGCATGAGCAAAGCAAGTGAGAATGTGGAGGATTTATCTTCTACTGTATACAGCTGCGAATACGCATACGTGATGAGTGTTAATTGTCTCGTGCGTACGGGTCGTGCTGACGCACAGAACAGACTTGTTCTAGGCACACTTTGATCAATTCAACCTGTAGACCTGTACAGTCCTCCAGTGTCCACTGTTCTGCTCCAGCAATCGTGCAGTGATGTCCCCGAGCGTTTATCTACTCTGCAGAGGGGGCGTGGTCGAACGCCGGCTGCAGATGGGCGAGGAGGTGTGATGATTCTCACCTGTGTCTTATTACCAGCAGTCTACTTATTTGTGCTTGGCCAGTAAGTGAGATTTTACCGAAAAGACAACTCTGGACCAAACTGTATTACGTCAAATAATCGACCGCTGTTAGAGCATCTTTCTACGGCCACTTTGTGAGATACTGAAGTGTTCATCTCTATACATAAGGGTTACCTTGGCTTCCATCTCAGCATCAAAAACACCACCTTTCTGCTCCTGCAGCAGGGCGTAGGCTCTCTGAAGGGCCTGGTACTCCCGTGTCAACTGCCTGAAGCGCAGCTCCGACTCCTCCGTGGCCAGACCCTGCGAAAAAAAAGCTCCTTCAATGAAGGAAACTTGGGGCTTTGTGACAGAACAGTGTAAAGGCAGAATGAAATGGTGTCATCGAGAGAAAAAATGAAGGCATAGTACAGGACATACAGTAGATGAGAAATAGCAACGAGGAATCAGAGCAAAGACAGTGAAAAAGTGAAACGTTGACTATCTGAGTAAGAATTGAGAAGTGAGCCCAAGGTACGATGAGAAGAAAGGAAATGTACCGCAACGTGCACAGGAACTGTATAGTAGTACATCAACACAACTACTGTGGTAGTAACTGTGGTCTTTAAGACAGTCTGCCATTCATCTGAGCAGCTACATGAGTTCAGCTGATGAGGAGCTCCAAAGACACGCAGCCATTTGGTGGTGTGCGGTGACAAAGCTAACACAACTCCAGACATTATGGCTTCCAAGAAGACATTTTCAAATCCACGAGATTTCACTCAGGTTCATTACTCTGGAACATCTAATGCCATACTGTTACGTAGCTCAGATCATGTTAAAGCTTACGCTGTTTTATTCTCACCTCATCCAGTTCTTCATCTGGTGTGGCCGGAGTACGATCCACACGCAAAGACGCCACAGAGGAGGTCTCGGAGTCCACTGACTCTTCGTCGTATCCGTAGAATGTGTCCACAACAATATGTCTCTGAACAGGAGGAACACATTTTAGTAAACATGGAGAGGCCAATCATTTCTATTTCAGTTTCAGTGCTTTCTATCAGTGCTTTCTACCAGTGCTTTCTATCAGTGCTTTCTATCAGTCCTTTCTATCAGTCCTTTCTATCAGTGCTTTCTATCAGTGCTTTCTATCAGTGCTTTCTACCAGTGCTTTCTATCAGTGCTTTCTATCAGTCCTTTCTATCAGTCCTTTCTATCAGTGCTTTCTATCAGTGCTTTCTATCAGTGCTTTCTATCAGTGCTATCAATCAGTGCTTATATCAGTGCTTTCTATCAGTGCTTTCTATAAGTCCTTTCTATCAGTGCTTTCTATCAGTGCTATCTATAAGTCCTTTCTATCAGTGCTTTCTATCAGTCCTATCTATCAGTGCTTTCTATCAGTGCTTTCTATCAGTCCTTTCTATCAGTGCTTTCTATCAGTCCTATCTATCAGTCCTTTCTATCAGTGCTTTCTATCAGTCCTATCTATCAGTCCTTTCTATCAGTGCTTTCTATCAGTCCTATCTATCAGTGCTTTCTATCAGTGCTTTCTATCAGTCCTATCTATCAGTCCTTTCTATCAGTGCTTTCTATCAGTCCTATCTATCAGTGCTTTCTATCAGTGCTTTCTATCAGTCCTATCTATCAGTCCTTTCTATCAGTGCTTTCTATCAGTCCTATCTATCAGTCCTTTCTATCAGTGCTTTCTATCAGTCCTATCTATCAGTGCTTTCTATCAGTGCTATCTATCAGTCCTTTCTATCAGTGCTTTCTATCAGTCCTATCTATCAGTCCTTTCTATCAGTGCTTTCTATCAGTGCTTTCTATCAGTGCTTTCTATCAGTGCTATCTACAAAGACATTTTAGACACTACTTTTGTTCCTGTTGGGGGAAATATAGTTTCCAGAATATAATGTATATCTTTGCCATTTAAACATATTCTGTAATTCATTTGAGAAATTAAGCCAGACAGTTTTTTTGGGAAAAAATTACTTCTAGATTTGCCCTATTTTTAATAACATTTCTTTTTTAAATGTACCGTTACAACACAACCAGATAAACCGTTTCAAAAACAAACATGATGTCATCACACCTTAATAGGCCTGCTTCGTTTATGCCGCTTCTTCCGAAGAAGTTTTTCTCTATCCTGAAACAAGGACAGTGAGTTAGAGCAGATACACAAAAACGAAGTGAAGTATTTTATCACGATAAACGGTGCCAACATTACTAATAAAAAAACAGGCAGATAGAGAAAACAGAATGCACCACAAAAACCCCAGCTTAAGAGTGTGGACAGGACCGCTCGGTGATTAGGATCACTGATAAAACATCGTTTCACTGATATTTAACTGCAATTGCAGAAATGTTGGGATTTATAAGCAAGAGAGAGAGAGAGAGAGAGGGAGAGAGGGAGAGAGAGAGAGAGAGAGAGAGAGAGAGAGAGGGAGAGAGAGAGAGAGAGAGAGAGAGAGAGGGAGAGAGAGAGAGAGGGAGTGGCATAGCTGGCAAAGTGGGCAACACACATACACACACACACACACACACATCTGCAGGGTCCATACTGAATGACATCAGTAACAGAGTTTTCAAGCCCCAATGTCCTACAGAAAGGACCTACTACTCAAAACGATCTAGATTTCATTCCAGACTTGCTGCTTCATTCCACAGCTGCGACGGTACGGTGAGCACGGGCTCACACCTGACAAGGCTGACCCAGGTGACAAATTCCGTCAGGTGTTGGATTTTTTGTGTCGTTCAATAATTCAATTACTCCAAATCCTGAAATGTATCACCAAGTGTAGAGGTCTTTTGTATATTTATATACACACTATTGCAGGCATTTAAAGGGTCATAAACTAAAGCTAATAATTCGGTAGAGCTTTCAGAATAGATCACACACATGTTCAATAAAATGAGCGATAGTAAAGTTTCTCATGCACTGATATAGTCTCTGACTCACTCTCGTCAGATCGTCGATCATGCTCTGCTGCTCAAGAACCTGCAACTTCAGAAACTCAATCTCTTGCTCATCCTGAGCTTGGTCCAAGTCGTTCAAAGATTTCAGCTTCTTTAGCGGTGGATGAGAAGTAATTTTCTCTTTCTGGACAATAAGATAAAGTAAATCAGATTTAATTATCACAGTGAAAAGATACATTTCATTTGACCCATTATCATTTATTAAATGTCCACATTAATCATTAAATAGGACCATAACTTCATAGTGTCCCTACCTATGCTACATATTTAAACAAAAATGCTCTGTCTCAATAAACCTTATAATTGCCTTTGACTAAATATGAGGTTGCAAACCAACATGTAATAGAAGATGGCTGCTGACCTGCACTATTATTAGGCCCTATTGGATCTGCTCCATTTATTATTATCATTATTATTATTAATATTATTGTTATTATATCATTATTATTATTATTGTTGTTATCGTTATTATTATTATTAATATTATTATTATCACCATTATTATTATTATTATTGCTATTATTATCATTATTATTATTATTATTATTATTATTATTGCTATTATTATTATTATTATCATTAGTATCATTATTATTATTATTATTATTACCATTATTATTATTATTATTATTATTATTATTATTATTATTTTTGTTATTATTACCATTATTATTATTATTGCTATTATTATTATTATTATTATTATTATTATTATTATTATTATTATCATTAGTATCATTATTATTATTATTATTATTATTATTATTATTTTTGTTATTATTACCATTATTATTATTATTGCTATTATTATTATTAATATTATTATTAATTATTATTTTTATTATTATTATTTTTTTTGTTATTACTATTATTATTATTATTATCATCATCATCATTATCATTATTACCATTATTATTATTATTATTATTATTACCATTATTATAATTTTTTGTTATTATTATTATTTTTGTTATTATTATTATTATTATCATTGGGATCAAGTGTCTCATATATTCTGCATGCAATGAGCTGTATGTTTGGTTCTCGCGGCTGATCGCATGGATGTGACTATTGTCAGTCCCGGTCATAGCGCCACCAATTGGTAGCAGGAAGTGTGTCACTGAAAACAGACTTTTAAATCGTCTTCTCGGATTGTTTTAAGGCTTTGGGGTTTTTTGCTCCGCCTATTGAGAGTCATGGTCATCACGTTAGACCAGACACGTTCAAACGGTCTTTATTGGTCTTTATCCATTAGACAATTTAGACTAGTCGGTCAGACAACTCACTGACTAGTGGCCTTTGAAATTCTGTACTTTCACGCATCCCTGATATGGAATGGGAAAGTTCATCTGTGTGGCAGATCTATACAGACTTGTGAGTGTGTGAAGGAACCTACCATCTCCAGATTCTCTTTGGTCAAGCCCTTAAGCTTCTCTTCCATGCGCTGGAGAGACTGAGTCAACTCATCGTTCTTCCTACTCAATAGCTTGTTCTTATCCAGCATCGGCTTGCATTGTTTCTCTGCTTCCCGCACTCGCTTTAGCTGAGAGCGAGGGAGCAAAGCACAACGTACAGTAAAGCAATGAGCTTTTAGATTTGATAAGCAATGATATAACTTATTTTAAAAGAACTTTTCTTTCATCTCATTTTAATGTCTTCATTTTTTAGAATGAAATTCTAGTTAATTACCCTTTTTTTGGGTTAACGTCTTTCGTCCTTGCTCACAAAATATTTTTGAGGAATTTTACGTACTAGCTCGTTTCTTTCATCCAGCAGAAGTGTGTTCCGGTCTTCCAGCTTCCGGATCGTGGAGTTCAGTTCAGCAACGCGTCTCTGATTCCTCCTCATTTCCTGTGCATAAGAGAGCACAACATACAAGAAAATAATCGCACTGAAAAAGTCCACAAAAATGGTCAACACAAGTTGTTTTTAAAAGTGCTATATAAATAAATTTGATCGACTTTACGTGTAATGTGTTTGTGTACTTTAGTACTGATCTGTATTCCCCCGCCACTGTCTGGAATACGTCACGCTCGTGTCTCTCGTCGTTATAATAGCGGTGACATTGTGGAGATTATTTATACATATATTATATATATATATATATATATATATATATATATATATATATATATATATATATATATATATATATGTACACAGTGTTGTGAAAATGTATTTGCCCCCATCCTTATTTCTTCTGTATATTGTTTCAGAAGTTAAAACCAAGTCTAAACACAGTTGTTAAATGATAAGGTTATTTATTGAAGCAAAAAGGATATTTTTTAAAGATATCAGATTAGTGAAACATATTTTTATCAATGACCATTTTCACTCACTGGGGATCCTATAGCTTGTAACATACATTAGGATAGGGTGAGCATGTACTTACCGGACTCCCACAGTGCTCTGCTCCATCGCCAGCCCTTCCAGGGATCTCTCGTTTTGGACTTCCAAGGTTACATTCTGCTTCCTTCACAAGGAAAAGCTGCTCATCCAGTGCATCCTTCTGAAGCTGCAACCTCTGCAGGAAACCTGTAGTGGTCTCCAGCTCTTTCTCCAAAGAGAAAATCGTCCTGTCTTTCGCTTTGATTTCATCTACCTGGAAGTTTGCACACAGTTCAAAGTTATTTCTGGGGGCAAAGGGGGCAATACTAGCTTCTGAAGCCAAGGGTGTACTTACTTTTCCACAGAGGAATATCACATCTATTGATATTTCTGTTGAATAAATGATTGAAAAAGCTAATTTTCCTTGTGCTTTTTTTCTCTCTTTCAAGTACATCAACTCCATTAATCGGCGCTGTTTCAAACATGAAAAAAGCCAACCATTTCCGTGGGGTGTACTTATTTTCTCACATGATTGTTTATATATATATATATACATGTGTGTGTGTGTGTGTGTGTATTATTTATATATATAATTTTTAATGAATCAATAATAATAATCATAGACCGATTATTAAAGTGATCGTTAGTTGCAGAACTAATCTCTACACATTGTGGTGTCAGCGATGAAGCTGCAACATTTACAGTTATAGCAGTTATACCCTCGTCCAGAGCCATTTAAAGTTCCTGGAAGTCACTTATCAATAAATACAGCCTGATACTAGCTCACTGGGTCATGGACTGAGGGTACGGTCAGTCTAAACTCTGTTGGGGAGAGAATATAGAATGAAAAACACAAGAATTCAATTTAAATAATCAACCATGTACAGACACATATCAGAGATGCCCCAGCACAGTCGCGCGGTCACGTGCAGCATCACTGCTGCTATTACGCTGCAGGTGGAACAAGTGTTGGCGAGAGACGCTGCAGCTGAGTGACGTTCGTATCATGATTTGTCAGTAGATTCTGTCCATCCATCTAAACACTACAATTACTGTCACCTAAGATGGGTGCCAGTGCGCCCTCATCTCACACTGTAGATTAATAATAACAAAATTATTAAGCAAGACACCAAAAAGTTTGTAGGCTGTAGATTTTCATAGATGTTCCTGGAAGTGAAACTGCCGTTGGTGGTTTAGAATGAAAGGGAAAAGAACGACATTTTTGTGAGTTGTTAAATGCTTCGATGTTCATGTACTCTGAGTTTCAGCTCAGACAGATGACACTGTGTTGTAATCACATGGCCGTTGTGCGCTACCTTTAAGCAATATGGTGTTGATTGTTTTGTCTTGGTTTTGAACTCATTTCATTGCCCTACACACAGGTTCTCAGCCCAGAGTGAATGGTCCTGATCAGGCTGCAGTGCCTCTGAATCCATCATGCTCTCACGCTAATCAAAATGGCCTTTACACCACACACTCTTTATATAGTCGCTCAAGAGTTCTCACTAAAATCTATTTTAAAATGAATATACCCATTATAATGAAACTTTCCCTTTGTAGAGGCTTGTAAATAAGAATGTAACGCATACATGAAATGGCCACTCACCAGCCGCCGAATGTCACGCTCGCAGTCCCACTTGATCTTACTGATCTGTTCCTGATGCGCCTGGTGCTCAGAGCGCAGATCGACCGCCTTAGTCTTATCCGCCTGGATGGCAGCATTGAGTGCCTCATCTGTGTGACGCTTTACAGCCTTCAGTTCAGCGATCTCGCCTAGCAACTTTGCACGTTCCTGCTCGAAAAAACGCCGAGCCTCATCACGTGCCTCCAGAGTCAGTGCTGTGCGAACCTTCTCGCCAGTTCCATCACGCAATGCAGCTAATGCAGACCGTAGCCTCTGGATCTCTCCATCCTTGATCTTGGCAGTTCTTCCTAGCTCCTGCTCGTGCTGTCGCGTCAGTGACTCGCGCAGTGCTGCCAGCTCCTTCAGCTTCTCCTCATGCCAGCGTGCCCGCTGTTCAGTAAGGGCTGCAGTGTGCCGGTGCTGCTCCTGCTCTCGGATGCGCTTGGCCTCCTGTGTCTTATCACGTTCCAACTTGCTGACCTGTTGGAGAAAGGGAAGCCTTTAGGTGGAAGACCGTGTTAGATTTACAGTGCTGTGAAAAGGTATTCATACTAAATAGTTTTAGATCTTCAAACGAAATACAATATAAAAAAAAGGCAACCTGAGTAAACACACAGTACAGTTTTTGTTTGAATTTTTTTTAACTGAAGCAAAAAAAAGTCATCCAACACCTCTCACCAATATGAAAAACTAATTGCCCCCTTAAACTGAAAATCTGGTTGTGCTACCTTTAGCGGCAATAACTGCAACCAAACTCCTCTGATAACTGGAGATCAGACTTTCACTTATTTCCACAACTAGGATTTACTCCTGTGATTGGGATCACTGTGCTTACGGACTGAAGACCGGACATTCTCCTTTAGGATTTTCTGGTAGAGAGCAGAATTCATGTTTCCCCTCAATTACTGCAAGTTTCCCAGACCCTGAAGCAGCAAAACATCCCCACACCATCACACTGCCTCCACCATGCTTCACCGTAGGTATGATGATCTTTTTGTGGAATTCTGTGTTTGGTTTTAAACAGATGTAACGGGTCTCCTGTCTTCCAAACAGTTCCACTTTCACCTCATCAATACACAGAACATTCTCCCAAGAGATTTGAGGATCATCAAGGTGTGTTTAGGCAAAATTCAGACGAGTCTTAATGTTCTTCTGGGTTAGCAGTGGGTTTCACGTCACCACTCTTCCATGGAGCCATTTTTACCCAGTGTCCTTCTGATAGTGGAGTCATGAACAGTGACCTTTATTGATGTAAGAGAGGCCTGTAGGTCCTTTGATGTTGTCCTTGGCTGTTTCGTGACTTCCTGGATGAATAGTTCTGGTGCTCTTAAAGGAATTTTGGAAGGTCGGACACTTCTGGGAAGGTTCACTACTCTCGCTGTGGTTCTTTGGAGTCCCAGAGCCTCTGAAATAGCTTTATAACCCTAAATCCCAGACTGATGTATTTCACCTTCTTCTTTATAACCACCTTCTTCATAATCATTTCTGGAATTTCTTTCAACTTTGGCGCAGTGGATTACTGGGTAAGACTTTTAACCAACTCCACGCTTTTGAGAAAACCTGATAAAAGCTGATCATGTTCCAGTCCATGTCTCATTCCCTGTCCCTATCTCAGCAATCTCAATCCATGTCTACAGTGCCTTACACAGACTGTATACCATATACAGTGTGGTCAAATGTAATATATAAGTGCAAATTTGAGAATATTAAAATGGCTCAAAGTTTATTTTGTTGAACCACCCACCTTGCATTTTTCCTGGTGCAGTTCAATTTGAATGTCCGTTAGTTTGGACCTGAGATCTTCATTGGCTGCTTGTAAGGCAGAGATGATGGCTTCAGGTTTTTCACCCTTGGAACGCACTTTTTTCGCCATTGGGTCAGATCTTACCACACGTCCTCAAACTCAACTCTCTATTATCCAGTGCTTAAATACACGAAACTGAGGTTTCCAATGCCGTCTCTTCCTCATTATTCTGGCAGAGAGAATACCTGTAGGAAAGCATTGATAAGAGGAATTTACAAACAAGAGAATATACAAAAACCCAGCTGTTCCACTTTCCTAGCATGTGGTCTTAGCTACTTCAGACCCACAGACCCACTTTATGGATTAAAATACAAATACCTTTAATGCAATTCAATTTGGGGGATTTTTAATGATTTGACTACATTTAGTCTTTTTAGAAAAAAAACTCTAGAAGTCTAAAATAGACGTAGACTTAATTAGAGATTTTTCAGATAAATGGTCTGCACTTATATAGCACTTTTATCCAAAGCGCTTTACACTGTGTCTCATTCACCCATTCACACACACCAGTGGTATCAGAGCTGCCATGCAAGGCGCTAACTTGCCATCAGGAGCAACTTGGGGTTCAGTGTCTTGCCCAAGGACACTTCGGCATGTGGAGTCACGTGGGCCGGGAATTGAACCGCCAACCCTACGATTAGTGGACAACCCACTCTACCACCTCCGCCACAGACGTGACTTCTAATTTAGAGGTTTCATAGCAATGGGGGTGAATACTTTTTCACAATCAAAATTTTTATTTAAGCCTTTCCAAAATATGCTCTGGAAGGTTTTTTTTGTTTGTTTTGTTTTTCATTGCACAGCTTACCATTGCTTCTTCACAGTCACAGCTGCACTTCTTGTCTGTAAATGGGACCATCTATGTTTCAAAGTATCACAGTTTGAGTTTGAATTCAAGGTACCACACTGAACTGGTTTAATTCTTATCTCTCTGATAGAACATTTTCACTGGAGGTCAAAATGCCATTTCTTATCATTTCTATGCAGATGATACTCAGGTTAACCTCCCTTTGAAATATGGGGAAAATGTTGACATCCTCTTTGTTGAACTGTGTTGCGGAGGTAAGATGCTGTGTGGCAGCCAATTTTCTAACATTGAATGATTCTAAAAACCAAATTATTCTCACCAACGCCCTTGTGCTTGAATTAGCACGAATCCCCACAACCACTTAACAAATGCCCTCGCAGAAGACTGGAAATTGTTTGTGATTTGGGGGAATGTCTGGGGGGCAATCTGTGTCAAAGCACACCAATCATGGTTTTGAAACGCTCCTAATTTTGTTTTAAATCTCTCATACAATTCCAAGCTCAAACAAACACTTTAACGTGCTCGCAATTTAAACTGCAGCATGATCTTTTTTCCCCCCAGTGTCACAAACGACTCGTCCAACGATCCGGATTCGTTCTAAACTCCTCCTTTCAGAGAGCATACTCCGCTCTGATCGGTCAGACGTCCCGGTCTGTCGTGACTGGTCTACCGCTGTCAGCGAACAGCCGACGAACACCGGAGGCGGGGCTTTTTGCTACAAACCTACGTCGGTTCGTACAGGAAGTAAAGTCTGGAATCACTAACGACTCGATTCAGCTGTTCAGAATCGGTTCGTCATTTCGGGAGTCGATAACTCCGTCTGTTCTGTGCTTCGTGCTTTGAGACGTTTTTAACATTCACACACAGCTACGTATATAACACGCTACACGAAAGGGAGTATTTTAAAAAAGCATAATAGGCGCACTTTAATCCCCGTATGCTTTCGGAATGGGCACATATGGGAGTGATGGTCAGGTTTCCGCATATTTTTGGTCATACAGTCTACATACAGGTTTGTTTTGTTTTGTTGTTGTTGTTGTTTAATACAGCTATTCAAAGAAAAAAATGTTTTCTAGCCCCATCTACAGGTAGATGTAGGAAAGTCATGTTTAATTAAAGATGGGTTTAGAAATACAGGTTCCCCAATGATGAGTGATGAACACATCCGGGTTCTGGCGCTGGGAATAAATCAGATTAAGACAAATAACACACATTAGATGCTTGATTCGATACACCAGTGATGTTCTAATGGCGATACAGATATCGGTTACGTCAACTAGACTGCTGCATGGGCCTGCTGCCGTGGAATACATTCCAGCAAATGTTACGGCCCGAGGTGATTGATCACCCGGACCCGCATCCTGCAGCTCCGGCTCCGGCCTGAACATCACCGGGGTATCACTGACCGTCAGTGCCGCACACTCGGGCCCTCAGCATCCTTCAGCGCTCTGTTCTTTCAACCCGTGCGTTATTCTAATGATAGAAATCATTTCTTATCGAAACACTACGTCCTTTCATCACACGTTTCATATCCACATCCTGCGTCAGTAATGGCAGCCGCGCGACCCGCGATGTCCGGAGAGCTCCCATCCCACATGAGCGGAGAAAGGCGAGGCGAGGCTACAATATCAACAGAAATGTACAAACCAGACACGGATCTCTGCGACCCAGCGTCGCTTCCTCCCGCTCCTGCTCCTGCTCCTGCTCCTGCTCCTGCTCCTGCTCCTGCTCCTGCGCACTCCTCCGAGGAGACCCGAGCAGAAGCGCTCAGCATCAGCAGCCGTACAAAGCTCCGCGAGAATGAGGAGAATGATGGGCGCTGCGGCTCGATCCCAAACACCTCACTACACTCCCTCCCTCCCTCGCACACTGCGCACTCGCTGCCCCGCCGTCCATCCTGCAGGGGGTGCGCAAGAGTAGGGGCGTGGGAGCGATTTGAGATCGAGCCTGCGAGAATGCGCGCGCGAGGCAGGCTTTCCGGACCCCTCTACCCGCTGCAGCATTGTTTTTCTTAAAGACGCAGTGACCTCCACTAGTATTGGCACCCTTGGTTGGGTAACATGGTTGGGGGAAAGTTTCTCTATATTGTTTCGCCTTTTGATCTTTTGTCCGTGAAATCTCTGTTGTGCAACAATTATTGGCACCCCAGTGGAAAGATCTATTCGAAGTATATGCCCATTGATATTTGACATTTTTAGTACTCCCGGGTGAGTAGGAGCAGAAACATCCAGGGTTACGTAAATTAGGGGTAACAAATAGGCCACGTTCCCTTAGGCGGTGTCCGAAATCACGTACTACGCTACTACACGTTATGCCAGAGGGGATCCGAATTCTCAGTCGGCGAGAAACGGTAGGCCCAGATGGCGTACTGCTGCCGGCGAGATATTGCAGTACACAACCGACAAACACTACGCAAGTCATAAATCCCATAATGCAATGGGACTGGCGCGGACGAGCTCAGAAAAAAAAAATGCCGGAAGACAGCGCGTCGACTCTAAGTATTAACGCTCGGTTAAACAGGACTTGTTTAACAATACCCAAATGAATTGTTCACTTGTCGAAGGTCGAACAGCGAATGAGTTTACCTCAGCCTGTTAACCCCGCCCACATTTCAATTTGCTAATTCAGTTAACTTTCCTGATGCGCATATGGCCGTTAGTGAGGGTGCTTTTATCTGGTTGTCCCTTTAAGATTTCGTGTGTTTATGGTGATGTCGAAGGTCACATGACAATGCCAACATGGCCGATGTAGATGTAGTACACATCGAATGCAGTACATACTGTCACAGTGCGCTCTTTTGGACATAGCCTCAGTCATTCATAACAATGGTTAAGAGCGAGGAATAGAGCTGTGATGTGCGGCAAAAGGTTGTTGAGCTTCACACAATGGGAAGTGTTTATAAGAAAATATCACAAGCGTTGAAAATGTCCACACAGTAAAATCCCTAGTGTTCAGTTAACACCCAGAGTGAGTCCTCTGGACTTATATAAACACTGTGGGTGTTAAATCAACACTGGCGATTTTGCTGTGCATTTCCGCTATCAGGGCCATAATTAAGAAGTTCCAGTCCACTAGTAATGTTATTAATTGACCTGGAAGAAGATCTCAATGCACTGAAGAGTGGGGAAAAAAATCTCCAAGGATCACAGCTGGAGAACTGCAGAAGTTAGTCGTGTCTTTGGGTCAGAACGTCTCCAAAACTACAATCTGAAGTCACCTACATCACCACAAGCTGTTTGGAAGGGTTTCAAGAAAAAAGCCTCTACTCTCATCCAAAAACAAACTTGAGCGTCTTCAGTGTTCCAGACACGACTGGAACTTCACATGGGATCGGGTTCTATGGTCAGATGAAACCAAAATAGAGCTTTTTGGCAATAAAAACCATATGGAAAAGTACCTCATGTCCACGGTTAAATATGGAGGTGGATCTTTAATGTTTTGGGACTGTTTTTCTGCCAGAGGACCTGGACATTTTGCTAGGATACATTACATCATGGATATTAAATGAAAACCTGACTGCCGTGTCACAAGGGTTGAGACGAGTGCAAGTGCAGTTAAAGCTTTTATTGAAGAGAGGCAGGGAGACAAATCCAAAATTGAAGCGCAATATCAAGGTCACAAAACAGGCCCAAGGTCAGGCGATTGGCAAACAGGCAAAACATGGCGTAGACGAGAATCACAAACGAGAACGAAAACAGGTGTTCCACAGCGTTCAGCTCCCCGTTTCCCTTCAGCGCGCATGTCGAAATCATGATGTTTTCTGTTCCTGATGCTGTGTTGAGTGGATAGCGTGTGCTTGGTCATCACGTGTGTTATTTTATAGTGTTATTATCTACATTCCATCAGCATAAGGTACATTTCACATTATCCGTTAGATAATTAGCAATTAAATGCAGGCTTTAAAGTATAGAATGTATTGTTTTCAGAGGTTTTTATTATTCAACTGTTAGATGTACCTGCTAATTCTAGCTTCCGCCCTGTTTTCAGAGTCTCTGTGTAAAGCTAAGTGCACTGCACAGCAGGTCATCCGACTCATCGCACCAGGACTGACTCCTGAGACGTGCACTTATGGAAGTAGTTTCATTCAGCGAGACTGAGAAAAGTGGTTTCCCCTGTATATTACAGTGTGAGGATTTATGACGCACTACAGTGATGCATGTGATGTATTTAAGTGTCATCATTATGTATAACAAGTTTCATCTGTAGATCAGTCTCTGACCCTGAGAAAAGGAGGGGGGGGGGTTACCTGGACCTCCTCTCTGTTCTCAGCTGACACTCGACTGCTACCACACAGATTAATTACAAATAAGCTTTAAATGCAAGAGCAAATTTATTTTTATTTAAATTTTTCCTCAAACGGAAGGTGGAGGAGCACAAGGTCTCGAACATCCACCAGCTCCGTGATGTCGTCATGGAGGAGTAGAAGAGGACTCCAGTGGCGACCTGTGAAACTCTGGTGAACTCCATGTCCAAGAGAGTTAAGGCAGTGCTGGAAAATAATGGTCCCCACACAAAATATTGACATTTTGGGCCCAATGTGGACATTTTCACTTAGGGGTGTACTCACTTTTGTTGCCAGCGGTGTAGACATTAATGTCTGTGTGTTGAGTTATTTTGAGGGACAGTAAATGTACACTGTTACACAAGCTGTACACTCACTACTTTACATTGTAGCAAAGTGACATTTCTTCAGTGTTGTCACATGAAAAGATATCATCAAATATTTACACAAATGTGAGGGGGGTACTTACTTTTGTGACATACTGTATAAATACGGCAACAAGTGAACAGTAAGTTCTCGAAGTTGTCATATTTGAGCTGAAAAAATGGGCAAGCGTAAAGATCTGAGCGACGCTGACAAGGGCCAATTCATGATGGCTAGATGATGGGACAGAGCATCTCTGAAACAGAGTGTTCCCAGTGTGCAGGAGTTGGTACCTACTGAAAGTGGTTCAGAGTAGGACAACCGTTGAACCGATGACAAGGTCATGGCTCGTTCATGTCTGTGGGGACCAAAGGCTAGCCTGTCTGGTCCAATCCCACAGAAGACTTATAACATTACCCCTTCATTTTTTCTAGTGTTTTATAGGCAGCTGTAATGACAGACTCGAGTGAATAATTAAAAAGATACGATGATAGTAATTGAGAGGAAATAGTCTGATTAGCAAAGACCCTAACTAAAACACAGAATACAAGCACTAATATTAAATGCGTATTTAATTATTTGTAAATTATATGGAAAACGTTACACTGTTGTGAAGATATTTGCAATTGTTTTGTAAAAGGTGACATTATGTTGGGGCCTAGCTCGCGTTGCTTTTACACGGTTCTGACCAGCAGGTGTCGCCAGCGTGTGGTGTTCATTTTTTTGCGAATCCTTTTTGTGAAGCAATTGATTCGAAGCTTTGAAAAGCTTCGTTTCTCCCCATCACTACCTGGTACACTGTTTATTGTGCTGAACACTCTCTCTCTCTCTCTCTCTCTCTCTCTCTCTCCGTAAAATATACTTGTTCTTCAGACTGTTCCGTCTCAAGTTATTACATCGGCATTACTAGCGATGATCAGTGTTTGTCTGATAACGAAGACGAGCTGTATGTCGTCTACGTGACATTCTGGAGGGGACGTCGGACGGCGTGGCGTGGGGACGTAATGACGTAATGACGTGTGCCGTTAATTGCTCTATGATCTAAATAACATGTAACACAGGAACATGAAAGGAGTATTCTAAAAGCGACTCATGTAAACACCTTAATCAGACTGTTGTCTTATTCAGAATAAGGTCATTGATTAGATTACTGCTATCGCTTTGCTTATTTGTAAGTCGCTTTGGATAAAAGCGTCTGCCAAGTGAATAAATGTAATGTAAATGTCCGTGGAAAGGAGTCAGTGACTCCGAGCCGAGTCCTGTCGGTCTGAACCCTACTCGGGCCCTGAGTCGATATTTAGGAACGAGACCAAAACCCCAGAAATGTTACGTGTTAATGCGCAAAATGATCTGACCGTTTTAGCGTGCACACTGCAACATGTTTCAGCTCTAACGGACCGGCTCGTGAGGGTTTATAAAATAAAAAAAAAAACAACAACAACCCACATAAAACAAAACAAAACAAAACACGAACGCTGCTGGTCACGTGGTCCACTGCCCAAAATACCAGCCAATCAGAAGCGGAAGCCGCGGCTCAGTGAGTAATGCCCGTCATATGACTAGGCCACAAATGGAGTCGGTTCCAGCCGAGTGAGCGTGCTTCAGGAGTTCATCCCAAACCGCGGGTTTTTACAGTGGAAGCGCAGCTCGAACATGCCGCCGACGCTGTTTCACAAGCTTTTCAATAAAAGAAATGTTTTTACGCCGCCGCCGAAGTGCGACAAGGACGAATCTGCGTTCGGGTATGTCCAGATATTTCCTTCGACACTATTTAACAGACGCCCTTTGATCCACAGCGACTTCCACAACAGCGCTCGATAAAACACACCTTCACACTGGGGCATCGATTAAACGGACTCCCAGCCTAAAAACCTCTTGATTATTCTGATTGTATTGATGGTGGAATCTTTCCGATGTGCGTGTGAACGGATGAATTCGGATGGATCTCCTCTGCAGCGCGTGCGCTTTACACTGATACACTGCCGTTAAAGACTTGCACAAGGATTAAAGTCTAGTGTTTACCGAGTTCAGTATAATCTCTCTGCTCCGAATGGACACTGGCGATGATAATAAACAGTGTTTGCGTCACACACGTAGCTAACGGAGCTAGCTCGCTAGCATGTTGGTGGTGGTGGTGGTGTATTTTTGTGTTTTTTTTTTTTAAACTGTCTGTGTGTTTATTAACGCGCAGAGATTCGGATCTGTCTTCTCGACAATACGAGAAGTAAAGATCTGCAATAAAAACAACCCCCTGGATAGTGTTTACACTGCACACCTAGTAAGCTGATTGCAGTGTGAAGGAGCTGCGCTGCGCGTCGGGATGAACGCAGTTCGCGTAGGGATCTGTTTGTGAATCGCAGAGTCTACGCACTGAACGCGCACGTAGCGTGACGTCATCAAGCCTGGCTGCAGAACTTGTATTCGGCACGTGACTCGCATAAGGGAACTTGGCAACTCTTTTTCTGATGAGCTGTACATCTCCAGATCAAAATATAGACAGAAAGAAAGAATAGAGTGGTTTGTTTGGGGTGTCACAGGGATTTTTGGATTTGAATTATATGGGCTGTTCACGCTTGAACTAGTTCCTCCTGGGTCGGTGTAAATCCTGGGTAAAGGGAATCCTGGGTTATCATGTTCCACACATACTCGTACTTTACCCGGGGATAACGGTGAACATGATCGGACGTTTCAGACTGTACGTACGGCGCATGACCGGTTTAAATCATTGTATTGCGCTTTCAGATCAGTAAGGTGAAATGTCACCACGTAAATCCTCCGTATCTGTTTTCATCCTCCTGATGATCTGTTCACACATGGGAGATTTTATCGCTGTACTATGAAGTCGCAGGTAGGCGTTCGTACGTGGGTGGTGCGACGCGCATTCCACTTTGGACAGCAAACCTTGCTGCTAAAATGAAACATTCGTATATCGGTCTGCATCACGATTTTAACCGCCCACGATTACATGAACACGACCGGCTGCGATGGTGACGTTTAAAGTTATGGAAAGTTTTCTCGTAGAAAACTCCGCTGCAGATCAAATCGAGCGCTTCCTGCACTTGCAGCCAGTCACCACAGAGCGGCGCAGGGATGACGTCATTTTGTATGCCAAAACCCAGAAACGAGTTAGCGTTTTAGCACTCGAGCTGCCAGCTCCACGTCGTGCTCCAGTGCTTGAGTGAGAGGAAATCGTGACACTGACCTGTTGTTAAGCGGGACTAGAGACGTTGCCGTGGACGTTACACGTCATCACGCCGAACGGGGGGGGGGGGTGAACTTTGCAGATAAACTGGTTCAGGTGTGCTGTGCGCAATTCCCCAAAAAAACATGAATAAAGATTCGTCCACAGATTAAATCTGTATTATAGGAAATGTTCAAATCGAGTTTGGAAACGTTCTCGGAAGCTTGCTGATGGTGACGGTGAGGTGGAGCGACCGTGGTGTAGTTTGTTTATAGCGTACGGTTAGATGTTTATTTCTGGAGATTGTATTTAGGGTTCGAACTTCAGAAACGTCGTGTTGACTTGTGAAAATGATCGTGATGGACAGAACGCGTTCGTGTTGTAAACGTCTGTTGATCACAGATTATTATTTTGCAATAATCCAGAAGTCTGAGTGAAAATCTTACTGGGTTTTTGTGGAGTGTGATAACGTCCGGGTACAAAATGACGTCGTCCCTGCACCTCTCTATCGGGTGATCTGTCTGCGTCTCTCCTCCTCTAAACACCGTTATTGACTTTTCTGCATTCGCCCGAATTGTTTTCATTCGGTTGAATATTATATTTGATTTCATATTTTCATTTGGTTGATGGTATTTTTATTTTTACTTATCCTATATTTTGGGTACAGTTTTATTTATAATTTGCTTGTATGAGATGATGCACTTTAAGGATCAGTCTAATTTGATGTAAAGATTTGTAGGAATGTAGCACGACATGGAGGTGAAAGCAGCGGTCTGTTTATTTCAGTCTGAAAGTGCAATACATTTATGTTCCTAAAATCAATCAATAATCGGGATCTCAATATTGATCAAAGTAGTCATGCTTATTATTTTGGCCATAATCGTGCAGCCGTAGTGGGAGAGTGGTCTTGTATAAAATTCACCTGTGTGTGTGTGTAATATCCTATGAGATGAAGGAGAAGCAGTGTGCTTTTTGCCATTGTGGCCATGTTTCTGTGGCAAAAGTGCAATCGCCAATTAGCTTAGCTTATGACTTTAGCGTTTTAAAGCAAAATGATAATAATGAAACGCACTCACGTGTTGTTCCTATCTCAGTAAGGGAGCGTCACCATCAGGGTGTCCATTGTGTGTTCGATGGTGACTGGGATCTGGATCGCAGCTCTTGTGCGTGGCCTCTGAGATTCCCAGGGTGAAGTGTCCGGCTCGGTGCCGCTCGTTCCCGGGCGCCGAAGGAGCGACAATCCGGACACTTCACCCAAGATAGGAGGTACCCTGGGATTTTGCTCGATTGCAACAGAGTGAGTGTTTCATGCTGGCTACTGCTACAATGGTGCTGCTTCTGCTAATCCGAGGATAGCTGGACACCAATGATGTATTGGGCCGTTTTCTCAACCCGCTGGAGGCCTTCTGACACGTGACAGTTCAGTGGCTGTCCCACACTGTATTGAAGTTTATCATGCTTTCATTAGTGCAGTGATGAATTTCAGTTGGATCTGGGGAATAAGTGGGCTTTCATTAGTTTCCTCAGGAAGTAGAGGCACTGTTGCACCATTTTGATCAGGGTGGAAGTGTTGAGGCACTGGGAAAGGTCCTCAGAGATATGGACACCCAGGAACTTGAAGCTGGTCACATGATCCACTTTGATCCCATCAATGTGGTGGATGGGTATGTGAGTGTAGCCCCTTCTTGTCCTCTGGTGGTCCATAATAAGCTCTTCGGTCTTCTGGGTGTTGAGTGCAAGATTGTTGCTTTCACATCTTCCTGTCAGGTGCTGACCTCTTCCGTGTGGGCCATGGCTAGAAGTCGCTGAGCGTCATTACAGCAGCATGTTTTTATACTGGTGCAATGATTGCTGTCCTGAAGTTGGTGGGGACACCTGCCAAGGACAAGATGAAAATGTCAGTGAAGACCTCAGCCAACTGTTCTGCACAGGCACGCAGGCCTGCCCAAAAGCACAGGGTCAAAGGTCTTGGACAGATGAGCTACTGGACGCTAACCTTTGCCATGCTCCTGGGCCAGGACCCCCCGCTGCATTTCTCCCATCCTTTGACACATACAGGTCAAAAAGGAGACTGATAGACCAGCAGACCTAGAGCTGGAGTTGAACTCAGACTTCTTGAGAACAAAATGAATGCCTCATCTCCTTAGTCCATGTAATGAGACAACATTGCCTGAGCACCTTGTCATGATGTGAACAGTCAGGAATGTAGTGAGTCCAAGGAAACTGCGTATACCTCGTTTTATTGATGGAGCTGCAACATCAAGAATTATTCTCATACGATCCACAGAGATGATGTTCACCTTAGCTGATGAGAAAGCCCAGAGAATGCACCGTGGTGAGGCAGAACAGGAGCTTTGAGAGCGGAGCCTTGAACCCGCATGGTGCTATACGTGCGAAGAGCTTCACCGAGCCGTATTGACGTGTGTCAAATTGCTGATAATAGGATGTCTGCAAGAGGGCGCACCCTTCTGGGAGAACCAGTGAAGAGAGAGCTGCATGCACAATGGCCGAGAACACGGCCAGACAATCGATGAACCCCCGAGGATCAGGATGTCCCGATACCAAAAATCTAGTAGTCAGTACTGATGCCACCAAAAGTACTCGATACCAAAGTTGATACCATAGTGTGGTATAAACATTAAATGTACAACTCTCCTGGAGGACATCCTCCTCTGGCTGATCCTGGGAGGGATGGAGGGAGCGAGGGGGGTATTTTAGTTATCAAACACTGTCTGACAATGACTAATAAAACAGTGGAGGCTATAAGTGCTAAGGTGCACTCCTAAACACACACACACACACACACACACACACACGCCTTATACTCTGAATGCGATAGGCTTGGGGGGTGGAGTTATGGCATGAGAGGCTCCTCCCCCTCCAGGTGCAAGACGGAACGCTTCAGATGTTCCCATGTGCCGAAAGCCATCAGGCTGTACAACACCTAGCCACCGCCCCTCTGACCTTACTATACTACACTACAAATACACTGCTACACTCTTAGAATATGGTACAATATCAACATCACATCACTGCTTCAAAGCTTTTGTTAAATGTCTACACTGATGACACTGTACATCTGTACATATAGTGTTGTGTACATATAGTGTTGTGTACATCTGTACACATAGTGTTGTGTACACTACATCTGTGATATGTACATGGGCTGTTTGTATAGTGGGACTGTACATTGTTGCTTGCTGTATATACTGCTCGTGTGTGTGTGTGGTTTGCGCTTATGTCTACACATATTTATACATCTTGTGTATATACGCTTTATATACCCTTTTATTGTTCTCCTTACTAGCTTTTTTTTTCTTCTTTTTTTTGCTGTTGCTGTGAGACCCTAATTTCTCCATCTGGGGATTAATAAATTCTTATCTTATCTGATTAGTTTAAATTGACTGATCTGGTGTCAGAGAGATTTATTAAAATCATGAAGATGAGAATAATTATTAGTGACATGAGGCTATATGTAGCGGACAGGACACGGGCTGGATGGAGATGCACGGTGTACATTAGGAGGTCGTTTATAACATCACAATGCGTTAGTGACGTTAACAAATAACTGTCTATCGCTAACATCACATGGAGCATAACGTTCGCTGGTTTCACGACCATGATGCAGCTGTCTCAAACATGATATAATATAGGACCGCCTTTCAGGTGCTTCACCAAATTCCAGGTGTTTCCTCGCTTTGTTTGAAATGAACGATAGCACCGGTTACACACCGGCTTCACAGAATCAATTATATGTTTGTTGTTCTCCGCCTCGAATGTGAAATATTTCCGTATTTAACTCTTACCAACTTTCCTCTCAAAGAGTCGGGCGGAGCTAAACTTCTGCAGTTTTTCCCGTGGGCTTGTAGATCTTCTTCTCCTTCTTCTTCTTTACCACTTGTGGACCGATGAGGAATGAATAACTTTCACAACATTACGTGATTACGACAGCCCATATTCACAACTGAGGTGGATTCCCACATGGAGGCAAACCTTTCTAGATCATCAAAGAGAATAGTCTTATCTCCAGTGGGGAATCCCACTTCATGACCCCAGTAAAGTGTTAGGAAATTTTTTTGAGGTTGTACAAAACATAATGTATGAAATTGATGTGGATGAGAATGCAGGGCGTGTTCACACTGGTATAGCTTTGTCCTGTTTTGAGCACTCAGGGGAGTTGCCATAAGACACACACACACACACACACACACACACGGTCAGATAGCAAAGTCTCTTTATTCAGAAAGACAAAAGTTTATATATCAGACAGTCATGTGCCTCAGCAACAGTGTGCTCATCGTTCAAGGTAAAATGGTGGGCCGTTGGTACATCCTATACCAGGTGCGATATCGGAGAAATTAGGAGAGAATGACGCGTTCCGGTTATATGGGTTGTCGAGGAGACAAGGAAAAAGTTCACGGTGTTCTAGAAGGGAGAACTTGAATAAACTCATGAGCTAAAGTAAGTGTGTGTGTGTCATTAATATTTATCAGACACTGAACACTTGGCCTGGGATGCCGTCAGAGCCAGCAGCTTTATGTGCATTTACCCTGTTCAGGGTGGGGCACACTTCACTGGTGGAAAATGTGTGCTGCAGGTCATCGAGCGAGAGCTCAGCTTTGTTTGGTGGTTCTGTGTTTGCACAATCGAAGCCAGCGTAGAAGGTGTTGGAAAGGGTGAGGAAGTGTTGTTGTTTGATTTATAGTCCGTGAGGGCATGGATGCCTGCCCACATGCGTCAGGGGTTGTCCTCTATCCAGAGTTTATAGTTGTGTTTGGCTGCTTTAATCCCCTTCTTCAGATTGGCCCTGGATAAGTTGTTGGCTTCCTGATCTCCAGATCTGAAAACAATGTCCCGTGCCTCCAGCAGGAGTCATTTAAGGCTTCTGGTTGGGGTCTGTAATGGTGTGCCTCAAGGCTCTGTACTTGATTCCCTCTTATTTACAATTTATATAAACAATGTTGAGTCTAAAAGCTTTTAAGGAATTGCAAACTGCTTTTAATTCTGTGTCTCAGTTGAAGCTTGTACTTAACGCTGACAAACCAAACTTCAAATTTTCTAAAGCAAAAAAATAAATAAAAGGGCCCCAGATGCTTGCACTAATTACCACTTTTCAGGGTGATGCAACTGATTCTGTAACTTCATATAAATATCTTGGGATTTTAGTTGTTGATGGTCTTTCTTTTCAACCCCATATTCAGTACCTTACAAAACAACTGAAGCCGGGATTTTATTTCAGATATAAGACTTGTTTTTCTTTAGAGGCTAAAAGGAGGCTGGGAGGAAAGAATAGGCAAGGGTTGAAGTGCGTTTAAAGCGAAGCTGCTGTGTGTTGCCGTGTTCATCACAATTGTGTCTGCATTACAGCAGCTGGCCGTCCCCACAGCTGGAGCCCAGTCAGATCCGCCTCATCGTCTACCAAGACTGCGAAAGACGAGGCCGAAATATCCTCTTCGACTCGGACATGAAGAAGAGAAGTATAGAGGAAGCCTCAGTCATGGTGAGTACCCATAACCCATTCCCCTACTAAACCCCCCCCCCCCTTTTGCTTTCTCACTCTTAGACAGAAATCCTGAGCAGTTTGAGCCAGAGGCCTTCTCTCCATTTATAATCGCATGCTTCAGCGTTTACAAGCATTACCTTTTAGAAGGCTACTTGCGCGTGTAGCCAGTTACATTGTGTATTCAAATATTAAACGAAGCCTTAATTCACTTAATGTACATATATGCATAGTGTATTTAAAATTTTATCAGGGGTGCAACTAACACTTATTTTCATAATCGATTAATCGGCCGATTGGTTTTTAAATTTTTTTTCCTGATTAATCAGATGGGCTTTCAGTACCTTTTTTCTTGTTTATTTAAAATCGTATCCACAAACTGAGTGTTACACATGTAAAAGTATTTATTCCGTTTTTACTACTACTACTGATGCTTCCATAACGAGTTACACCATCAATAAAGGTTAGTGAGGCTATTCCTGATGCAGCAATGCAAGCCCAAGCCACAACACTACCTCCACCACGTGAATCGTGAACGTGAACAGGACGCACCTGGTAACAAGAAACACCGGTCAGTCACATGTTTTTGCTCACCTACAGTTTGGGTGGTCTGATACAAAACATGTCATGTTCTATGTCCTTTAACGCATCTACATATTAATACCAGGACACAAAAGCTGAAAATCTAAACTCGCTTCCCGTGTTTATCTTTTGATCTCAAACCCAAATGTCTACAGCAAAAAAAAAAAAAAAAGATGGGTCCTTGCTGTTCCAATATTTTTGGAGGAGACTCTATGTACGCTAGTTTGCGAAGTGATGAATTGTGAACGTGCCTTGCTGAGTGGGTTGTATTCTAAAGTACAATGGCATTCGCTAAACTGCACTGAAGAAAGCTGTCTGATGTCACCGAGTGTGGGAAATCTGCAGCTCTGCGATCTGCTGTAGCTGCATCACATGACACGCTTTGGTAGAGGATCTTGTGTCTCCTGTGTGAGAGAGTGAGAGAGGGCAGTTGACAATGGGGCGAGTAAGCAGTTCACGAGTTGTGGAAGTCATATGATTGTGGGTCACATGCTCCGCTGCGGTGTGCTCAGTCAGTGCAGGAGTACACATCTGCTTGTCTACATTAGTGAAGGAGAAGAAGGCATGTCTATGAAATGTCCTCAGTTCTGAACCCACGTCGTGTGGGTTCAGACTGAAAGTATATTTGTGCTTATTAACTTTAATAAAATTTTATTATATATATATATATATATATATATATATATATATTTATTTATTTATTTTAATCTGGGCTAGAAATTTGAGCAGGCAAATTAAAATCTATTCCCCTACATGCTTACTTGAAAGTGAGTGTTGCTGCTTTTATAGCATTACGGTATTTTTTGGAAATTATGATTTTAAAAAAATGTTTTTAGTATTGTCAGTTTGAAAACAAAAAACTATATATATATATATATATAAATAAATATAAAATAATTTTTCGCATCAGGCTGCAATACGTGGATCACAATCATACATAATATGAAATGAATTCTGTTTCGTTTTTATTCTCATGTAGTTTTAGTGTACAGTTTGAGAGAGTATATTTTTGGAGAGAGGGACGTGTTCGGAGATTGTCGTCTCAGAAATCAAAATGACCCAGTATGATGCACGAACTCCGCAGACCACAATTATGTATCTTTATGCTAACTTTAGGTTTTTGTTCTTTATTCTGTTTTTAGAAGACATGTGCTGACTCTCAAGCTAAAATGTTCAGGAAGTGTTGTCCACTGAGGCCAACAGGTGGAAGCTCCAGCTCTCTGGACAGCAGTTCTTCCTGTACCTCTGAGCCCATGGAGCACAATCGTTTGCAGGTCAGCAAGTCACAGTGCTAAACCATACACCCCCCAATGCTAATCCCCCAATGCTAATCTTTTTACTCTGACCGTACCTTCTTTCTTGCGTGTCCTCAGGGTGCTTCCCACTGTTCCTCAGACCCCAATATGCTGGGAGAGATGATGTTCGGCTCGGTGGCGATGAGCTACAAAGGATCTACGCTGAAAATCCATCAGATTCGGTTAGGAAGAACGCCGTTGCGTCAGGGCTGAACAGTGCAAGCGTTTCGCGAGCGTTTGTCACTGATAATAGAAGTGTGAGAACTGTAAAAACCTATTTAGTTACCTGAGTGCAAATGAAAACAATGACAAAATTCAGCCCAAGCAACCTCTATTTTATTACATTTTTTTTCCCCCCTTCAACAAAAAAAAGGTGATAACGCAACAATGACTAGGTCTCTGTGCTGAACCGGCGCTGTCCGTTAAAACAAATAAATAAATAAATCACACGATCCACTGTTCAGCAAAGAGAGCGCTCTAGACACCACTTTTACAACAACAACAAAACGTCAGGAGAAAGCTACTGGGATCGCTAAAGTTAGCTAGCAACATGCGCAAAATATAAAGCCTTTTAGTAATATAAAAAAATATAAAATATAAGGCCTATTAGTCATTATTTCAAAAGGCAGAAAATTAAGTTTCGGAAATTTGGACTGAAACAGTCGAGGAACGCGACGAGGTAACGTTAATGGAAATGCACGTTACAATATATTTTATTCTATTTTTGTATACATTTGTCTTAAAACATCAGATTTTCACACAAGTGCTCACAGATAACGAGATCCAATTTAACCAAACGGGGAAAATATTATACTTTATACTGGCTCATTTATTTATTGAGGAAACATTACTATTTAGTCTAAACCATGCAGTGATTTAAGCTTCTCTCTCTCTCTCTCTCTCTCTCTTTAACCCCCTCTCTCTCCTCTCTCTTTAACCCCCCCCCTCTCTCTCTCTCTCCTCTCTCTCTAACCCCCTTTCTCTCTTTTCTTTTTTCTCTCTCTTTCTCTCTCTCTAACCTCCCCTCTTTCTCCTTTCTCTCTCTAACCCCCTCTCTCCTCTCTCTCTCTCTCTCTCTAACCTCCCCCCCTCTCCTTTCTCTCTCTAACCCCCCCTCCTCTCTTTTTTCTCTCTCTAACCCCTCTCTCTCCTTTCTCTCTCTAACCCCCTTCCTCTCTTCTCTCTCTCTCTCTAACCCCCCTCTCTCTCCTTTCTCTCTCTAACCCCCTTTCTCTCTTCTCTCTCTCTCTTTAACCCCCCCTCTTTTTCTCTCTCTCTCTCTCTCTCCTCTTCTCTCTAACCCCTCCTCTCTCTCTCTCTCTCTCTCTCTAACCTCCCCTTCTCTCCTTTCTCTCTCTAACCCCCTTTCTCTCTCTCCTCTCTCTCTTAACCCCCCCCCCTCTCCTCTCTCTCTTAACCCCCCTCTCTCTCTCTTCTCTCTCTCTCTCTCTAACCTCCCCTTCTCTCCTTTCTCTCTCTAACCCCCCTCTCTCCTCTCTCTCCTCTCTCTCTCTCTAACCCCCTCTCTCCTTTCTCTCTCTAACCCTTTTTTCTTTTTTTTCTTCTCTCTCTCTCTAACCCCCTCTCTCTCCTCTCTCTCTAACCTCCCCCTCTCTCTCTCTCTCTCTCTCTCTCTCTCTCTCTCTCTCTAACCTCCCCCTCTCTCTCCTCTCTCTCTCTAACCCCCTCTCTCTCCTCTCTCTCTAAGCTCCTCTCTTTCTCTTTCTCTCTCTCCTCTCTCTAACCTCCCCCCTCCTCTCTCTCTCTAACCTCCCTCTCCTTTCTCTCTCTAACCCCCCTCTCTCTCCTCTCTCTCTCTCTAACCCCCCCTCTCTCCTTTCTCTCTCTAACCCTTCTTTTCTCTCTTTCTCTCTTCTCTCTCTCTCTCTAACCCCCCCCCCTCTCCTCTCTCTAACCTCCCTTTTTTTTCTCTCTCTCTCTCTCTCTCTCTCTCTCTAACCCCCCTTTTCTCTCCTCTCTCTAACCCCCCCCTTCTCTCTCCTCTCTCTCTCTAACCCCTCTTTTTTCCCCCTCTCCTCTCTCTCTAATCCCCCCCCCCCTTCACACACTCTTTCTTGCTTTGTCTCTGTCTTGCTGTCTTTGTGTTCATGTACAGATCTCCCCCACAGCTGATGCTCAGTAAAGTGTTTACGGCTCGGACGGGCGGCAGTGTGTATGGAAGCCTAAACACGTAAGCGCTGTATATATTTTATTCCTCATGCGCACATGTTCAGCAGATCTAACACATTTCTCTGATGTTCTCTGGCAGGCTGCAAGACAGTTTGGAGTTCATCAATCAGGACTCGAGGTCTCTCAGGCCAGATCAGAACACGGTGGTCAGTGGCTTCCTGGGAAGCATAGGTAATCTTTACACACAGTGGGCCTTATTTATCAGCTGGATATGAAAAGAATCTGTTTATACATGCTTGCAGGAACATTTACACAACAGACATGATGTTCATGGAAGTTCAGGTACTTTAGAAAGACTACCCTTTGAGAAGACCGAGCTTCAGAGGAGAACAATTTCACCCTGATGGGAGAGAGCACTTCTTCTTTATGAATTAGGATGATGTGAGAAAAGTGTAGATCGAACTTCTCACCAAGCATGAATCACACGTTCCACAGATTCCACAGTGTTTGAATATTTGGTTATTGGTTCGTTGTTTTGTAGTTTCAGCTGCACCACAGAGTGTCATATCAACTTCTCTATATCTTCAGCGTTGCACTTTCCCCACAGTGTGCTTGAGTCATTGTTTGTCAGACCACAGCTGCTTATGAACTGATATCTTATGGCACAGCTTTGTCTGCTTTCAATATTTTTGTGCTTATTATTGTTTTAATTCAGTTTATTTTTCTTATTTGTTCTCTTACATGCAGAGTTCTCCTTGTTAGTGCTGCACGTTTAGGCAGCAAACTTAAAGAAGGGCTCGGAAAATTCTTTTATATACAGGTGCATCTCAAAAAATCTCAAAAGTAAATTTTTTTCCCCACATTTAATTCAATACAGTGGAGCTTTAATTTACTCTAGATTCATTACACATAGTGAAATATATAAAGACTTATTTATTTATTTATTTATTTAATCTGAGTGATTACGTCTTACAGCTCATGGAAATCAAAATCCAGTATCTGAAAATATCAGAATAAAGAATTTATATTAGAGAAATGTCAAACACCTGCGAAGGGTTCCTGAGGCTTTAATCTCTCAGTCTGGTTCTGTACACAAACACAATCACGGGGAAGAGGAAAGGAAATGTTGCATTTCATTTGGAAATCAAGGTTCCAGAGTCTGGAGGAAGAGCGGAGAGGAACAGAATCCGAGCTGCTTGAAGTCCAGTGTGAAGTTTCCACAGTCTGTGATGATTTGAGGTGCCGTGTCATCTGCTGGTGTCGGTCCACTGTGTTTTCTCGAGTCGAGAGTCGACGCAGGAGATTTTAGATACTTCATCCTTCCATCTGCTGACGAGCTTCCTGGAGATGCTGGTTTCTTTTTCCAGCTGGACTCGGCACCTGCCCACAGTGCCAAAACTTCTAGTAACTGGTTTGTGACCCTGGTATTACTGTGCTCGATTGTCCAGCCGACTCGTCTGACCCGAACCCCATAGAGAATCTCTGAGAGACACCAGACCCGACGGTACAGACGAGCTGAAGGACGCTATCAAAGCCACCTGGACTTCCAGAACACCTCAGCAGTGCCTCAGGCTGATCTCCTCCACGCCGCACCACACTGACGCAGTAATTCATGCACAAGGATTAAAACCCCGACCGAGTGTCAGCGCATAAATGAATATACTTTTCACAAGGTCCACATTTCTGATATTTTGAGAAACTGGATTTATCTTATCGTTTCCGATATACCGGTAGAAATTCTCCCCATCTTCCGATTGATGATCATCGATAAACACGCTCGCCAATCTGCCAACAGATGCATCAGCAAATAATCCAACACTTTGAGATCAACATTCCCCAAAGACCAATCAGGTTTGGAGTTACGCATTTGCAAACGTTATGAGAGGCAGCCATTTACACTGCCAGCGCGAGCCCTTCGTCTTCCACACCTTGTAACACTAGCATGATACTGCCCAGCAGTCCTGACACATTGCAGGAAGTCTAGGACCGTAGATACTGTTATTATCTTCAACCAAGGAGGTAGAAACTAAAATTCTGAGGGATTAAAAAGTGTTCTTCAGTATTTGCTGTGAGATTAGCTGTTATCAGCATTCGTTCTCTGTTTGTATTAAAGTGCTGTTATTTTCCACTCGCCTTAGATGTATTCTCATGTCTTAGGTCTTTTTGCTTGACTAATCTGGTTCTGTGTCTTTCTCTCTTTTTGTCTCTGTCATCTCCTCTAATGTTTACTCCCAACCTACAACCCGTTTCTGTTATCTGTGGACATTATCCTGCACAGGATTTTCTCAGCTGTGCAGCCCTCGCCGGGCCTTCTCAGAGCAGGGCCCTCTCCGTCTCATCAAGAGCGCCTCTTTCTTTTCAGGTTGGCGCTCTGTGTTTGGGTGTGTGAAGCTAGGCCTAGTGGATCTTTGTGTAGTC
This sequence comes from Ameiurus melas, assembly GCA_012411365.1. Taxonomy (NCBI): domain Eukaryota; kingdom Metazoa; phylum Chordata; class Actinopteri; order Siluriformes; family Ictaluridae; genus Ameiurus; species Ameiurus melas. The sequence goes on along the minus strand of CM022769.1, from coordinate 331,548 downwards.
AGCACATAGGTGTTTGTCACTAGTGCATGCATACCATAAAATATCATCCAACTCCACAAAAGCTGCTCATTCTCACTATTTTTTATATATATAATTTTTTAAACTGTTTTTTAAAAGCCATTACCATCATATCAGCAAGGTTCTGTCATCACTTTTTATTTATTATTATTATTATTTATTTATTTTTCTTCCTCCCTCCCCTCCTCTTACCGTACACAAGCCGATGCCAGGAGTGCGGATATAACCTAGCTTATGAAATGCCCTCATGCCTCTGCATTCATTGAGTATTGGTTGAGTGTCTTGGTGTCTTGCTTATTAGTTCTACAGCACACGATTGGCCTAAAGGCTTAATTGGACATACAGAGAAGTCAACATCCACATGCATCTGTTCAGTGGTATGAAAAGTCTTTATCGTAGGACCACAGTTTGGCGTAAAAGATAATCGGATAAAAGTACAAATGAAAGACTGTAGCTGAAGGGCAGTAAAATGCCACACATACAAATGGCAGTGTACACCAATCAGCCATAACATTAAAACCATCTCTCTAATTTAGTAAACTGCTCTGACCCGTGGAGGCATGGACTCGACAAGACCTCTGAAGGTGTTCTGTGGTATCTGGCACCAAGACTTTAGCGGTACATCCTTCAGGTCCGGTACGTTGCGAGGTGCGGCCTCCGTGGATCGGACTTGTTTGTCCAGAACATCCTACAGATGCTCGATCGGCTTGAGATCTGGGGAACTTGGAGGCCGAGTCAACATCTTGAACTCGGTCATGTTCCTGATAGGCCTGTCATGATAACTGATTATGTTGGATATTTTGTCCCGGAAATAATTGCGATAAACAACATTGTCATTATAAGACCATTTGATGCCAATAATAATAATAATAATAATAATATAGCATTGTTTTTGTCTTCTGGCAAAATGATCCTTTAAATTGAATCGAAATGCATCATGTCCAGAGTCGGGTATTACGTGTTACTGCAATCTAATGACGTTTTAAATGTATAGAATGTGATTACAGTTACTGATGTCAGTAAAATTACGTTACTTGCATTACAAGTTTATTGGTCAGAAAACGGTATTCAAAGTAAAAGACATTTTTTTTTAATAAAGCGCTGCCAGGGGTGTGACCTGACCTGACCTGACCTGACCTGACCTGACCTGGGAAATCAGTGCTGTAGCCCTGAAGATTTTTTTCTTCATCCCTGAATAATTGTGCACTTGGAGCGGTTTGTCACTGCGTAACCGAACGTCAGTAAAAGGACACGGCGATGTTGTCATTTTATATCTTCAGTGAACGGAGGCGAGACCGATCAGACAGCGTTTACAGGAAAATACGTCTTATTGGCTGACCGCTCAGTCAGTGTGAGGAAGAATGGACATGATCTGATTTTTATTTATTTATTTTTACACCAGTAAAGGGGTTTGTAGGTTTGAAAAGGAAAGTAATTAGTAGTCTGATTACTTTTTACATGCAGTTTTAAAGGAGTTGGGATGCTCGTGACCCTGGGGTCAGCTTTGTCCTCAATGTTATGGCTGATGGGTGTGACTGTACCGTTTAAACTGGCTAGCCAGAACAGTAAGTCATGAGCAGAGACTGATCCAAGAGCATAAAAATCAATACTATATCCAGAGCGCTTGAACGTATAACCACCGTTATCCTGCGTCTCGCTTAAGATCAGAGAGATCACTTCTATGCCATTAAGATAGTTTAGCATTTCAATGATTTTAATTCCACTTGAGCAATAAATTCGATGTAGTGGTGGTGGGTACTAATGCCCTTTGCTCTGGAACATTTGAACCGTTGTTATCTTCCCTCAAACTCGCTTTTTTTTTTTTGCTGAATATCTTCATAGGTCACAGTAACCCTATGGACATGCCTGCCCGAGGACCATACGATGAGCGCGAGAGCGGCATTGCGAGATCAGGTGTGTGTATCTGTATAGGAGAGACATCAAAATGTGATTGATTTATTTCTTGAAATTTCAGCTTATATATATCCATGTCTTTGGATTGTTTGCTTTGTAGTTTTTTAAGTGCACATTGGGCCTCATTCAGTCATTTCTAAGTTGTGTGTTAATGTCTGCATAAGCCAAACCAAACTAAACATTTATGCTGCATTTACAAATGTTTCATAAACGCGGATTTCTTTTTTCATGTGTGTGTGTGTGTGTGTGTGTGTAATGAGGTGAAACTCAGCAGTAAATTACCACACACATGCTGGCCACAGCTGATTTGCATTTGGTGAGCGCTGCAAAACCCCATAAAAGGCCGAGTTCACAGAGAAAATGGAAAATTGTTAAAAAAAAAAAAATAGAAGAATTTGCAGAAGTAATTTTGAGTCGCGTCTTTGAGAATAAAAACGATTTGTCGGTGTAATCCAGCGGAGTCACAAAGCCTGAAAAGACCAAAACACGGAGAGAAATTGCGGAGATGAATTCGATGGCCTACATCCAGTGCAAAAGTCCAAAAATGGATTCTTGCTAGTCGACAGAGTTGGTCTGCTAGCGGCGGAGGCTGAACTTTGATTCCTGTGGTTTCAGTGTGCCTGTAGATATAGTTGAGTAATTAGAGTAAGGACTAAATACTGTTTGATTTATCACATGAGATAAAATCCAATATTGGACCCAATTTGGGGATTTTAGGCAATTTTGTGTGCCGTGTGTGTGAAACAAGCTGGATTAAACTCGGTGACGCTCACCGTCTCTATTTACTTCCTTCTGCAGCATCTCTGAGTAGTCTGCTGATCACACCGTTCTCATCACCTGGCTCTTCTCTCACCAGTAGCTGCGCTAGTAGCTACCAACGCCGCTGGTTACGTAGTCAGACCACCAGCTTGGAGAATGGAGTCTTCCCCCGATGGTGCGTGTGCTGTGAGCAGCGTTACACAGACACTTTACAGTCTTGCTCAACGACGGGTTCACACATCCATTGCTTCTTTTAACGATCCCCTGTCTCTCAAATGTTTTGCTTTTTCTTTCTTTGCTTTATAAATGATGGTATCTTTCACTTCATTGAATTAAAAAGCACTGTACAGCTGTGCTCCTGGAACAAGACAAACGAGAGAAAATCCCTTGGGGCTGCTCTGGTCTGTGGTGCAGCTGGGAGAATGACAATCATTCGATCCCTAGTGATTATTTAATGAGTACATGCCGACAAAAATAGCAGACTACACTGTGGCTTTGTTTCGTGTGTTTGTGTCTTAAAGGTCTGTAGAGGAGAGCTTTAACATGTCAGATGAGGGTAGTGTCCCAAGCCTAGGTGTAGCAAAGAAGAAGAAGATCGCCATTGGAGTCATCTTCCTCCTGTCGCCCAACGAAGATGAGAACAGCAAGTTCCAGGAGTTTTTCTTCTCCCACTTCCCTCTCTTTGAGAGCCACATGAACAAACTGAAAAGTTCAATTGAACAGGTATTGCAAATGTATATAAGTATGTATTAATCGTGTGTGGCATATACATAAGATTTTACAGTATACAATATTTCAGGAGCATTATTAGAGGAATGAGAGGTTTATGGCATCATGATAGATAAATTGTTTATATGATCATCAACTTTTGTTCGAATGTTCTGTGGACTAATGAGTTGAAAGTGGAACTGTTTGGTTTACACCAGCTGTAACGGGACCCCTGTCTTCCAAACACCGAATTCCACAAAATGAGCATCATACATACAGTCAAGCATGGTGGAGGCAGTGTGATGGTGAGGGGACGCTTTGCTGCTTCAGGGTCTGGGCGACTTGCAATAATTGAGGGGAAACATGAATTCTGTTCTCTACCAGAAAATCCTAAAGGACAATGTCCATAAATTGGAACTCGAGCAAACTGGATTATACACAAGACAATGATCCAAACATCGGAGTAAGTCCTAGTCTTAGAAATAAAGGAAAGTCTGATCTCCAGTTATCGGAAGCGTTTTGCTACAGTTATTGCTGCTAAAGGTGGCACAACCAGATTTTTGGTGGCAATTAAATTTTCACATGGGTGATAGGGTGATGGGTCACACACACACACACCCTCTAGTGCTGCTATAGTCTTGAGGAGTGAGACTAGGCTATAGGCTTAAAACATTTTAAAGCTTAATTGAATTGGCTTCTGCGATCCACACTCATCTTTTCTTCTTCTTTATTTCGCCCCCAGGCAATGAAGATGAGTCGACGGTCAACTGATGTTAGTCAAAGAATCCTGGCTCACAACCGCATAGTGGACAGCCTCAATGAGTTCAGGTATGTATAGATCAGTTATAGGTGGTTTCCTTCAAGGTGACACACACACACACACACACCTGAATGGGAATGCTTTGCCATCTAGTGGCTTTGGGATTTATAAAGGGTCACTCTAGCGGTACATTTCAAATGATGAATGAGCTAAATGTAATCTAGAGCCACTGTTGAACACTGTCATTAGTTTGCTCAAAATGAACTTGTACATCATCTTCTGGCATTCAGCACCACTAGGGGGCACTGAGCCAATGTCGTGATATTGCAGTGCTGAGGTTTGTGGTTTTGACCCAGGGAAAAGTGCTTTGTCCTCATGTTGGAAGCACACACTAAGTGCACCACTTAGTCATTATCATAAACATTCTTTATTTATGACGATATATATTTAGTAATATGAGACCATTGGATATCCAGTCATTGTTTTCCATACCGTGGAAAGACTTCGGTGAAGCGCCCAAGTGTTTTTGTGGCACGCCTTAAACCGAACAAAAATAAAGAGACGTTTAGGCGACGTTTCAGAATGAACGTAAAAACAACGGTGAGAGTTGTCTATGCATTTTATTTGTGTGTGTGTGTGTGTGTGTGTGTGTGTGCACACAATCCTGAGCAGGAGATGTATGTGTGAAATTGTTGAAGTTCCTGCATGTTATTTTTATTATTTTTCTTCTGTCTAGTTTGCGAGTTTAAAGTGTACGTGTTTAATTGAATCGTCGTGTCTCTGATGCGTTGCTTCCTTCATCACGTTTGTGTTTGAAACCAAGAAGAAATAATGGATCAATTATATTGTGTATGCCAAGAAAATATAAATATGTGCATCCAATTAGATGTTTCTCCAGGTCCTTTATAAAGGCTCTGATTTGTGTGTGCCCCCGTGTGTCTTACCTGCCACCACACAGGATGACCATCTGTAATCTGTACACCATGCCACGAATGCCCGAGCCCGTCTGGCTCACCATGATGTCTGGTGCACTTGAGAAGAACCATCTCTGTGGCCACTTCATGCGCGAGCTCTCGCTACTCATGGAACAAGCCTCAAAGAACCAGTTGAGTTCTTTTTTTTTTTTTTTTTTTTTTTAAAAACATTTTGTTACTACTTTCACAAAACCCAAACTGTTGAGTCGTATTAAACGCACATGGCACTGTGCAGAATTCAAAGACGCCTTAGAAAATAATGCAATGAAATGTTTTCTGGAGAAAAGAATATACTGTAAACAGTAATAAAGTAAACGAACTCAGTATTTGGTGTGACGACCCTTTGCTAATAAACATGTGTAAGTAGTCTCAGTTAAACTTCGCAGATGATCAGTTTTAATCAGCGTCCTGGAGGGTCTGAAGGTTCTTCTGGAGACACATTCGGTTCTGAACAGAACAGTCTTTGTTGTTTGTCTGAAAAGTAAATGGTAAATGTGCACTTATATAGCGCTTTTATCCAGAGCGCTTTACACTGTGTCTCATTCACCCATTCACTCACACACTCACACACCAATGGTAGCAGAGCTGCCATGCAAGGCGCTAACTTGCCATCGGGAGCAACTTGGGGTTCAGTGTCTTGCCCAAGGGCACTTTGGCATGTGTAGTCACCCGGGCCGGGAACCGAACCGCCAACCCTACGATTAGAAATTCAAAATAAATAAATAAAAACTCCAAACCCCACAATTCTGCCTTTAAAAAATAAATTTGATTCACGGGACTCTAAAGAACGTTGTATCTCATTATATTTGCCATTGGTTCTGCTCTAGGTTTGTTCCTGCTCTTCTAACAGCTGTGCTCACGAATCATCTGGCCTGGGTGCCTACCGTCATGCCCAACGGCCAGCCGCCCATCAAGATCTTTCTGGAAAAACATTCCTCTACAAGTGTGGACATGCTAGCCAAGACCCATCCCTACAATCCCCTATGGGCTCAGCTTGGTAAATAAACAGAAATGATCTGTACTTGGGCAAAAAATTCACGCGAGTTGAATGTCCGTGCATGTGGAATTGTAGCGCTATCTCCGATGTTTTGCCACTCAGTCACAGACCTTGCGCCATGTTCTGTCCTTTACAACCCTTCGTGTAACGACAGCCAGCTAACTCCTTTCCCAGGCGCCACTCTGTGAAGATGAGCCATTCACCTTCTTTCATTTAATGACCGAGAACCGGGTAAAACTAAAAAGACAATAATAATGCCTGCGCATTAACTGGCATGAAACACAAACTAGCGAAGAGGTTGTACATTATTCATCAAACGTATCCATCTAACGATAAACGCCTGATTGTATAACAAATATACCATATCAAATATTTCAGATGTGTCCTCAATAACTAGATCAAACATGAGCGAGATGGCTGTGTAAGAAGACAGAAAATATCTCTTTTAAATATGATAAACATTCAAATAATCATAAGATTAACACATCAACACCATTCACCCACCAGCGACGCTCGAACCGAGAGAAGCCGTGCAGTAAAGCGTTCTGTAAACGCAGGAATACTGCTCCCTGGGTAGCATGGGGATTAATTAGATGCTTCAAAGTACAAGTACACTGACGTGGTGACACTATTTTCGTTTTCTGCACAGAAGTAAAGCTGTCTTGTCTGGTGCCCTTTCGTTTTAGAGACGGCACGGTCATCATTTCTATGTTCCTACAGAATTATTACATTTATTTAACGTGACTAGACCCATGTGTTCGCTCTATTCAAGCTGTTTATATCATCCCACACATGTTATACGTGCAATCTTTTTTTTTTTTTTAAACTGATCGCATCTATGTAAACATTTCATTTGAATAAAAACCGTCAGAATTGCACAATACTGGAAGAGTAAAAAATGAAGATCGGTGCACCTCTACTAAATCTAGTAGAATAGTTTATGTTCTTATTTAATGTTTAATAACATGTGGTTATCCACAGGCGACCTGTATGGTGCGATTGGCTCGCCGGTCCGTCTTTCACGCACAGTGCTGATTGGGCGGCAGAAGGAACTGGTTCAGCGGCTTCTCTATGTGCTCACCTATTTCATACGGTGCTCAGAACTATTGGAGACGGATGCTCTAGAGGCTGGAAATGACGAGCAGGACGAGGAGGCTTTTGCTGTGCCTGGATCAGTTATTACAACCTCGTTGCGCCGTGGAGAGGTCGAGGAGTCCGAATATGTGCTGGTCACTGTGCACAAGCCTAGCCCAGAGGGCAGTGAAGCAGGCGTGAAGGAAGAGCAGCAAACGGAGCAGATTATTCCTGTCCTCACAGCTCAGGATCAGAGTGACCGTCAGGTCTGCCATGAGGTTGGCAGCCCATTAACAGAGGCGGTGGTAAATGTGGGCTCTGCCTCATTGGTAACCAATACCCCTCTGCTAGATCTGCAAGGACTTTCGGATATGTGCGAGACTGACGTGGCACCCAGCTTGATGTCTGTAAAGATCGTCCGGTCTTCAGGGATCCCGCTGGAAAAGAAACCACCTGATAAAAGTACAACACTGGCCTCTTTTCTCATGCATGAGGATGAAGAGGAACCCGGGACTAGAGTTACCTTCCTCATCGGTGAGTCCATGTCACCCGAGTCCGACTCGGAGAGCCAGAGACACAGGGTTGAAGATGAGCTCAAGAAACACAAAATGCATTTAACTGCAATACCAAAGCATCAGTGTAGCACTGTGCTGGTTAAGCCTCTAATAACGGACCAAATCGAGAGCAAGGATGCTAAAACCATGTCCTGCGTCGCTAGCAGTCATCCTTGCGTTAACGCGGGTGTCCAGGAAGAGTGCATGGACCTGTTCGATGAGTATTTTTGTGATGGTAACTCTGTCGAAACAAGGACTATCGGCGATGTCTCCCAAGCAGTTTCACAGGAGGTTGCAGATGCTGAAAAACACAATCCGCAAGAGACTTGGACGGAATCCCTAATGAGGACATATGAACAGGTTTGTGAGCACGGGGAACAGGCGACGTGTAAATGTAGCGCACATCCCGTCACCACGGGCTGCTGTAATAACGTTGTTCTGTTCAGCAGGACGAGAGCATCAGAGTTTCACTCGGTGTACCAGGCCTGGAGAAGGAGAGGGACCGGACGAAGACGTCCCCCCTGAACGAGTGGGAGATTCCACGAAATGAGAGTTCCGACAGCGCACTGGGAGACAGTGAAAGTGAGGACACAGGACAGGACATACCCAGACAAGAGCAAGATACACAGTTCTTCAGTGAAATCCAAAATGACTGGCAAGAAGAGATGGAAGTACCATTCCCCGAGTATGTGAATCTTTGTGGGTCTTGGTGCACATGTTCTATTGTAAGAGTGTTGGTAGTATATTGCATGTTTAGTGCCATTTAGAAATTATTTATTTATTTATTTTTACATAAAGCCCATTATTTTATGACGTAAAAACAGAAGTTACTGTGTCTTATTGGTCTTTCCAGTTTGCAGTAACAAATTGCAGTTGTCCAGAATGGATGTGGTATAATTGTGTGTTTGTGGCAGGACAAAGCTGGCAGAACACTACTCCAAATCAAGCATCTCTAACTTCGGGAGATCGCTGTTCGGCAGTTACTGTCCTACGTATGTACCTGACTTTGTTCTACATGGAATTCCCAATGACAGCAAACTGAGGCAAAGCCTCGTGTCTGACTTGGCCCATGCAGTCCAGGTGAATATGAAGAACACCACTCTCAATTCTTTTATTTTGGTTATAAGATAATCGCTGGTTAGAAGCCAGATATGGTAAACATCTGGCATGGACACTGATCAGCCATAACATTAAGACCCTCTGACTGATGAAGTGAATAACATTGATCATCTAGTTACGCTGGCACCTGTCATGGGGATGGATGGATAGATGGATGGATGGATGGATGGATAGATAGATAGATAGGCAGGCAGCAAATTAAGACAGTTTCTGAAGTCGATGTGTTGGATGCAGGAAAAATGGGCAAGCGTAAGGATCTGAACGACTTTGACAAGGCCCAAATTGCGATGGCTAGACGACTGGGTCAGAGCATCTCCAAAATGCCAGGTCTTGTGGGGTGTTCCCGGTATGCAGTGGTTAATCCCTACCAACAGTGGTCCAAGGAAAGACCACCGGTGATCCCATACATTACACACTAAAGGAAAGGGAAAACCTCAGAAATGTTCATAAGACCCCTTTGAAAGGATTTACTGCTCATGTGTTGGGGCCAGATTCCACAGCACACCTTCAGAGTCTCGCGGAGTCGATGCGTCCGTGGGTCAGAGCGGTTTTGGTGGCCTGCACCATATTAGGCGGGTGGTTTTAATGTTCTGGCTGATTGGTGTCATCATCATGGTAATACTCGAGTTTATGTTGTAGCACTTGTATCAGTTCAGAACTTCCGCTAGTGCACAGGGAAATGAGATCACTGCTACAGTCATGTAAAGTGTATTTAATACGATTAAAAATCCAAGAACAATGGCCAGGTTTAAAAAAAAAAAAAGACTCCGGTTATGTTTATTGTGTTTTAGGGAAGTTTCTGTTCCTTTTGATTTTTAAACGAAGTTGTCGAAGCAGCAGATTGTCTCTTGCTTATGATGTTGATCCCAAAGGTCTTACGTCTCTCTCTCTCTCTCTCTCTCTCTCTCTCTCTCTCCTCCACTTGCTTTGAAGCATCCTGTGTTGGATGAGCCTGTAGCTGAGGCTGTGTGCATTATCGCAGATACAGACCGGTGGACGGTGCAGGTGGCCAGTAGCCAGAGACCCAGCACAGAGAATAAGCTTGGAAAAGATGTGCTGGTATCGAACCTTGTATCCAACCTGCTACACTCCACTTACCAGCTGTACCGTCTCAACCTGTCCCCCAACTTTGTGAGTGCACCTCCCTACATTGCTTTCTTGTAGTTCTCCTACTGAAATTTGCTCGACATCACGCTAATTGGCATCACTCGCGTTTTCCCTTCATTACACCAGCATTATTTGGTTTTTTTTTTTTTAAAAAACCCCTTTTTTTTTTTTTTTTTTTTTAAAACACCGATATGATCACAAATATGTCGTCTTTGTTCAATTTATCTCTAAATACAGAGCATGCATCAATCATTTCCTGAAGGGCTCGGTGTAAAGTGTGTTTTGTTCTTAATTTTCTTGTGAATTATTCACGGACTCTCTTTGCCTTTCAGTGTATAATGCATCTAGAGGACCGACTCCAGGAGCTTTATTTCAAGAGCAAAATGCTCGCGGAATACCTGAAAGGACAGACCAGGGTGCATGTCAAAGAGCTCGGCGTGGTTCTGGGGTAATACATCTTTTTGTGACTTGAATGTTGTTGCTTAAATAATGTTTCTAAACTGATGTCCTTACTGATCGACCCAATATTCAGCTTGAGACTGCGTCCCTTTTTAAAAGTGCGGTTGTGAAGCTGTGGTGGTTTGGTGTCATTCTCGATGCCGGTAACGTTCGGGGTCTTTGCTGTCTTTAGACAACAGTCAAGCTGTAGACCGACAGGTTTAAAGTTTCCGTTCTCTTCCCCCACAGAATCGAGTCCAGTGACCTGCCCTTGTTGGCAGCCGTTGCAAGCACACACTCTCCATACGTGGCCCAGATCCTGCTGTAGAAGGGAATCGAAGATCTACGGACACGTCCCCACACCCCCATGGCAGGAGCAGTTCAGGCTCTTTTTGGGGCACCTTTTATTCAGTTTGCTGCATCTGAAGCAGAGTGAAATTGATTCTTTCGGTTCATTTGGTTTGGTTTGATTTCACACTAAACATAAAAGCAAAAAAAAAAACACCAAAAAACTGGCTGAGGGGTGTGTACTCGTAAAACTTTAAATCACTGGTCAGAAATCTGAGAAGGGAAACAGGTGAACAAACCTTTGCATGGAGAAATCACACATCACCCGAGCACAGAGAATCTCAAGCCAGTGCGGAGTCAATGATTTCGATATTTGTATTAATAACTAGTTTTAAACATTTTGTGTATCACATCCAGCATCATCTTTGTATAGCATCTTCTTGTCTGTCCAAATACAGATGTGGCCTTTTAGAATGCACATTTTTTTTCATGCGGTTTCACACGATTCGTCACGCGTGATCACGCGGTACTCCGCCGAATTGAAATTCATTTGTTGTGCTTCACACAATAACCACCAGGTGGCGCGTGGAACCACATACTGTAGCTGAACCCAGTGCAATAAAATAATAGAATGTGTTCGAACGGTTCACACAAAAATATTACGTTTCTGATCAGAACTCATGATGAACCGAATTTAAACACGTTTCTACTTACAAGATTTAATTATATAACGTGAGCGTGATCGAGTCACAGTACAGGTACGATAACCATCGTATGTAAATGAACATGGCTACACCATGTAACGCGTGTAACGCGGTGGTAACACGCAGGCGGCCGCGGTTCAATGCTCAGCTCGGTTTAGTGTTCGTGTTGAGAAGGTTTTTTTTTTTTCCACTGTAGAAATTTCCTCAAAGTAACGTGGAATGAATTCCATCTTCTCCTTTCTTGCCCAAGGAAACTCTTGTTCTTTTCTTAGAGTACGAGTTTTTACTGTTTAAAACACGGGTTTAAAGTGAACACCGAAGGGAAAAAAAAAAAAAGCTCACTGAATTGACTTAATTCACATCTGTACAGTGGTTCCGAGTGACCGAATTGAGTTACGTTTTCGTACATCGGACGTGTCGTGTATTTCCTGAGCCCGCAGCGTGTGCGCGATTCCGCGTGAAATCGTCGGATCCCGTTTCCTTTTGCGTGTATTTCTAATGGCCACATCTGTATCCAGAACATATCGCATCACTGCAGTGCTCAACTCTGTCCTTTGGCTCAGTTTGCGTGTCGTGATTCGGGTCTCGGACTCGTGTTCGTCGTGGTCTGAGAACACCAGGGTCTGATCCAAATGGACCGAGCGCTGCACGTGTGAAAGTACCCCTAAAAGCCTTAGAAATGTTTTGAGGAATCGGGAGTTTGGCCTGTAAACTCCAGTAAAGGACCGGAAATATCAGATTTTATTTTCGTTTCAAAGACCGTAGTCTTTAAAATTGTATTTTTATATATAGATGATATTTATTTTAGGCCTTTACCCTGAAAATAACCGTAAAAGCAAAAAAAAAAAGAAAAGAAATACCATAGACAAGGTGATTTACCAAAAAAAAAAGAAAGCGTTCGTAGCTATTTGACATTAGCGTGTGGATATTGAAATCCGTTCATTTTGATTTATGTTCGTTTTTAATTAAAACCTGAAAATATTCGTTGTTTACCGTATTAATCACAGTCTTGGTGTTAATCAGCAGAAAGAGGTGGAGAACCTCATCGGTACTGCACTACCTCAAATAATCGCAGGTGATTTGCACAGAGCATTTTTACTGGCTAAGGGAAGTCGTCTTCTGCTTCCATTCAGGAAGGAAATATCAAAAATAAATATGCTGTGATGTGTTCGAAAGGAATTTGGATACGTTTGTGTCTGAAAGTGCTGGGATGTTCCACAGTGAGCTTTTTTTTCAGCTTTGAAGCCACTGTACTATGTTTACTTCTGAATAAATGAAATTGCAAATACACTCGATGGCCAAAAGTTTGTGGACATCTGACCATCACACCCATGTGTGCGTTTTGAACAACATCCGGTTCCAGTTGTCCTCCCCCTTCGTGGTTCTAATGACCTTCACTCTTCTGGGAGGTCTTTCTGCTAGATTTTGGAACTTGGCTGTGGGGATTTCAACCACAAGAGCATCAGTGAGCTCACGCGATCTACGATTCTAACTTCATGCGACAGTTTGGGCAGGGCCCTCGTGTAGGTGTGACGCTCAGGTGTCCCTCAACTTTTGATCATATGTCTGTTGATAATGCTGTGCGTGGACAGCCCAAAAGGACCCACAAAAGGGTGATCTAAATAACCGTATTAAAGGATTTTTATAAAAGTGTATTGAAGAAATGTTAGTTTTTTTTACTCCTTTTGACAGACGTGTTGCTCCGAGAGAACGCCACGCCGCGCGTCTGAGTCTTAACGAAACGTGGAGAAAAAACATGAACAGAGAAAAGGCTTTGCTTCGGTTCTTTTATTTTACAAGTTTAAAACAGTGAGTGAGATCATTTATCATTTGTCTTCTTGAATGTGTATTTATATCTAATTCTTTCTACATGATCACATTTAAATTATTTAGCATGTCTTGGTTCACAGTTGTATATATTGCTTAAGTCTTCGTCATGCGTTTGTACAGATCTTTTGTTATGGCCTTTCTTCATTTTAATCTTTCCCAATTTTATGGGAATATTGTGCAATAAAAGTCGAGGTTAAACATTTCCTTGTGGTTTGATCCTTTTTTGGGGGTGGGGGGGAGTGGGGGGTGTTCCTCCTGAACAGCTGATGTTCTTGGGACTTTCACTCATGACCTTTTTGTGGGCACCCTGTAGGACCTTCCCAGGACATTATAAATATCCAGCACCGGTTCTGGAGGAGGTTCCAGAAAGCACGGTTAACTTCCTGTCACATGAACCCTGAACTCGAGGATGAATAACCCAAACACACTCGAGAGTTTTCTGGTTCCAGAACACCGGCAGTTCAATCAACTTCCTTTTATTCACTCGGGAGTTCATGCGCGTGCACGACTTCAGGGGTTACCATGGAAACCCAGGGTGAGAAAACGTGATCTGCATGCTTTAGTGGAGTGAGTTAGAGGCTTTAATACATACTTATTAGAATATGTCTTTTATATACACGCATGGTATATAAAACAGGTAAGAGCTTTACTGGAGAGAGGCAGACAAATCCAAAACACGAGACAATAACGTGGTCACAAACAAGCAGAAGGTCCGGGAAACAATCATGGACTAGACCAGGTCTAATTATCTATTTAATATATAAAGTCTCTATCTCTATTTACACACACACACACACACACACACACACACCTAATCTATAACGTGATTTTGATAGAACTTAGGGTTAGAATGTTGGTCATTTAACACTTCATATTACCAAAGCTAAGGTGTTCTTCATTATTTTATGATGAGGTCCATGTTTATATCCGTTTATTCTTTAGTACATTATTTGTGCACCTTTTGTAAAGTGTTAGTTTAATCACATCAGAAGTAAAGAAACTCCAGTGGAGTAACACAGTGATGAGTACGAGTGAAGATCGATGTCCAGTAGATGCTGAAGAGGACATGCAGTACAGTGGGGTTAGTGGAACAACTTCTATATCAAGCTAGTGGACCAATGGAAGAACTTGACCTGACCAATCAGAGTGGGAAATGTAACTGTCATTTAGATCTGCCACTAGAACTGATCTAAAACAGTCTTGGTCATTGCTTATGGATCTGTTTTCTCTTTCAGAGGACCACGAGCGTTAAAGCGCTATCTTTCTACAGAACTGCTTTTATGTACGCATTTTGAAAGCGATGTTCACGTGAACAGGACTTTCGTATTCAAGAGGCTTAACATTCCATAAAATCCTGACATACCTTCAACAACCAGTCTTTCCAGTTGCATATGGCCTTGTTTTCTCAGCTCTTCTGCTGTGTAATTGTGGGGAGAAGTTCACCTGAAAGAGACTGCAGAGGTCGCATACCTGCAGGGGGCATCTCCTCACTCACAAACACGTCATAAAGCAGTGCAGGTTTCTTCTGCATCTCTTGCAGTAAACCAAGAGTTCGCAACCCTTCAACAAACCTGTAAAACAAGCGTTCTATTCGATATAAATTGGCAGTTGATGGCAGCTGGTACAGTATACGCTGTCAGGAAGGAAAGATTACATCATCACTAAGGGGATCGTGTAAGGTGACGCAGGTGTTCCATTCTGAAAGAACGCTGCAGAACAAGAGTGTTCTTTTCTGTCAGACTGGATATATCTCAAAGCACCTATGATACCGCGCACGGTGGATTAGTGGTTAGCACGTTCGCCTCACATGTTCTCCCCGTGCTGCGGGGGTTTCCTCCGGGTACTCCAGTTTCCTCCCTCAGTCCAAACACATGCATGGTGGTGGTGTTGTTCTTAATATTATTATTATTATTATTATTATTGGTGGTGTTGTTATTATTATTATTATTATTATTATTGGTGGTGGTGTTATTATTATTATTATTACTATTATTATTATTATTATTATTGGTGTTGTTGTTGTTGTTGTTGTTGTTATTATTATTGGTGGTGGTGGTGTTGTTATTATTATTATTATTATTATTGGTGGTGGTGTTGTTATTATTATTATTATTATTATTATTGGTGGTGGTGGTGTTATTATTATTATTATTATTATTATTGGTGGTGGTGGTGTTATTATTATTATTATTATTACTATTATTATTATTATTATTATTATTATTGGTGGTGGTGGTGGTGTTATTATTATTATTACTACTATTATTATTATTATTATTGGTGGTGGTGTTATTATTATTATTATTATTATTACTATTATTATTATTATTATTATTATTGGTGTTGTTGTTGTTGCTGTTATTATTATTATTGTTATTGTTATTATTATTATTATTGTTATTACTATTTTTATTATTGTTGTTAGTAATATTATTATGATTATTGTTATTATTGGTGTTGTTGTTGCTGTTATTAATATTATTATTGTTGTTGTTATTATTGTTGTTATTAATATTATTATTATTGTTGTTAGTAATATTATTATGATTATTATGATTATTATGATTATTATATATTTTATTGCCATAGGAGTGTAAATAATTTCCACTTCTGTGGCCGAGGCTTCACTCAGAACGCGGTTTGTACGTTACAGGTGCAGTTTTCTTCACTTTGGCGAACACAAACATTGAAACACAACTTTACTAAAAGACGGATCGAAGAAGCGCTTTGGCTGGAACCCGTGTGACGAGTTTCAATGGGTTTCCGGTGTGTCGAAAATAACTGACGCAGTTAAAAATTGACGAAGAAGGTTGCGCATGCGCTATGAAAACAAAAGCAATAGTATTTGATAATTACAAGCTTGACTTTAAAAAAATGTAAATCAAAGAAAACCAATATTATAAACAAGATGGCATTCAATTTACAATAAACTCCTTCAGCATTATAACAGGAGGGGCTTAGACACAACACAAATCTGACCCAGAAGAAGGGGGAGGGGGGAGGGCGGTGGAGGGGGCGTGTCTTTATCTTTAAAGTAGTGCAGCTGCACCTGTGACGTCATCGCTGTGAGACTATTCAAATGACGCAGCCTGGAAAAGCCTTGGTAGCAGTCAGGAAGTTATTGTGTGTGAGTCTTGATTTCGAAGAGCAGAAACAGCGACAGAACCAGACGTATAAACATTAAAACCCAGTTTAATGTTTTGCAGCGTCATCTCTCGACACTGACAGTTTTACGCGTGAGACCGGCGAGAATCTCGCAGCAGTATTTGACGGCGGCGGTTTTTCTCGGTACACCGGAACGACGTTTTGAAGACTCTCGCAGCAGTATTTGTCGGCGGCGGTTTTTCTCGGCACACCGGAACGATGTTTTGAAGAAGTAGTGCTTTGGAGACTCGAGACTCGGAAGAACCGACTCCTCGGATTTACACGGTTTATCGGAACCGAGATATTCACGGAGAATCTTCATGTCAGGTTCAGCTCTCTCTCTGCGGTCTTCTTTATAAACTTTACCTAGTGCCGAGTTTGTGTTCGCGATACTGAGTAATTCCTTACGGACCGAAAAATCAGAGTTAACTGGGAGCGACAGTGTGGAAGTTTCCTCTTTTTAAAGTGTCACAAGCCGGGGGTTTTAGTTCAGTTTTTAAATCTCGGAGCTCCATATGTCTGCTGAAGAACATTCTCAATGGATTTATTGACTACAGCCAGCGTTCACACTGCAGACCCCATCACACCACGGGGAAGAACAGAGGTAGGAGCTCATCTCCAAACATCTCACATCTCTTCACATCTCATCTCCTCACATCTCGACTCCTCATCTCCAAACACATCTCCTCACATCTTACTCCAAACATCTCACTCCTCATCTCCAAACATCTCACATCTCATCACATCTCATCTCCTCACATCTTACTCCAAACATCTGTCTCCTCACATCTGTCTCGAAACATCTGTCTCCTCACATCTCACTCCAAACATCTCACTCCTCATCTCCAAACATGTCACATATCACTCCTCACATCTCACTCCAAACATCTGTCTCGAAACATTTCACTCCTCATCTCCAAACATCAAACATCTCACATATCACTCCTCACATCTTACTCCAAACATCTGTCTCCTCACATCTGTCTCAAAACATCTCACTTCTTATCTCCAAACATCAAACATCTCACATATCACTCCTCACATCTTACTCCAAACATCTCACTCCTCATCTCCAAACATCTCACAAATCACTCCTCACATCTCACTCCAAACATCTGTCTCAAAACATCTGTCTCCTCACGTCTCACTCCAAACATCTCGCCATCAGATCATCTCCCTTCCGATGTTGATATAAACGTGTATAAATAGACTGTATTAAAGTACCTGATATTAGCATTAATTGATGTATGATGAGATTCATTTAGATTAGTAGCAGTTGTGCTGTAAGTGCGTAGACTTGTGATAGGATAAAATATATATATAACCATAACAGATAGATTATTTATATATATATATAACAGGTAGATTATATATTTTATCTGTATAACAGCCAGCATCAAGAGGATTTCTGTGTAAGGTCGGGACTGGAGCGCGGGGATCTGAAAGACTTCTGACACAGAAATAAATCATGCTTTTCAAAGCCGCTCTTCACAATAACTTTGACACATTTTTGCTTTTTGAATACAGATGTTGTCTTCCGTCTCGCCTTCACTTCCGCTGCTGCGGTCTCGCGCGCAGACTCGCTGTCAGACACCGAACTGTGCGCGAGACGGAGCCGCGAGTATGGAAAGCCAAAATGGTCATTTAATGCGTGTGAGATGGATAGATCATTAATAATTGTGCATTATTTATCGAATATTAGTTCACACCGATTCGATTTTCAGTGTGATGCTGATGGGGGCTGAATCTTACCCAGCACACAATTTTTGGTTTTCAGAATGTTCTGGGAACGTTAGTTTGTGGTTTGTTTTTTTTTTTTTTTTTGGTTAGCTAGGGAAGATTCTTTTACAGAACTAGAACATTGTTTTGGAGGTTTGCAGAACCTTCCCATAACGGTCTCTTCACCCAAATTATCATCAATTATGTTTAATATTCATACGTTCACGCGTGAGGAATCCTAAATAAACCAAATCAGTCGTTATAAAGAATCAGCACACAATCCATGTTTCTGTTGATCCAATGTTTACATAAAATAACAAGCCATGAATCGCAGGACGTTCAAAACAGTAATTATCATTTAATTTAAAAAAAAAAAAGAAAACTTTTTCATACATAAACATTTGCAAGAACATTGTATCATTAAAAAAATAAATTGAAAAAAGCAGGTTCACTTCTTCCATCACCGTAATCTGCAAATTTAACAAAGAAAAGGCAACAAGTTACAAGTACATTTAGATTAAACAAGCAGAATTAGACGAACAATTAAATAAATAAATAAATAAATAAACTTTAGCACATAGAACTATATATATATCATGAGGTTTGCTGTGGTCTGATGTTACATGCAACACCTAAAAATATAAACGTTCTCGGAAGCTTGCTGATGGTGACGGTGAGGTGGAGCGACCGTGGTGTAGTTTGTTTATAGCGTACGGTTAGATGTTTATTTCTGGAGATTGTATTTAGGGTTCGAACTTCAGAAACGTCGTGTTGACTTGTGAAAATGATCGTGATGGACAGAACGCGCTCGTGTTGTAAACGTCTGTTGATCACAGATTATTATTTTGCAATAATCCAGAAGTCTGAGTGAAAATCTTACTGGGTTTTTGTGGAGGGAACCGGTGTGATGACGTCCGGGTACAAAATGACGTCGTCCCTGCACCTCTCTATCGGGTGATCTGTCTGCGTCTCTCCTCCTCTAAACACCGTTATTGACTTTTCTGCATTCGCCCGAATTGTTTTCATTCGGTTGAATATTATATTTGATTTCATATTTTCATTTGGTTGATGGTATTTTTATTTTTACTTATCCTATATTTTTGGGTACAGTTTTATTTATAATTTGCTTGTATGAGATGATGCACTTTAAGGATCAGTCTAATTTGATGTAAAGATTTGTAGGAATGTAGCACGACATGGAGGTGAAAGCAGCGGTCTGTTTATTTCAGTCTGAAAGTGCAATAAATATATGTTGGACCTTGGACCCGTTCCAGTTTGCTTACTGACATTGCATTGACTCTGCACTCTGCTTGAAAACACCTGAAGGAAAGACACACCTATGTGCTGATGCTGTTCATTGATTATAACTCTGAAGGTTCTGGGACTTAACAGACACCTGTGTAACTGGATTCTGGACTTCCTGATGGGCAGACCTCAGGTGGTCAGGATTGTCAGCCTCCACACTCAGTTCTAGGTTGATTTAGGTTTTATTGACACCTTCATTTTCTGGAAAGAGCACTCCTTTGCATGTAGCAACATTAGTATGAATAATATTTGAATAATGATTATATATGTATACATCATTAGTGCAGCTCTAATGATCAATAAGACACGTTTTGCTCAGTAGCTGCTCTCTTATATTTTCCTTTTCTGTCTACAGCTGTGGCAAGTATCTGGATGAAATACCCGGCTGTGCATCAGTTTGGAACCAGCAGAAATGATCGTGGTGAGTGGAGACTTCTGTATGTACAGTAATGGCTAATTTCTAGCTAATGTGTATTATTTTATTGCCGGTAATTTCCCCCCAATAGCACCCAAAGTTTTCATCTACCACTGTTCAGTTCATATGAGCTGGCTGAGAACACACGGGCAAGACCTTCTTGATAAATGATAAACCTTCTTTCATTTTAACTGAAAGTGGAATTTCTTGTTTCTATCCATCTACATTTACGGCATTTGGCAGACACCCGTATCCAGAGCGGCTTACGTTCGTCTCATGTACACTTTTGAGCAGTTGAGGGTTTTAGGCCGTTCCTCGGGGGCCGAGCAGTGGCAGCTCGGCAGGAGTGGAACTCACGAAGAGTGGTGCGCTACCACTGTCTAGAACTTCAGAATAATGTGAAGTACAACTACATGCAGTCCACTGAACGTTAGGAACAATGCAAGGTCACAAGTTTAAGACAAGTTTAAAATTATAAACAAATTCATCGTTAACACACATTTACATTGGAACATTTCAAATGATTTTCCTTTTCTTGGTATAAACTGCTTTCTACTAGAATGTGTGCTGTTGGTCGTGGTCTCTTCAGTCGAGTGAAGAATAACATCCTGACAACAGTCTTGTTGCACTGCCAAACGTCCAAACAATCCGATTTTGATGTAAAAGCTATTTAGTCCAAAAACAGGTTTTACATCAGTAAATCTACAGGAAACGCTTCTGCGTCGTTCCAAATCATCTCAGAAGACCTCGTTCTTCTCCATATCTATGCAGCACGCGAGTGTTCACACCTAAACGACCGAGCTCCACATGGCCCCCTGGCTGAGACCCATTGAATGACACCTGATTTGAACCAATAGGAGCTTCCATGTCCCGTCTCTCGGCTTCAGAACCGGAGAGAGTCTGTGCTTCAGCAAGCCCCTTCCCCCATTCATACGTGTTTACAGCGAGCTATGTAACGATGCGTTCGGAGGTGAGTGTAGCATCGTGTAACCATTGAACTGCTGAAAAGAACGACACCTTGCTTTCCGGCTGTGTTTCAACACTTCAACTTAAAAGTCCCTGTGTCAAGCTGTGTGACCAAATGGCACAAGAGTGCGTAAACGTGCACAAAGGTTTCAAGTATGAACATGCATGTTAAAATACATATACACAAACATGCATACCACTGTCCACTTTATTAGGAACACCTGCAGTTGTCTGATCAGCCAATCATGTGGCAGCAGCGAAATGCCTAAAAGATCATGCAAAGACGGGTCAATTAGATTTTTTCCCCATTCTGACGTTTGATGTTTAACCCTCGTCGGGACACATTTGATCTTTTTTGCCAAATGCATGAACAACCCTCGGCATTATACGTAGTAAGGGTGCAGTATTTTGAGAGATCTGAGTGCTAATTCTGTACAGTGCAGCTCCGGTATGTACTGTAGCTACTGCGGACAAGTTAGTTAAGCAGCGTATTAGTCCAACAAAGTAGTTGTTGCTCAACTATAAAAACAACAACAACCCTTAAATAAAAAGTTGATGGAGAATGTTTCTGTAGGCAGTGATTTTAAAAGCTTAAAGCGATGAGCATGGCTGGAGGATGTGAGAGCAAGCCATGTTTGCACTTCACCTTGCTTTGTTCCTTGTTCAGCTTTTGCCTCCTTTTCTGCTGTCACCATTCGCACCCTTATCGACTCAGACCTGCAGTTTGAGCTGCGTTTGATCAAGCTCGGAGTTTTGCTGGAGGCTTAATTTATTTGTTAAATTGTATCATGCTGTGTACAGATTTAAAAGCCTTATTTGACATAATGTTTGTGTATTTATGGTTTCCTACAGGAAACTGTAGTTTTAGTGCAATGTCTGTTGCCTATGACTTTCAAAAAAGAAAAAAGACTTTTTCTGCTAGCAGACGTGCTAACGATGCGCTGATGTATGAGCCACGGTCGTTCTTTTGTTTAATGTTGTCAGTTTGATTTGTGTATAAATGGATATGCCATGAGTGTGCTGTGCATGCGTTGCCTTTCAACCATATGGAAGAACTGGCTGTTTGGATAGGAATCAGAGGTGCACGCTGACTCTACTGCCTTGCAGGTGGAGGACGAGAGCAGCGATTTGAAACGGCACTCGCAGCCACGCCATCATAACCTGCGAGTGGTCCGAGATCCAATCACACATGCTCAGGAGCCAGCTAACTCACCCATGGTAAGACTCCAGCACTCATTGTTCACTCTCATGCCAAGTCTAATAAGGAGAGCCGGTTTATCTATGAGTCAGACTCCTTACACATTTCAGTTCAGTTCATTATTATTTGTATAGCGCATTTAACAATGGACTTCATTTGAATCATCTGAAGGAAAGGGCACAACTCCGCACAATAAAAAAAAAAGAGTAGTGGAATATTTACTATTCAACTCAATTCAGTTCAATTTTATTTGTATAGTGCTTTTAACAATGGACATTGATTGTGTGTGTGTGTGTGTGTGTGTGTGTGTGTGTGTGTGTGTGTGAGTGAATATATAAATATAAGGAAAACTCCCTGAGATGAAATGAGAAAGAAACCTTGAGAGAAACCAGACTCAAAAGGCAACCCATCCTCATCTGGGTGACACGGATAGTGTGATTACAAATAATTACAAATCTATAACTGTGTACTACTATATAGTCAAAAAGTGCAATTGTGTAACCAGGAATTTTATAACCAAAGGAAAGATCAAAAGGTATTTTCACAGCCATCTTTGCTCATATTTACCAAGGGTGCCAATATTAGGGTTTCCCTTCACTGGAACTAAGGCCTAGACCAGGGGTGGGCAATCTTATCCGGAAAAGGCCGGTGTGGGTGCAGGTTTTCATTCCAACCAAGCAGAAGCCACACCTGAATCTACTGAAAGCCAAGATCAACTGATTAAACAGGTGGAATCAGGTGTGGCTCCTGCTTGATTGAAACCTGCACCCCCACCGTCCCTTTCCGGATAAGATTGCCCACCCCTGGACTTGACCAAACCTGTTCCATCATGACCATGCTCCATGGTTCATGTCTCAACCCCCCCCAAAACCGGAGGGCTTTTTAGTGTTGTCCGTGTGATTTTGGTGATCGTCTGCATGATGAAATTCCTCGCAGTTCGATTGGATGCGTTTCTCTGTGAACTGGCGCACAGTATGTTTCACAGTAGACTTCAGAATTCATTCTGCTGCTACCATCGTGAGTTACATCATCAATAAATATTAGTGAGTCATGTAAGCCCAAGCCATGACATCACCTCCACCAGGCTCGCAGGCTTTCGAAGAGTCGGTATGATCATGAGCAGATCCTTTCTTTCAGACTCGAATGTCTTCAGTGTGTAGCAGAAACAAACAAACAAACAAAAAAAAACTGGCCTAGCTTTTCCAATACCAATACTGAATGATAATAAAATGTAAGGGGGAGATGGACTTCCTGTTTACTCTTAAAGCATCTGTGCTGCAGAGTAATCAGATCAGAGAACCAGCTCTGTTCCTCATCTGGTGTCTTTTGCTCCCCTGGTTAATTGCAAGTATTAAAATAGCTAGAAAGCTATGTTTGATTCTGTAAACCACCTCCCAGACACACAACCACTCTACCTACACAGGACGCACATCCTGCCAGCAGTTGTTTACGAGCTGCTGCTATTGTAATATATCCTGAGTGCTCGCTTACGTACGACAATGAATCAACAAAGCAGTCAGGCCTTAGAACGTGTTTTAAGTGGCATTTCTATATTTAATGCATCGTTGTTGTTGTTGTTGTTGTTGTTGTTCAACAGCGTGATATTTATGGGATTGTAACTTTACCCACACTAAGACCTGCTGTCTAACAAGATTTGTAGACTGTGTGTGTGAGAGAGAGTAAGAACAATGTTTACCCAGGTCTCTACTGAAATTCACAATTCCAGTAATGTATAGAGTATTTATTGGCACCCTTGACAAAGGTGGGTAAATGCAGAACATTTTACAGTCTCCCACATCACGCTACATTAAAGAGAAGCAGCCTTGTTTAATTCCTTTATAGTATTATTTAAACACCGTGAAAGACGTCTTTTTTCTTTGTGTGGAAAATGGGTATTTTCCAGCAGCCAGTGACCTCCATGCGCCCCCCCTCCCCCCCCCCCCGTCTACAGTTCTGATCCTCAGAAAGCTCCGTGTGCTGAGTCGCAGTTGGCTGGCGTGTAAAAGGATGATGTCATTTTTTAAAAAAAATTTTTTTTGCAATAGAGGTGAAGCAACTGAGTCATAGGAATAAGACTCACGTCACAGTTAAAGGTGCTGAAGAATTCACATCTGTCTTCCAGAGAAAATAAAGCGTTTGTGTTGAGGGATAGTGTACCTGCTTTTACACTCACTGGTTAACAGATGATTTCACACTGCAGGATGCATCCGTCACAGCAGGTGCAGTGCGAGAGGAATACATTAACCTACCAAGCTTCTTCAGCTGCGTTTCTCTCGGTTTACCAGCAGTTTTGTCAATGCTATTTATGCCTGAGGCCTTTTTAGAGCTATAGTCACCAGCATTTATTCTCTCTGATCAATAAAGATGCTCCCCCTTCTTGGTTTGAAGCAGACAGCCAATAGCGCTAATGCAGTCGTCGTCGACCCCCCCACCACCACCACCACCCCCCACCCCCGGTGTTCCTTACACTGTGCACCCTACGCAGATGATGTCATTCTTTTTCTGCCAGGCTCCCCTCCCTTTCTCTCTCACTCTCCTGGTTCGACATGTTATTGCTGGTGGATACAGTCGTGTTTCCTGGGGGAGATACTGGGGCGTTGCAGCCAGGGATGCACACTCGGAGACTGCATACAGCCGCTTCAGAGGTGCAAACACGCACACCGCATTTTCTGCGTTTAACGACGAGGGAAGTATGTAACATGGTGTGTGGTGTCCGTTTCATGGCAAAGAAGAGAAGAGGCGAAGGCTGGATTTGAACGTTTCTAGTGCTGTGACATTTCTGCAGTGAAGTTTGAAGGAGGTTTTTTTTATTCAGGGCCAGTAGCATATTTTTGGATTCTTTCCTTTTCTCCACCGCAGTGTGCAGCTGCACAGCCGATCTTCAATGACTTAATTGAACCTCCACAAGTGCTGCAATGCTTTAGTAGAAACACATTGGATTTTATTCTCCTCCTAGGGAGGTCAATGGACTTATTTTTTTTTTTTTGGTCAAACATCTGAAGTATTTGATGTTTCCAGAAGTGTTTTATTTAATGCTGCTCGCTTTCTCTTTATATGCTAGTTTATTGCAAATGGTGCGGGGAAGATAGCTCACTGTTGCTCATTTCTCTCTCTTTAATGAAAGTGGAAAGTTTTTCTTTCATCTCGGGAAATGGCTTTCCTCGTCCGTTGCTATGCCAACTGCTTGCAACCGTGGTCCTCCAAAGTAAGTGATGTAATCCTTCAGTGGCCAGCCCTGTCTTATGTTGAATTGTGTGTGTGTACGTGTGTGTGTGTAGTTGGGTTCAGTGGCCCGTATTCAAATGAGTTATGCATGATCAAACCTGTGGAGAAAATGAACATAAACACATGAACACACAGGGTTACATATGGACCCCAAAATAACCTTCAGCACTTTCCTCACAATTTCTTTCCTTCAGTGTACTGTATATCTGCTCTTAGCTTGCTGTAGTTTCTCTTCACTTTCTCTTCTACAGTATTTTGCTCAATAAATACATGTATGCTAGTATTAGAAAGAATTTTAGAAATAAGGTCAAAGAGTTATAGGATTAAAAGAATGAAATCGTAATATTCTGCGATATCAGTATGAAGATGTGATTGGGTTTTGGTACCTTTTGCCAAATCCTCCACGGTCTAGAGTTTAGATATTTGGCCCAAACGTTATCCCATTTTATTTCGTTTGACCTACTAGCGGGTGAAAGCAAGCTACACCTACATAAAGGAAGATTTGTTTTCAGTAAATGAAATGCATACTCTGGTACATTCAGAGCCGTTTCATGTCCGTTACATTTGTGGTAAATTGAGTCACATAAATGTAAAAATAAAGTAAATAAAGGAGTCTTGTTTCCACACAACAGAAGCTAATTTATCAAATGATGGATTTCATGCATTTCATTAATGAAATTAGTGTTTATAGCATTTTGTAAATACGCAAATGGTTAGTTTGTGGTGTTAACCCAAGAATTGTAAACTTATTATCATTTTTTTAAAAATATACTTATGTGGCAGATGCACTACATAATCTAAGGCTATATATTTTTTTTTACGCCAACCCGGAAGTTAGCATCACCCGGGTTCCCTCGAGAAAAATCTGATCGAATGATTCAAATGAGTTCTGGATGCTCAAACCTGGGCTTTTAGATTATTGTGGAAAAGAAGCTCTGTGACCAACAAAAGTTCATGATTCTTACAAGTTTTTTTTCCATCAAGATAATCTTCATAAATGAACACAACTTTTATGAATTTTGAAGCCTAAAGACAATCACCAGAGATAAAAAGCTAAAGTTAGGCTATAAACGAAGTACATCATGTTTGCATGACTTCAATCTCACCACCACTAAGCTTCCAACAACTCTTTCAATCTTTATTTAAAAAACACTGGAATTGGAGAATACTATAAACTGATCAATCTACAACTTGGAAAGTTTGAGTTGGAATAGATTGCAAGAGCACCGAATAAACACAATGAGGCTGTAATAAATGAGTTTTTCCTGTTCTCGCGATCCCCAACGAACTTTGAAGTCCCATTTAGCCAATTGTTAGCAACCGCCTAACGGGGGAGGGACAACGACGACACAGCCTATCACAGGGCACAATCACACACGCATCACGCGTGTCACGAGTCACGCATCAATTCACACATTACGGACAATACGACAAATGGTGCGGGAATAATAGTAGTAATAATAATTCTTCTTATTATAATAAAAATTAGGGGTTCATGCCCGAAGGGTAATTGTAAGGATTTTATTTATTCATATATTTATTTATTTATTATTATTATTATTATTATTATTATTATTATATTATATTATTATTATCATTCTGCCCTAAAATTGACCGTGCAGACCAAACTATAAGGCCCAGAGAGCTGAGACTTTGAGGGAAGGTAATGAGCTGAATACTACAGCGTCACAACATTTTGGCCCGATCGGCCAGGTGGTGGCGCTATAGTGAGCATGCATGATTTTTGTTGATGGTTGTATGTAATGCAGTGTTTAGAACAAACACAACTAAAATCTATAAAACGAACCTAAATAAAATCACTGCAGTACAATTCTCTATACTCTCTAAATCAATAATTATTAATAAAATGTGGATCTTGACGTTTTGGATAGCTATAACTGGGTCATTTACTAAATGGGCGTGGTAAAACGTACTCAAAAGCCTATAGATCCTAAACGAAAAGTCAAATCTTCACGAAACTATGTGAGCATGTGCATCATATAATTCAAAAGAAGCATACAAAACGTTATGGAGACCGGCCAATAGGTGGCGCTATAACTGTTAAAAAGCTTTAAAAATCTAATATTTCCTTAGTAAATTGCCTGTATTGGCTGTAAATTGTCTTTTCCATCTCTGGTCCAGGTGTCTACGGGCTAGTTAACGAATACATTATAGCTTTTTACACATGTGCTTAAAGGCCTTAGAATGTGGGCTTGAGCAAGTGTACCCAAAAGCCTGTAATTCCTCAAGGAATACTTCAATCTTCTGGAAAGTAAGTAAGCTCATGACATATGACTCTGAACAAGCACACAACATCTGATGTAGATCGGGCAGTAGGTATCTCTACAACAGTTTAAAAAAAAAAGGTGAAAAATGACCGTATTCTCATGGTAAATTCACTGAAATTGCCATTATAGACACTAGACAACAGAAGACCACTCTTCGCTCAATAATATTGTTCTTTTCGCATGTTTTTTTTCTTTTGGAATCATATTTAGACATTATATATAATCTATAACTCATTATAATAACATTACCAATCAGATTTTGTCAAGGTTTATCACTTCATTTGTTCATTTGAGGCATCAGGGTTAGGGTTCTATAGGGCTCTATGGTTATAATCATAAATATATCACATTATGAATATTGTGACATCGGGAAATGATGTTCTAAAGGGGAGACCTGAAGTAAGCATTTTTCTTACCCATCATTTATTTCAAGTATTTATCTCCACAACAAAATGGTATTATAAAGGGGAGGCCTGGAATAAGCATTTTGTTTCTTTTCATTCCTTATACACAATATTAAGTAACATCTTTTAACTTCTTTACGGGTCATAAATGGCTTGAAGCCCAATAATTGCTGCTTGCAGCTATATTTATAATAATAATAATAATAATAATAATAATAAAATCACAATAGGGTTAGGGTTACCCAATCCAGTGCTTGGGCTCCTAAAAATGTAGGACTTCTAAAGAGAAACAAGGTCAGGGAAAAAGATGCCTCTCCTGACTCAAAGGTAATTTTCTTGCAATACAATGTACTTAAAATGGAACATGTTATTAAGGTGATGAAGTTACAGAGCCAGGGGACTGAATCATCATAAATTCATACAGCGTTTGCAAGACACTGATGCAGAACACGCCGACCTGATCGATCACTTTTACATTCATCGGCTTGGCCGTGGTATGGAACCCGGTGTGAAGTTTGAGAGAGGAAAGGAGTTGCACGGTGTAGACAAAACCAGGAATTGTCAGAGCTGCGCAATGAGAAATGACCGTGTGATGTTGCCTCAGCTGTTCATATTTTAGTCTATTTGAGTTATTTAAATTGAAAACTACAGAGGATGTGTTTGCGCATAAAATGTACGACTGTGTCAAAGTGTGGAAGTCAAAGCTGGAGCTGTTTACCAAGCAGGAGGTGACCGGTCATTCGTTCATCATGTGACACTGTGCTCAGGGAAAAGTGCGACACCTCCACTCTGCTGGAGCTCCATGCCTCAGAGTAGGTTTGTGCTGTTTGGCTCCACGTATCATGACTGAATGATGGATGCTTGTCTTCCATACTGGGGATCGCATCTTGAGAAATGGTATTCGATTTTGAGAAGTTAAGAAGGATGGATCAAGTCTCAAATCTCCATCACCGAACAGCTGATCACTTCAGTTTGATAAAAGAAATGTCAAGTTAAAAACGCTAATGACGCTCATACTCGAGTTGCTTTTTAACACACTTGACTTTAAAGCATACAGTAATAGAAGTGAAATATTGTATAATCACACTGTCCCGTGTCACCCAGATGAGGATGGTTCCCCCTTTTGAGTCTGGTTCCTCTCAAGGTTTCTTCTTCTTGTTCCTCATCGAGTTTTTCCTCGTCACCGTCAACGCTGGCTTGCTCATTAGGGATAAATTTCATATCTGGATTTCTGTAAATTTGCTTTGTGACAGTGTCCATTGTTTAGCACTATACAAATCCAATTTAAGTGAGAAAGTTAAGATGATCACCAGGATCTGAGGATGTGCATGTAATAATGAAAACGTATTTGTTATGACTTGAAAGCACTGAATATCAGGCCATCAATGTTGATTATTTCAGTCTTGGGGTTAATAGTAAAAATTCACACGTACAATTATATTTGTTTGGATGTGAACACTGAATGTCAGTCTGTAAATAGTTAGGATTTCACACTTGTTTCTTGTCATTCCACTTTATTAGTCATTTATAACTTTATTTATAAACTTTAATGTTGTGAATTCTTTATATTTCTGGATTTCTTGAGTTAATTCTGATGTCTGGTGAAAATTTCCTTTGAATAACCTCATTGGAAATCTATTTACTGGAAAAAATGTCCAATACTTATTTCACACAATTATATATATTTTTATATATATGCATGTATGAATTTAATACTAATGTATATCTCTTTACTCTCATTATATCTCTCGTTATATCCGGTATTTATGGATAAAAACCTGTAGTACTTTACTTTGGCCTTGGTAATTCCATGTTAAATCCCCTGTTGTTTCCTGTCTTGTGTCAACAGCTTCCAGGAGATTTTGGCAAGATGCACTTGACGGATCACCCACATCCGCCCGTGATGCCAGTACCGCTCAGCCAATCAGGATGCAGCATCGGCAGTGATTCAGCGAGCAGTAGCTTATCGGATATCTACCATGTAATGACTTGTTTTATTCATACACTTTTTATAATATCAATGTTGTTCTACAATAATTCACAAGGCTTCGCTCTTTTTCTATAATATCTATCCTGCATTTAAAAAAAAAATCCTTTATGAATGAAGTGAAAACAAGGGAGCAGTATGGATTAAGGAACATTTCATATTCTTCGGCTTAATTTTAAAAAGGCCCGTCATTTGAACCAAGCGCAACAGCAGGAATAGAACAATGGTGCATATTATAAGTGCGTTTTAATCTCTTTTAGGCCACAGAGAGTGAAGTTGGTGACCTGGATTTGTCCGGGCTCCCAGAGGCACCTGTGGATTCAGATGATGAGTATGAGGAAGATGAAGACCTTGAGAATGCCTCAGATAATATACATGGCCGAGATGTGGTGAGAGAGTGTCTGGAGAAGGAGCCAGCCGAGCGCAATGATGATGACATCGGTAAGCCTTTCTTCCTGTAAAAGTAATCATTAAAAATGGATAAAAATCTGACTTGGTATGCATAAAGTCAATCAGAGTAGAACTTTGTGCCAGGAGAAATTTACTTCAACCCTCAGGCCTTACAATGGGCGCTATGTATTGTGTTCTTTAGCATTAAATAGATTAGCATTTCATGCTTCAGAGGTGTCTTGAACTGGTATGAGTAGCAGAAGATTCACCGATACAGTTGAGGTCATAAGTTTACATACGCCTTGCAGAATCTGCTAAATGTTAAGTTGGTTTTTTTTTTTTAAATAAGAGGGATCATAAAAATTGCATTTTGTTTTTTATATCGTCCCGCCCTGAATAAGCTATTTCACATAACATGTGTTTACATATAGTCCACCAGACACAATAATAACTGAACTTTACATATACTTGATTCTTATATAGACTCGTATACAACTGTTTTAAAAGGTGCATTCTTCTGTTTTTTTATAAAAAAAAAATTTATATCTCATAGTAAATGATTTCAGAAATTAAAACAAAGGCAACCGGAGTAATCACAAAATACACATTTTAAATTATTATGTTATTCATTGAAACAAAAAAGTTCTCCAATACCAACTGGACCTGTGTGAAAATGTATTTGCCCCCGTAGTTACTAATTCCCAAAATCTCTGAAACTGCATTGATAATGGGGTTCAGCTGGACGAGACACAACCAGGTCTGATCACTGCAAGCCCTGTTCAATCACATCTACACTTACAAATAACTTTCTCAACAGCAGGAAGTCTTACCCAGTAACACACTATGCCAACATTGAAGAAATTCCAGAAATGATGATGAAGAAGGTGATTGAAATACATCAGTCTGGGATTTAGGGTTACAAAGCTATTTCAGAGACTCTGAGACTCCAAAGAACCACTGCGAGCCTTTCTCTCCAAATGGAAAAACTCGGCACAATGAATATTGAATTTTTCCAGCAAATTCTAGAGTAAAACGTCCAGGCATCTGTCCATGAACTGAATCTCAAGTGAAATTTGGTCATACAGCAAGACAACGACCCTAAGCACAAAAGTTTTTCTACCAAAGAACGGTTAAAGAAGAATAAAGTTAATGTTTTGGAATGGCCAAGTCAAAGTCCCGACCACAAACCACTCATCAGCAGGAAGATTGGGGAAGCCAGATTGGAATTTGCAGAGAAATACAGAGATGAGCCATAAAAAGTTCAGGTACAAAGATGAACCTCTACCAAGTGATGGAATGGCCAAAGTGTGGAGAAAGAAAGGATCTGCTTATGATCTAAAACATGCATGCTCCTGAGTCCAGCAGGAGGTAGTGTCATGGCTTGGACCTGCATGGCTGCTTCAAGAACAGGCTCACTAATCTTTATTGATGATGGAACTCGTGATTTTAGCAGCAAAATTAATTCATGAGTCCACAGAAACATTGTCTGCCAATTTACAGAGAAATGCATCCAATCTAATTAGGAGGAACTTCATTATGCAGCAAGACAATGACCCAAAACACACTGACAACTCAAGAAAGGACTTCATCGGGGGGGGAAGTGTAAGGTTTTTAATTGGACAAGTCAATCACCAGACCTTCACCCAATTGAGCATGCATTTCAGTTCCTGGTGAGGAGGCTGAAAGGAGAAACCCCTCAAAACAAACAACAACTGAACGAAACTGTGGCACAAACCTGGAAAAGCATCACAAAAGAAGAATGGTGATGTCAGTGGGCCACCAGCTTGATGCAGTTATTCCAAGCAAGGGATCTGCAACCAAATATTAAATGTAATTTCTTTAAGACTACGTGCTCCTATACTTTTGTTCACCAAACACTGGGTGGTCAGACACCATGTTCTGAACTGTTTAACACATCTAGATGTTGAATCACTAAATGAAAGCTGAAATGCTGATCTATTATCTCATATTTATCTTTTCATCTCAAACCAAAATGTCTTCAGTGATTGGAAAAACAACAGGATTGGCCTTGCCGTTCCAATACTATTGCAGGGGACTGTAATTGTTGTTATTTATTTTTCTGACTTCAGAGAAATATATTTTCCTGATGAAACATTTCCTTGCTAAGATTTACTCACACCATCAAGCTACGAATTTATGTGCTCTTAAGTACACGATGTTTCAGGTTAATACTCAGAAGCTTTGTGCATACCAGCCATGGTCATAAATTTTGAGGGGGGGGGGGGGACTAACAAAATTGGAATGTCCTGGTTTTAAGCTGTATAGCAATTATTGATGTACAGTAGTAGTGATGAAAGTTGAGGGAGCGATTAGAAAAGTAGCCCATAGACACACTCTCTCTCTCTCTCTCTCATTCTCCAATTTCTTCAGAGCTGCTCCTAGAGTTCATGCATCAGCTTCCAGCATTTGCCAACATGACCATGTCAGTGAGGAGGGAGCTGTGTACAGTCATGGTGTTTGAGGTTGTAGAACAGGCCGGCACCATCATCCTGCATGACAAACAGGAGGTAAGCGCACATCTCCTGATCTGGATGGTGAGAATCACATGGGTTCCTGCTTGTGTATGTGTGCATGAATGATGAAATCATCCTAACAACCTCACAAAAGGACATGACCAAGTATATGCAATAAATCCTGCTTTCATAAACTGAACCTTCTTGTAGCATTCATGCTTTTCCAAATGACAAGAAAAGAGATATTAAGAGAGATTATACTGTAACCTAACAGATGTGTCCAGGTGTGTCCAAATGTGATCATTCTGTCTTGGAGGAGACTTTTTTGTTTTGCCTTTGTTTATTTATTCATTTTCATGTGATTCATTTACATGTGAGATATTTTCATGTGATTCATATTCATGCATGTGATTCATTTACATATGATTCATTTACATATGATTCATTTACATGTAATTCATATTCATATTGGAGGAGACTTTTAAAGATACCACCAAAGATAAGACGGTGTCTGTTACAAGCTAATTCTGTTGTAGCTAAACATGTTAAAAAATCTTTTTTAAGCCTCCATTCTTTGTGGCATGGATTCCACAAGATGTTTGAAACATTTCTTCCATATTCTGGTTCATGTTGATGTGATTGGATCACGCCATTCTTGCAGAAGTTTCACTTAAATGCTGTGAATCTGCCGTTATAACACATCCCAAAGGTGTTCTACTGGATTCAGATCTGGTCATCTGAGAAGGCCACTGAAGAAGGTTCTAGAAATACTCAAACAAGCCAAGTCTGGCACCAACAATCATGGCACGGTCAAAATCACTGAGATCATTTTTTCCCCATTCTGATGGTGGATGTGAACCTTACCTGAAGCTGCAGCCCCGTACCTGCGAGAAGTTTATGCACTGCTGCGACATGATTGGACGATTAGATAATTGCATGAAAATATGTACGCGTGTGTGTGTGGGTGCGTGTGTATACTACTTTTTCACACACACACACAGTTCTGTGAAAAATTATTTGCCCCATCCTGATTTCTTCGGTTTTTGTTTACTGTATATTTCATACTAAATCTCATGTTTGCTAGTGACATGATCCTTGTTATTTATTGGTAACAGGTGTTTCGTTGTGTTTTTAGCTGAACCTATGGTATGTTATCCTGAATGGCGCAGTAGAGATAAGTTACGGAGAGGGCCGAACCGAGATCCTCTGCATGGGGAACAGCTTTGGAATCTCCGCCTCCTTGATGAAGCAGTGTATGAATGGAGAGGTGCGCACCAAAGGGGACGACTGTCAGGTACATCTTCTTCATCAACCAGTAATCGTTACGTCGTTGCTTCGTTATCTCCGTCAACTCCATTCACTGTGTTGCCAGTGATTTGAATTTCTTAAGACATTAAGCCTATGCATCTTCTCTACGTTTATGTATGAAAATCTGTATGCAAAATCGTACAAATTTTGAGTAAATTTGTGCAATTTTGCATACAGATTTTCATACATTTATTTTTGTATTTGAGACAGAATTATGATTTCATAAGTTAAAAACACATATTTATTATTAGTTTAAATATAATCTACTTGACCCCTGATTCATTTTTATTTATTTTTTTTTTACAGTGGAGCAAAAATGCAAACCTCAGAATGTTTATAGCTAAAGCAGGAATAAACAAATATTTAGATCTCATAGCATAGGTGTACCTAAACATAGCAGGACGTTCCATAAGAGAACGACGTCCTACAGGGCAGAAGAATTCGCTCTGTGCTGTGTAAGTTAATCTGCTGAGACCAGAGTTTTTGTGCCACTCTAGCTCCACCGTGCTGCTGTTGGAATGGCTGTATATCACACACTGTCCTGGAAATCTAGGAAAAGTCAATAATATTGAGTTTCAGTTTCCAGACCTGGAATTTCACAATTTAAAGTAGCTCCTTTTGGTCTATTGTGAAAAATGAAACACCGGGGTGAGGTCGGGGTGCAGGATGGCCAGAAGAATAAATCAAATAACGCTGCTCTGAAGCATGCAAGTGTCTTATGCTTGTCTTGTGGCAAATAAAAGGTTTATTCATAATTAAAGAGCAAAATATGTGGTCCTGAAACAATTTGATTAAGCTCTGGAAGAGTTATAAAATTGTTCCGGTGTATGAGTGCGGCGTGACGCACACTACACCAAATTGAAGTTGCTGTCTCATGATGTTTTGGCTCAGTTGGTGTGCATCGCCCAGGAGGACTACTGGCGCATCCTCAACCATGTGGAGAAGAACATGCACAAGGTGGAGGAAGAAGGTGAGATTGTCATGGTAAAGGAGCATCGTGAGCTGGATCGCAGCGGAACGCGCAAGGGTCACATCGTCATCAAGGTGAGGTTCTTCTGTTTTGATGAAATATGAACTTCATGATGTGCGCATTAGTGGAGCCTGGGACGCGGTGGTGTTTGGTTGTTATGGGGCGTTTGGTGCTGTACTTGACTCTGGAATAATAGTAATAACCATTTACATTTATTTATTTGACCGACATTATTTTTCTCCTCTTACTGTTTATATATAACCTTACAGTTCTCCTGTTTTATAGCGTATGGTGTTTGCTTTATACGGTGTTTCTGTATTTTATCGTATGATTCAGGGCACTCCAGAGAGGTTGATCATGCACTTGGTGGAGGAGCCTTCAGTAGTGGATCCGACCTACATCGAAGATTTCCTCCTCACCTACCGCACATTCCTATCCAGCCCCATGGAAGTGGGCAATAAGTTACTAGAGTGGTTCAAAATGGACAATCTGAGAGACACGGTGTGTGTGTGAGTGTGCGTGCGTGTGCGTGTGTGTGTGTGTGAGTGTGCGTGTGAGTGTGCGAGTGAGTGTGCGAGTGAGTGTGCGAGTGAGTGTGCGAGTGAGTGTGTGAGTGAGTGTGTGAGTGAGTGTGCGAGTGTGTGTGCGGCGAGTGTGTGTCGCAGCGGTGTGTGTGCGGCGAGTGTGTGTGCGGTGAGTGTGTGCGAGTGCGCGGTATGCTGTGAGTGGTGTGTGAGTGTGTGAGTGTGTGGTGTGTGAGTGTGTGAGTGTGTGAGTGTGTGTGAGAGAGTGTGAGGTGTGAGAGTGTGAGAGTGTGAGAGTGTGAGAGTGTAGAGGTGTGGTGAGTGTGAGAGTGTGAGAGTGTGAGAGTGTGAGTGTGTGAGTGTGTGAGTGTGTGAGTGTGTGAGAGTGTGTGAGTGTGTGTGTGCGAATGCAGCAGAGTGACTCCCACTTTTAGATAGCGGTGATAAACCTTAGTCTCTTCCTTTTGGAATGTGGTTTTACTTGATCTCTCTTTGGCGGTGCAGAACTCGTCTTTCTTGCACGATAGTTTTATTTAAATAAAAGTACAGTTCAGGAATTTTTGACAGATTTTGAAATATGCTTCATTTCAAACTTTTATTAACGTCTCAAATCGTCTTCTGCTTTCCGCAGGTTACACGGATAGTGCTGTTATGGGTGAACAATCATTTTAATGATTTTGAAGGAAACCCTTCAATGACGCAGTTTCTAGAGGACTTTGAGAAGTTACTGGACGAAGCGGTGAGACTTATTTTACTGGTGTCACTAGTGCAGTCTTTGGTGACCAAGTGAATAAGGACTAACACACACACACACATGCACACACACATGTTGGACCACAGTGAGATGTCACACAAGGCCGTACACACCAAACATATAACATGTAAGCTCCTTCACCCACAGAAAATGAAAGGTCATTTGCGTTTGCTGAACATGGCTTCAGCAGCGAAAGCCAAGCTGCGCCAGGTGATGCTGCAGAAGGCAAACAGAGACTCGCCTCTGCCCTTTAGCCTGCTAGGAGGCAGCGAGAGGGGCTTCGGCATCTTCATACACGAAGTGAAGGACAGCAAGGCCTCCGAGGCTGGACTCAAAAGAGGAGATCAGGTAAAGTGGCTTTCACAAGAAGCTATTTCTGAGAAATAAACTATAATTAAGGGTGTCTTCAATTACATTATTTACTCATAAACACAATTTATTTCCTTGTGAGTGTGAACATGTCCACATGTACACTGGAGTTTTGTGGAGTGAATCAGATTTGTGTGTAGAACACAATAGTTGCACTGCTTTTCTCTCTAATTGCATGCGTGTGCCTTTCTCAGATAATCGAGGTTAACGGGCAAAATTTTGAAAACATATCTTACTACAAAGCTATGGACATTCTAAGGAACAATACTCACCTTTCGCTCACTGTAAGGACGAACATCTTCGGTATGTTTAAAACGGGAACCTCCAATCACACCTTACACTCAAATATTTTTGGGAAACCGAGTTTGCTATTTCAGCATTTGCCTCATGTGTGGATTTGAATCATTCTCGCTTCAGTCTTCAAAGAGCTTCAGAACTATATGAGGCATGACAAGAAGAGCGGAGCCCCCCACTTTCCTAAATATCATGAGAAGAAGGGCAACCGCTTCTCCATTGCTGAGCTGCCAGGCGACATGGAACTTCCCACCGACAGCAAGAGTCACAAGAAAATGAAGGCCCACACCGTGTCGGCTGGACGCAACAAGATCCGCAAGATGCTGGAGAAGACCAGGTTCAGCATTCTACCTCCAAAACCCTTCAGGTATGGTTTAGGTTCTCAGAAGCATAAATTTGCTCCTTTTAATCTTATATTAAAACAAAGTATTTTAAAAGACCTTGTATCTCAAATTAGCACTGAGAGGAATGGGGACACTTCTGATATTAATTGAAGATGTTGCGTGTTTGGATCTATATGAACTGTAGGAATATTGGTAGAATTATTACCCTTTTTTGGTATTATTCTATTGGTATTATGGGCGAGACCACCGGACGGAACTGAAATCACAGAAAGCACCCGTGTCCGAAGGTCTCTCACCATGTTCTGTGTGCATGGGTGTCAACGCTGTTTGTATTGCTCTGCTTGTGTTTTACTAACGGTCACTTATCTCCTGTCTTACGACTGGCTTCACATACACAGGGGACTGTTTGGGTAAGAGAAACGCTCACTCAGCTCTCCGTTTCTTTTTACTGTTTCTCTTTCTCTCTTACGATCATTCTCTGTCTCTCTACCTTTCTTACACTTCTCCCCTCACTCTGGTGTTTCTTACTGTCACTCTGCCATTCCAAAGCAGTACTAACGGTCTTGCAGATTGGTTTTGAAGGGAAACCGTGTACATTAGAGGAGATTGTGTGTAGTTTGGGGGGGGGGTCTCACTGAAATCCCCATCCTGAAGCTTATCTCCACTGTGAATCCTAAAATCGATTTAAATATAGGAGATTCCTGACAGTTCCATCACAGAACACAGACTCCTGTCTGTACGAGTGTTTGCTGAAGGCCAGGACGCTCCTCTAGACTGAAGTAGGCTCAATTTTACTGGCTTCTGATCCAGATCTTGGCTCATTAGGTTTGCACTTACAAACAAACGACGATCTAGCTCTAGATTTTAATATATACCAGTTACTACTTACTCATCAAATGTGCATGTGATCATTTGGAATTCACCGAATGTTATTTATATTATTCACGGTTAGTTTAGCGGATCTCTTCACACATAATCCATCTGCTCATGAAAGAGCCAAAGAGGTGCAAAATGTAATCCTGTTGCACTTGTTTCAGTCCCTGTAGAAATAAGTGGGCTGTTGCAGAGAGATGCTCTTTCCACAAGAGTACAGTCCGGTCCATAAGTATTTGGACAGTTATGTAATTTTTGTGATTTGTGCCTCTGTACACCACCATAATGGATGGTGATTGTGTAGACTGTCAGCTTTAATTCAAGGAGTTTAATTCTCCGTCATTCTCTCTCTCTCTCTCTCTCTCTCTCTCTCTCTCTCATACACACACACACTCACTCACTCACTCACTCACTGTGTGCTATGACAATGTGTACTGCATACTTGTACCTGTGTGTGTGTGATGCATGATTGTAGACATGGTCATCAGGCCCATGTTGCATGTGTATTCAACAAGCATCAATCTCGAGATGATTTACTAAGAGACTGACAACCACTCTGTGTAAATGTTACTATATGCATAAATCGTAGTCATGCTAAAGGTGTATCTCTCTCTCTCTCTCTCTATCTATCGCTATTCCTTTCTTTCTCTGATTCTTAGTGATGTAGGCATAGGCCAGTCTCAGGATGACAGCATTGTCGGCACAAAACAGTGCAGGCACAGTGTAGATATCATGCCCATCATGGGCAGTCTGTCCTCCAGCAGCCCTGATTTACTGCAGCCCACAGCCAGCGCACTCAGCTTCTCAAACTCCACAGGTGAGGCCGATCACCTCCTATTCACTTTAAAACTATTTTCAGGTGAAATAAAACTGTTTCTTATTATTAACAAGGATATTATAGAAGCCTTGGCCTATGTTTATACTTGCAACCAGCGTGAAAGTGAAAGAAGGCACATGATGACTATTTCCCTAGTTCCAAGCATGAAAATCAGGATAAGAAATGTTTCCCTGTTATTTGAAATAAAAACGACGAGCCTGAACAGGAGAGGAGATGCAGTTGAAAGTCTTTTTCAATTTCACATTGGTCTTTTTCTCATTCTTTGCCCGGATACGGTGTCAGCCTACAGAGACTTTATTAATGTTGTAGAGAAAATCTGAATCCAACAGTGTTTACAAGAGTCAGGGAAACACTAACGTCCTTGCCAACTACGTGGCACAATAGCAAGTTGGTTGATGGAGTTATTAGGAAGCAGCTTTTGAGCATATTGTTTCTAGCTCTTCTGACTGATGTATTGAAAAGCTCCCAGTGACCATTTATTTAACTTTACTAAGCCATGTTTAAGTGGTGATGGCATATGACCAACGAAGGCTGG
This sequence comes from Ameiurus melas, assembly GCA_012411365.1. Lineage (NCBI taxonomy): Eukaryota > Metazoa > Chordata > Actinopteri > Siluriformes > Ictaluridae > Ameiurus > Ameiurus melas. Next base: position 291,980 of record CM022769.1, on the reverse strand, counting down.
TTTTCTTTCCTTTTCCATGAACAGATGTTCCAGATCAGGTGATACGTGTTTTCAGAGCAGATCAACAGAGCTGCTACATCATCATCAGCAAAGACACAACAGCCAAGGATGTGGTCTCGCATGTAGTTAAGGAATTTGGGCTGATCGCTGCTCCTGAGACCTATTCTCTGTGTGAGGTGTCGGTCAGTTCGGAAGGTGTCATTAAACAGTGTCGTCTACCGGACCAACTGTCCAAACTGGCAAATCGCATCCAGCTCAATGGCAGGTGAGATCTAAGAGAGAAAGATTTTGTAGTTTATTTCTCTTTCCTTCCCAGCAGTCTGGCTCTAAACAGGTTGCTTTGTGTGCTTATTAATTCCTTGCAGATGATCTTTTCTATTAGGCTACCAGTTAATATCCATGAACTAATCATAAAACTGCTTTTTGCAACAATTAAAAAAAATAAAAATAAACACACTGTACATTTACAAGTTCATTAGCTACAGCATGGGTCTCTGGGATGCCAATCAATGTGTAAAATTAAACTCTATTTCTGATTTCAAAATATATGACTGCCCGTTAACACCCAGGAAATCTCTTTGTACTTATTCCCTTTTTATTTTTATATATTTAAAGCTGGTCTTACTCAGTAACACACTCCGCCAAAACTGAAAGAAATTCCAGAAATGATGATGAAGAAGGTGATTGAAATACATCAGTCTGGGATTTAGGGTTATAAAGCTATTTTAGAGGCTCAGGGGCTCCAAAGAACCACAGCGAGAGCCGATATCTCCAAATGGAAAACCTCGGCACAGTATGAACCTTCCCAAAGATGGCCGTCCTTCCAACTTTTGAACAGGATGATCGGTGTAAATTCTTTAGTATTTTGTCTTCTGGGACAGCGGTCCACAACCTTTTTTGCGCCACGGACCGGTTTAATATCAGACAATATTTTTCACGGACCGGCCTTTAAGGTGTGGCGGATAATACAACAAAATAAAATGATACGACCGGCATAAAAACTGGGGTTTTATTAATTTAAAAAAAAAAAAATATATATATATGTATATATAATAATAAACGTGAATCCAATGTGAAATCGTAACTTTATTAGCAGTGTCCTAGTAAGATCACACCAACAACATAACATGAGTGACATCCGCTCTGCCCCTAAAGCTTAACGTACCACGTGACCGAGACAAGCGTCTTGACATACGTCTAGAGTGAGTCATAGACGGATGTAACGGAGAGAATCCGGTCTTTTTTTTTCCAAAATAAAACATCGTTCAGACCCAGATAATAAATAAAACGCAAATAATGTAAGTTGTTTATTCTTTTTGTGCGGCCCGGTACCAAATGACCCACGGACCGGTACCGGTCCGCGGGTTGGGGACCACTGTTCTGGGAGACATGTAACGCTCTTATTTAGTGTCTGAAGATCAGTACTAAATGGGGGGAAAAATATTTTTAAATTAAATAACAATTTACATTGTTATTATTTACAAAATCATCCTGTTCAAAAGTTTACATCCCCTTGGCTCTTAATGTATCGTGTTACCTTCTTGAGCATCAATGAATGTTTTCACCTTTTGGAATAGTCGTGTACACGAGTCCCTCCGTCGTCCTCAGTTTGAAAAGACGGATCTCAACATCATATAGTCGCTGTTGGAAAGGGCTCAAACGTGCAGAATATGCTGGAAAAGTAAAGAATGTGCAGGACCTGGAGGATTTTTCTGAAGAACAGTGGGTCTTCAACTGACAATTTCTCATTGCAATGTCCCAGTTGCTAAAAACTCTAGAATGGATATAAGTACTGGTCACTTCCTGTATATGACGACAACCTCTCATATTCTTCACATGTCCGAGCTGTGGGATTAGATTGCTTGATTGAGTAGGTCAACATTCATAGTTGGCAATATGCCCAAGTTATTTCTGAACTTGTCGCATCTTAAATCATTACACGAACCATTTGGGTGTATTTCCAACGATGAATGTATGCCAGTGTACAACTGTTAGCATTTTCAAATTAGAGAGTACTACTGGTCCCCATTAAAACTCATTCATTGGGACTTACTTCAGGGAAATGTCACCGTTTGTATTGTCCTTCCTTTGCTCAGATACTACCTGAAGAACAACATGGAAACAGAGACCCTCTGCTCGGATGAGGATGCTCAAGAGCTGCTGAGAGAGAGTCAGATCAGTTTTCTTCAGCTCAGTACCCTGGAAGTGTCTGCCCAGCTGTCCATGCGTGACTTCAGCATCTTCCGGAACATCGAATCCACCGAGTATGTGGACAGCCTCTTCAAGCTGAACTCCAGCAGTGGCCATCTAAAACAGTTTGAGGATCTGATCAATCAGGAGACTTTTTGGGTGGCCACTGAGATTTTGCACGAGGCAAATGCACTAAAGCGCATGAAGACAATCAAGCACTTCATCAAGATTGCACTGCAGTGCCGCGAGTGCAAGAACTTTAATTCCATGTTTGCCATCATCAGGTGGGTAAAAAAAATCAATGTCCTGGTCATTTTTGTTGTAAACTATTGTTTATTTGTTTTTGAACTCCGCAATGTTGACCATCATACTACATCACAGGTTAGGAGCGCAGGTCATTATAATGTTTGTATGATTTTTCCAAGAAGAGTTTCTTTTAATAACAATAGAGAACGATTATTTAAGAACAATGAAAAGCAAACAAAAAGAATTCTCCACCTATTGTTTGTAAATGTATTTAGAGTTCTTTATCTTTTCAATCTGAATAATGTATTTGTATTTAACATCCCTACTGTACATGGTTTCCTAGTCATGTGGGACAATATTGGTGTCATTGATTTAGTTAACAATAATATTTAATACATTAATCAGAAGAGAGACCTAAATTTAAGATATCAAGCCTGCTTAAACATTGAGGGAACAGTTTTTCTGTATTTATGTGTGTGTGTGTGTGTGTGTGTGTGTGTGTGTGTGTGTGTGTGTGTGTGTGGATTTATACTTCCCTTCAGTGGGCTGAACCTTGCCCCTGTGGCCCGGCTACGAGGTACATGGGAAAAGCTTCCCAGCAAATACGAAAAGCTCTTTCGAGATCTGCAGGATATTTTTGACCCTTCACGCAACATGGCCAAATACCGCAACATCCTGAACAGCCAAAGTATGCAGATGCCAATTATCCCGCTCTTTCCTGTGGTTAAGAAAGATCTCACATTCCTGCATGAAGGTGTGTACATTCAACAACGCTTCAGTACACATGCCTTCATCAAGGACTTTAGTAATAAAAACAGAACATTTTAATATGAGACATTAGACCGTCACTTGCAGGTATTCGTTGCTGGCTACATAAGCACTACATAAGCACTACATAAGCACTACATAAGCACTACATAAGCACTTCCTCAGAAGTGGAAGTGTACAAAACAAGCCCTGTTTTTAAACACGGTTACTTTCCTATCAAACACTCTTTAGCAGTCTGCTTGTCTTCTGCTAAGATCTTACTTTCTTCTTTTGCATGCCAGCACTGCTTAAGAGCTGGAGAAGTGGATCTTACTTTGGTCTTCACTCTAATTCATAAAGGCCCGATGTGGTTGCAGGTTCTTCTCGCGCCTGCTCCTTTTCATTCATTTTTTGTGCTCCAGATGCGGAGACCTTCACAAAGGCACGAGTTGACTGTGCGTGACGTAGTATTTGGTATCAAAATTGCCAATTCGGTTAATTAGCTAATTCTGTGCCGTTAGTGAGGCTGCTTTCATCTGGTGGTCCCTTTAAGATTTTTGTGTTTATGCTGATGTTGATGGTCACATGATCATGCCAGCGTGGCAGCTGTAGAATGTCCGAGATTGTATTCATACTACACACACATACTGATTAGTACATACTGTTTCAACAGCCGTGCAGTATGTACTGTCACAGTGCGCGATTTCAGACTGCCGCCTGAGTCTCTCTCGTATCATGTAGATGACCCTAGCATCAGACATGGCTCTGCTGTTGATTTTGGAACAGAAGCTGTGAGCACTGGAAGCAGGAATGAGTGAAGGGGTGCTATAAAATGGATGATTGTGAGGAGGACAGCCGGTCATTAACGCATCGCGTCACTGATGGTTTTGCCAGAGAAAGTGTTGCGTTCGGACATGCCGCAGAAGCATCTGCATGTGTGCCGATAAGATTCTGTTAAGGTCTTATTACATTGTCTTATGTATGGCAGTTCTCTCGTGATTTTGCTGCTTGCATTGGAGTAATCATTTTGATAAGCAGATATCGACCCTTCTGTGATGGAGCTGATTGAACCAACCACCAAACTGGTTTATGGACAGCACCAAGTGTGTTGGCACAATTTGCACTGCCACATGCAGATCAACCCTACGAAACCTATGCTATGTTTCAGGGTCACTCTTTGAACCTGCAGCCAAAGAATCACTGAAGAGAAGAGTACAGGTTCCAGAAACTAGAACCCAGCACAGTGAAGGGGATTAGCCAGGCAGCACCCTTGACTACATTCCCGCATAAGTTCCGTCAGCCCTGTGCAAGAGTCTCAGTCTCAGACTTCCAACAGGTATCTGTGTGCCCCACAGACGGCAGCTACATCATTTCTACCAGTGGCCCTCAACATTTTTTCAGGGCTCAGAGCCTCACCATTTTCCAGATGGATTATGCTTTTCTGTCCCATTCCTGTTTGGACACAATGAAAGAGTAGACCACCTGACCCTGAACAAAGGGTTCTATTGGTGGATTTCCTAGTTCTGAAGGACTGGGGTGTGGTGTTCAATCTGTCCCATGTTATTTCTGTCATACAGCCACAAGATCAGGATCATGTCAGTGGATATGATTTTCTCATTTGACTGACGCTTTTATCCAAAGTGCCTTACAATTAAGACCGGCCACAACTGAGCAGCTGTGGGTTACTGGGAAGACCCAAAAGTGGCATCTTGGAAGTGTTGGGATTTGAACTCCCAGCTCTCTGATCAGTAGCCCATGTTTTCATGTCCCCATTGCTGCAGAACACAGATGGTTTTGCAGGTTTGCCTTCCACAGACAGGCCTACCAATTAAAAGTCCTATCCTTCAGCCTCTCTGTCTAACCCCATGGGAATTTTGGATGACGGGCTTGCACACATTTTGTTGTTTGGACATGAGCACACGACAATATCATCAGTGTGAAACGAGGATCATTAGGAATGCTAGCCACCCTGTAACTTCAACCTGAGATGGATATTATTACATCTATCTGATGGTCCCAGGATGACGGTTACTAGCGTAACTAGCATTTTATAGATACTAATACTAGTTGAGGAAAAATCAATTATTTCAGCAAGTGGAATCCGGTGCAACTCCTGTTAGTCTGGAATGAAAGCCTGCAGCCACACTAGTCCTTTACAGATAAGATTGAAGACCCCTGAAACATTAGGTGTAGTCACAGGGCACGGGTGAAAGTATATTATATTATGTTTAATATTATCAGGACAGCGATTTATTATGCACGTAGCATGGTAAAACTTGTGAATGTTACACTACAGTACATGGCCAAAAGTATGTGGGCACCCTTCCTAATTATTGATTGAAGGCATTTCAGCCACACCTATTTCTATCAGGTGCATAAAACTTAAAGATGTTCTGAATTAGTCCTATATAATATATAATGCTCCAATTCCTCCCATTTCACAATTGCTCAGGTAATGACACAAATGTGGATGGCCTTGTGAACTTTGAGAAGCTACGAATGATTGCCAAGGAGATTCGCCATGTTGTGCGAATGGCCACCACCAACATGGACCCAGCAGTCATGTTTCATCAGAGGTTTGTTTCTGGAATGCGCATCTTGCTCACAGTCCAAAAGATGTTTATGTTGCCTCTGGATAGACATTCTTCAGTGTATATGGAACACATAATTTAACTAGGTTTGAGATCGAAAGATGAACATGAGACGATGGATCAGAATTTCAGCTTTCATTTCCTGATATTTACATCTAAATGTGTAAACCCACTCAGAACCTGGCACCTTCTGTTTGATCCCACACATCTTAAATATTGGAACATTTGACTGACAGGTGTTTCTTGTTGACCAGGTGTGCCCTGTTAGAATGACTATTTAAACAATTAATAGCCGTGGGGTTTGGGCTGTGAAGACTGCTGTATTTGTTGTTAAAAAGGATAAACCAACATGAAGACCAGAAAACTGCCTATTGCAGAAAAACAAGCCATTTTGAAGCTGAGAACTGAGGGGAAATCGATCAGAGCCATTGTGCATACATGGCCAATATAACAATTTGGAATGTCCTGAAATAGAAATCACTGGTGTACTACTGTAACAGCCAGACATCAAACAGGTCGGCCAAGGAAAGCTATGGCAGGTGATGACAGAAACGTTGTGAAAGCTGTGAAGAAAAACCCAAAAACAACAGTCAGTGACATCACCAACAACCTCCACAGGGCAGAAGTGAAGGTATCACAATCCACCATTTGAAGAAGACTTTGAGAGCAGAAGTACAGAGGCCGTACCACAAGATGCAAACCGTACACCACAAAAGGTCTGGAACCAATATTATCCTCTACCAGTGTGATGAAATGGAGAAAGAAAGGATCTGCACATGATCCAAAATATATGAGCTTATCGGTCAAGTACAGTGGAGGTAGTGTCATGGTTTGGGCTTGCAAGGCTGCTTCTGGAAAGGGCTCACTAATTGTTATTAAGGATTTAATTCATGATGGTAGCAGCAGAATTAATTCAGAAGTCTACAGAAACATTCTCTCTGCCACTATACAGACACATTCATCCAGGCTGTTTGGAAGGAACTTCATCATGCAGTAAGACAATTACAAAACACATTGCCAACACAACAAATGATTTCAGCAGGGTAAAACATGGAAAGTTTTTGACTGGTCAGGTCAATCACCAGACCCAACTGCGCATGCATTTCACCTCCTGAAGAGGAGACTGAAGGAAGAAACCTCTCGAAACAATCAACAACTGGAAGAAGCTGCGATACAAGCCTGCAAAAGCATCACAAAAAAGAATGCACCAGATCGATGCGGTCAGTGGGTCACCGGCTCGATGCAGTTACTGCAAGGGATATGCCACCAAATATTAAGTGTTCTTTAATGTAAATTTACTTTAAGACTTTGTTCCAATACTTTTGCTGACTTAAAAATTGGGTGGTCCACCACCAAAGGTGTAAATATCTAGATGTAAATATCAGGAAAGCTGAAATCTATCATCTCTTTTGATCTTAAACCGAAATGTCTTCAGTGTATAGCAAAAACAAAGGAATTGGCCCTGCCATTCCAACACTTGGAGGGGTGTGTGTGTGTGTGTGTGTGTGTGTGTGTGTGTGTGCGCTAATCTATAAGTGGATTTTTTATGATTAGCTCATTACTGAAAAACATGACCGCCCTCAGCCAATCAGGTTTCAGCAGACATTTGAAAGGTTTCGTTTTCATTAAACTATTGTTACACAACTCGAATGGTGGGTTTGGGTAGGGGCCCGGTACTATCTAATGCGATCTCACTCAACCTTGCCACTGGTGGGCGCTGTTTAAGCCGTTTCTCAGTCACCAAAAATTCAGTTGAGCTGAATTTTGGTGAAGCTACATCATTCTGCTAATTTGCCACCATTATGCTAACTGGATTTTTAGTCATCACCTAACATGGCCACCTTTTAACCAATCAGATTTCAGCAGGCAGTTCACACAGATAGCATTGACCTTCCAATCATAACTCTTGAGAAATATGTTAATGTCTTGTCTATTTGTTAACTGGCCACTGGGGGCACTATTAGCAAGGACTCCTTTAGACCCCACAGATCTGCACTTTGCAGCTAAATGTATTATTCGTATCATTAAGGGTCCAAGCAGAAAGCGCTGGAACATTGGTTGTTATTGTCAAGAGTTTTAGGGGTCCAAGTCAGGGGCCTTGCTAGGGCTGGAAGGGATAAGGGGCTTAGCCCCCTGAGAACTTTTTGTTTTTCTCACTTTTGTATGTCTCTCTCTTGTTGATCCTCCCTTGCTTTGTGGCTATTCTCTTGTCTTGCCTTTCTACTGTATCTCTCTTTCTGTCCTTTCATGTAGCTTTATATGTTCTTTGTCTCTCTTCTTGTCTGGCTTTTTGTCTCAATTTCGTTTCTCATTGTCTGTGTCTTATTTGTTTATCATCATCTTCATCACAAGTCCTGATCTTGCTCCCCTGTCTTGTCTTTTTTTTTTCATTTGGTTGTAAGCTGTCCTCTTCCTTATTCTGTCTCTGCCTTGGTGCCCTCCTTTGTTTCTTTTTCATGGTGCTTTCTTGCAGGAAGAAGAGGTGGAAGAGTTTAGGGTGAGTCTCTCTGTCCCTCTCCATGCATGCCTGGTACAGGTCATTACTATCATGTCTTCAGTCCCCATTTCTTTCTTTGTGACTTATAAGCCCAAGCCTAAAGTGCTCATATGGACATTTTTTAGCTAATTGTTTAATAAACGTACCATCTTACCACGTTCAAAAATAAATAAATAAATAAAATGACATTTAAAAATAAAAAAATCTTTAAAATCTTTAATTTGTTAGAAAAAGGTGTAGGTGCATGAGTCATGAATGCATTATAGACTTCTGCATTTAAAATGCCTTGCTTTCCATTCATTCTGATGGAAACATTAACTGATACTGGGATATTAATTTAACAAATTAAATTTAAAGGTTGCTTATAAAACAGTGCTCAAAAAAGAAACATTTAAATAAAGCAACGTTTAAAAAATAATAATAATAATATTATGGCACTGATCATCATGTGTCTTAGCCGTTACTGTTCATTTCTTTTCTGTCTGTTCTGTCTCCGTGTTACTGTCATGATGTTCGTAGGATATTGATGTCTCCTTAAGCCCTCTCTCTGGCCCTCCTTTAGGTCCTTGAGCCAGGGCAGCACTAATTCCAACCTACTGGATGTGCAGGCTGGGCATAAGAAGCGTGTGCGGCGCAGCTCATTGCTAAATGCCAAGAAACTGTATGAAGATGCGCAGATGGCCCGTAAGGTCAGGCAGTACCTGGCCCAGCTGCAGGTGGTGACTGATGAGGAGAAGTTCCAGATTATGTCTCTGCAGTGTGAGCCTGCCTACAGTACTTGTGAGATGAAGCACACTCTTCTTTTCCCAGTTTAAACATTAGTGACCTACACGCAGGCTTCTACTAGAAGTCCTAAACTAATTAAATCTACTGAGCATCCGTTTGTGCTATTTACTTTGCGTAATGCTAACTCATTTTTGATGAGCTGAAAATTAGCCTATGCTTTTTGCATTGTTGGATTCAACCCAAGCGCACATTTACATGAATGTTTGTTTCATATTATGATTAAATACATACGTACACACAGGGGCGCTTGAAAGTTTGTACATTTTCTACATTTGTACATAAATCTGACCAAAAATATCATCAGACTTTTACACAAGGTCAAAATGTAGCTAAAGAGAATCCAATATTACATATCTGTGAGTGCCAAAAGTATGTGAACCTTTTGCTTTCAGTATCTGCAGTGACCCCCTTGTGCAGCAATCACTGCAACTAAGAATTTCCATTAAGTGTTGATCATCTGCACATCGGTTTGTGCCCATTTCATCCCGTTCCTCAGTACAGAACAGCTTCAACTCTGGGGTGTTGGTGGGTTTCCTCACATGAACTGCTCACTTCAGGTTCTTCCACAACATTTCTACTGGATTAAGATCAGGACATTGACTTGGACATTCCAAAATCATTAATAGTATTCTTTAACCGTTCTTTGGTAGAATGACTCGTGTGATTATGCTCGTTGTCTTGCTGCATGACCCGCTTTCTCTTCAGATCCATAGACCGATGTCTTGACATTTTCCTTTAGATTTCGCTGGTATAATTCAGAATTCATTGTTCCCTCGATGATGGTAAAACGTCCTAGCCCAGATTTAGCAAAACGGGCCCAAATCATGATACTACCACCACCATGTTTCACAGATGGGATAAGGTTCTTAAGCTGGAATGCAGTGTTTTCCTTCCTCCAAACATGAAACTTCTCATTTAAACCAAAAAGTTCTTTTTTAGCCACAAACATGTTTCCATTAGCCTTCTGGCTCGTCCACGTGATCTTTAGCAAACTGCAGAAGAGCAGCAATGTTCTTTTTGGAGAGCAGTGGTTTTCTCCTTGCCGTCCTGCCATGCACACCATTGTAGCACAGTGTTCTCCTGAAGGTGGACTCATGAACATTACCAATAGCCAACGTGTGACAGGCCTTTAGTTGCTTAGAAGTTACCCTGGGTATCTTTTTTTTGACCTATTACATGTCAGAGATTGCATTTTTAACATGTTCCAGCCTGATGAGCATCAACAACTCTTTCTCTGAGGTCCTCAGAAATCTCCTTTGTTTGTGCCATGACACACTTCCACAAACGAGTGTTGTGAAGATAAAACTGTGATCGATCTCTCCTCTGTAAATAAAACAGGGCGCTCACTCACACCTGATCCTCATCGCATTGATTGAAAACACTTTCAAATTAACTGCTAATCCTAGAGGTGCACATACTATCGCCACTCACAGATATGTAATATTGGATCATTTCCCTCAAGAAATTAAAGATCAGGTATTCTATTTTTGTCTCATTTGTGTAATTCGATTCAATTTGTCAACTTTTTGATGATGTTTTAGGTCCTATTCATGCAGATATCGAAAATTCTTCACAAACGTTCAAGCACCACTGTGCATACTTCTCCAGAATTGAATAAGGAGGTGACCCTAACCCTAACCCTACTTGTGCTCTATCTCCTGCAGTATCTAAAAACTTGAGTGAAAGGAGGTCCACCAAATCTGACTCGTCTCCCGTGTTCACACGCTCATCCTTGACCTCCGGAAAGTCACACAACCGTGTTTCCCAGGTCCTACAGGTTCCCCCTGTCAGCCTCAATCCCCTGCGGAAGAAGAGCATTGCCAGAGACCTAATGACCGCAAACAGTGAGTCAAAAACACACACCACTGGGATGGCGGGGCTGTCTCATATCGGTTATTTGCTATGCTGTATGTTTATAAAATGGGAGACTCATGCGATTTTTTCATCAGTAGCAATGAGGAAGAATCTAAAAGAAAAAATACATAAGCATATCTCCCTCTGTTGATTTGATCATTTCATTGAGGTAAAGTGAGAATCCCCATCCCCCACTCAGTGAGAAATCATTAGTAGGTTCCAACATGTCCTTACCCGAGTCTAATAATCGAAATACTGCAGTCATGGCACACATCAAAACAGTCTGCTCAATGAGGAGTGTGGGGAATGCATCATGGGAGATAACAATACCCAACATCAAAAATTTACCCATCGAGTTCTGTTTGGAATGTCAGTAACACAAGTGAGAAATTTTCAGGGTAGAATTTCACACTTGTGTTCTGCAGACTTCGGCTCACCACAGGTGATGAAGAAGACATCTGTCTTAGTAGAGGACTACAGCGGAAAGAAGAATGAAGGCCTCTCCTCCGCTCACTCCAGTCCGATCGTGTCCCCACAGGGTTCCCTGGGTAAAGGTGGATTCATACACATTTAAAGTGTACACTAAATACATGAAAAATGCTAATTCTTCTGATTTCATGTCCGTTCTCTGATATCACTCCTCTGGATTTATGTCCGATCTTCTGCCGCACAGTTTTGCATCAGTTGCTGTTTCTCTTCATTTTCTTTTTTCCCTTCGTGACAGAATTGCAGGAGTGTAGTCAACTGAACCTGCCAGGCTCAAAGTCCTCTTTTGCCAATGAAGACAAGGTCAAAGTAGAGAACAGAAGCGTGGCAGTAGGCAACAACGGTGTCCAAGACGGCTATGGCAAAGGTGGGACACATGCAGCTTGGGATTCAGAAGCAGATCCAAAAGATACCCTGCCAGGCCACGTGCTACCCAGGGGCTCAGTCAGGGCGCATCTATGTTTTTGTGCTTGCATTAAAAAAAAAATGGCCTTATTGAGAATATTTGTGCTGTACGCTTTAGCTAGTCATAAAGTACAAACCCAATTCCAAAAAAGTTGGGACGCGGTGTAAAATGTAAATAAAAACAGAATGCAATTATTTGCAAATCTCATAAACCCACGTGTTATTTTAAAACGGAAAAAATGTTTAAACTGAGTAAATGTACCATTTAAAGAAAAAATAAGGTCATTTTGAAATCGTGGGACGGGGCAGCAAAAAGCTGGGAAAGTAAGTGTTACTAAACAGCTGGAGGAACATGTTGACACTAATTAGGTTAACTGCAACAGGTTAGTAACATGATTGCGGATAAAAAGAGTCTCGTCGAGAGGCGGGGTCTCGTAGAGAGGCGGGGTCTCGTAGAGAGGCGGGGTCTCTCAGAATGTAAAGATGGGATGGAATGTGGATGGAAGCAGATGCTGCTCTAGTGGACCTGTGTATACCTTTCAGCATTGATGGAGCATTTGATATGTGTTTCTACGTTCTCTTTTGAACAACATATGGGATTATCAGATTTGCAAATCATTGCATTCTGTGTTTATTTACATTTTACACGCATCCCAACTTTTTGGGAATTGGGGTTGTAAGCAATGTTCTGTGGTTTGGGAAATAAAAAAAGGATGATTTTCCAAATACTGTATAAGTTACACTTGGTGTTGATAGTGCTCTTAATTCAGTAGAAATGTCTGATCATTGATCAGTGTGTGTTTGTGCTGTACTACACTTTGATGGCTGCAGGCAAATTGGGCAACATGGATTCAAGCCACAGTGAGATTCCTTCACATTCCAACATAGTCAGTAACTCCTCAGTAAACTGCTTGCATTCAACAAGAAAAGCCAGGAGTCAAATAGAGTCAGTATCACCTCACACTGCCTCAGAAAACTCTCAGCCCTGCACAAGGTACAGCACATCTCTCCATCTCATTCTTCTGCTCTCTCAATTTTTATATTCAGCCTGCTTTAATGCTGAATGACAAATAATCAAACATTTGTATTGCCAAAGCTTTAATATGACATATTTACAGCTGAATGAAAACTGTTAAGACTGTACACTGCATTCCTCATGTTGGAAATGTTCCACAAGTCAGAATCAGGAAGAGGAGACCAGCCACGAGTCAGATATAGAAGTATAGGAACAGTTTTAAATACATTTTTAAAGACGTGAACCAATTGGGCATGCGTTTCACCTTAGACAAGGTTAGAAGATTAGACAAACAGGAGGAAACCACACAGAAGTAGAAACCAACAGTTTGGGGTTGATGCAGAATGCAAGAAAGGGATATGCAACCAAATATGACGCGTTCTTTACTTTAGTTTACCTCAAGACTTAACTGTTCCTATATTTTTGCTCACCTAAAAATTTGTGTGGTCTGATACAAAAGGTTCCATGTTTTATGTTGTTTAACCCATCTAGATGTAAAGACCAGGGAATAAAAGCAGAAACCATAAAGCCTCGTCTCCACCTTTTGATCTCAAACCCAGAAAGAAATGAGTTAGTCGTGCTGTTACAATCGTTTTAGAGGGAACTGTACAACCGTACAACTGTACAACCGTACAACTGTACCACTGTACAATGCCAGCGTAACTTCAGACAAGTCACTAAACGTGTCCGTGCGGTGGATTTTTTTTTATTTTTTGTGCCCACTCTCTTTTTAAATATCATCAAAGAATGCAGAATGTTATGGAATTTGCCGTATGTGAGCATCCATTAACTAACACACCCTTTTCAAATATGTTTGTGTTTTTAAAAATGTTTTATTTCATCTGAATTTAATATTTATTATTGATCTATTTTCATTGTCTTCTTTGTTTGTCCTTGATGAGAAACTCGGTGACCCATGGCTCAAATTTCACCTTCTCTTCCAGCACCGAGGAGCTAACTCTGCCCGTTTCAGTGGACAGTGGCCGGGGAAGCTGGACGTCGTGCTCCAGCAACTCGCACGACAATTTCCAGAACCTTCATGTTCACCGCATGTCGGATACGATGAACCACCAACGTCCTCAGAAGGCTGACACCATCACAGAGGTGGATGATCTTCAGGCCATAAACAGACATTTCAGAGATAGCTCAGAGCTCAGTGAATCCAGACAGAGCTGGGTCTCTTCCAGTTCAGCCTCAGACAGGAATGAGGGGAACTGTGGCACCATTAAAAGCAGAGAGACGGTCAGTGAGCAGCAAAGCACAGACCCTGCATATAAAACCGTCACCTCCACCACAGAGAAAGGTCTCATAGGTGAGAAACGTGGTTAAATGTAACGAGACCCTTTACAGATGGTCCTTCACAGATGGCAACAGTATATTTCATGTCCATTTCAATTAGCACTTTTCTACCAGATGTTCTGCTGAATTTCTAAAATGCAATCAGCACAAAGCTGTCCTGAAGATCACGTGAATCAGTTCTCAGGCAGCGTGGTGGCACACAGTGGGTAACACTGGTACCTCACAGCTCCAGGTAGCCTGGTTCAATCCTGCGCTTGTGTTATTCTATTAAATAAAATGTTATTTAGATCGCACTTTTAACAATGGATGCAGTGGAAAATGACTGAAAATGTACAGAAATCCAGACTTCAATTTATGTTCATTCCCAGTGAGCAAGCCCGAGAAATTCCATGAGAAGAAACCTTGAGAAACCAGTTACCTTCAGGGTAACTATTTATTGAAATCTGAGGTTATTTGTTTGTTTTATTTAAGCCCTGATTAATAAAAAGATAGAATTCAAGGAGGGTGTACTTTTTTTTCTTTTCCCCATGACGATAGAAGAGGAATGATTTATAATCACACCACGCTCTTCAGGGATACATCTAAGTAAAATTTAAATCTGTAAATTTGCCTTTGATGAAAGATGTTAACTAATTTAAACTGCCATCACTCACGCATTCTGTGAAGGTCTTTTAGTTTCATGTACGTGGTTGTGTTGCTTTCATTAATTTATTCACATGCTCCATGTTTCATTTGTTTTCTGTTTCTTCTCCCCTCTGCTCATGTTCACATCTTCCCTCAGTGTATTGTGTAACGTCGCCATGCACAGATGATAGGTACAGGGCTCCGCCTCCTACCCCACCTGGTTATCAAGGGCTGTCATTGGGGGACACGCAGGCACGAGAGGGCGGAGCTCTGCGGCCAGCCTACTTAAAGCCACCCAACTATAGCGTGGCGTTACAGAGATCCAAGCTGTCGGGTGACACGTGGAGAATGGCAGCCGAGCGTCACGCCATCTTCACCGGGCCTGCCATTGTAGCACCTCATGCTGTAGCTAATAGTGAGGAGGGTATGTGTTCCAAGCCTCCAGATGTCTTGATTCATATACAGCACACTATATGCTGGCTGCCTGATATTAGTTCTAATTCATTTGAACTTGGAGCTAGCTCTCGCTGCAGTGGACGTCCCTGACCGATTTGTAGCAGAGATATGAACAGGAGAACACTTTTAAAGTAATAATAATCAAATGATTAGAAAGGCTCCTTTAGAAAAGTCTGAGACCAGAGTCTTTTAATCCAGTCCCAATCCATTAGTGTAAGTTTTTGTCTTTTATCGTTCGTTGTATATTGTGTGTATTTTCCTGTAGTGTGTTTCATGTTGAAAGTAGTCTGATGTTCGCGTTTGATGCTCGTGCTGCGTTTTTGGTCTTCATTTGTTTTGTTCTTTCGTTTCTCTTACAGATGAGCAGATGTCTGCGGTGTGACTCCAGTGAGAAATGTATAAAGGGGAAAAGTACAGAGGTGAAACCACTGATCTTGAGCAAACGCCCCTCAACAACACGAGCAATGCCAGATGGACCTTTTTAATCACACGACACAACGGTTTAAAAAAAGACGAAGACACATGGCCTCTCTAAATCTGAACCTGTGTGATTCCTTCAATTTGGTATGATGTTGTGTGGAGCGAATCTTTGTGTTGTGTTCCCAGTGTTGGGGAGAGAGAGAGGGAGAGGGGAGAGAGGAGGGAGAGAGAGGGGAGAGGGAGGAGAGAGAGAGAGGAGAGAGAGGGAGAGAGGGGAGAGAGGAGAGAGAGAGAGAGAGAGGAGAGAGAGGAGAGGGAGAGAGAGAGAGGAGGAGAGAGAGGAGGGAGAGGGAGAGAGGGAGGGAGAGAGAGAGAGAGGAGAGAGAGGAGAGAGAGAGGGAGAAGAGGGAGAGAGAGAGGAGAGGAGAGGGAGAGAGAGAGAGAGAGAGGGAGGGAGAGAGAGGGGGAGAGGGAGGGAGAGAGAGGGAGAGAGAGAGAGGGAGAGAGTATTTTTGTTGTTGTTTGGTTTTACATCTTAAAATGCTTTCCATAATAAACTGCCAGAATATAAAGGCTTCGCTGTATCTCCGAAAGATGTGTGTGTGCGGTCCGGAAGGTGTCAGCTGTCGGAATGTTCCCGTCCAGACATGCAGCGTGTGTTTGGTTATGTTCTAGATCCTGGTTCAGGACGGAATGGACGTTTAATGGAAGTTTACAAAGTTCATACAGTTTATATTTTGTGCCAATTCCCAGAATTCCTATTGTTTGTGTTCTTTTTGAAATGCCTTATCTCGAATGTGTATCATCGTTTTGGATAAATTATCTATGCCTGTGCTTTTGATTTTTCTAGACATATTCTTGATATTGCCTTCTCACTAATCGCATCTCAGGCGCTCATGAACGCCGTGTCTTCATGCAGTTGCTTCAGCTGCTCCACGCACTGCGGACTGGACTGTATGTCAAATAAATTAAGCTTTAGAAGTTTCTACATCTGTAAACTATTCAACTTTTGCTGCATTTTTGCAGCTGCTTGCAACGTCACTGTAAAATTATACCTAGCTGGAAGTGTTTAGTTTTTATATAATGGATTCTCTGAGTGTATTTTTGTTCCTTACGGTTTGTCTGGACTGGTTTTATTTTACTTTTGCCAGGCTGCTTTTTCTTTTTTTTTTTTTACAGCAATAAGAAATAAGTAAATGCAGCACCTATAACGAAGTTGTAAATGATCGACTAGTTGCTCCTTGTTTTGTATTACTTGTTTATTACAGAGAAGTCTTGCTTGTGAAGAGATAATATAATGTGTGTGAATAATTATTAGGTAAATCAGTTTCCTGGTCATGTGTTTTTCCAACTCGAAGCCATATGAACCTACGGGATATTATTACTGACACTAGTATGTGCAGTGGGTGTGATTGCTTCATGGGACTGAATGTGGCTTAAATTGAGAAATACATTGCATTAAGCTGTGTATCATTCCTAGGTCATTTTTCTACAGCAGGTGAAATGCCATTAAAAAGAAATGTAAGAAAATGTGAAAATCCCTAACGGAAGGACGCAGCACTCCTAAAATGTTGGAGCGTTGTTCGAAAAAAAAAGTCATGTTGAAAAAGGAAAAGTTGCAAAAACCAAAGCGCACACTCCGACTTGCCCATGGGCGCACCACTCCTCTCTGCTTCACGTGTCCAACACGTTTGCTCTCCTCCGTGAAGAACCTGCTGAGAAACCTGAAAGAGCTCTGGTTTTAGGAGACTCCATCTTAAGGCACCTGAAATTAGCAGCACTAGTTCGGTGTACACCGGGAGCCAGGCCACTGGACATAGCAGGTACTCTTAAGGTCTTCGGCAAGCGTGGGACTTCAAAGGTAGGAGCTAATGATGTATTCCTTCATCAGTCAGGTGACTAAAAGCAACATTATAGAGATGTATAAATTAGCAAAGACGATGTCTGATGCAGTACTACGCTCTGGTCCCATCCCAATGCGGCGCGTGGCTAAACCGACTGTCTGATGTCTGCACTTGGGTTCCATTACATGGAGACTGTGTCTGTTCCCTTGTATAAACAAACATGTAGAAATACTCCGTTTGTTTTAGAAACCTCATTAACGTCAAATTAAATCCCGATGAATGCACAGCCAACACCTCTGAACTGAAACCCGAGTCCTACTCAACCACGTCTGGAAAATCTATGCATCAGTGCAGGCCCAGCCTTCCTACTGAGTGGGTACACGTTCATTAATCTTCCGAAAAGTATGGCAGAGCGCAAACTTTCAGTTCTTTTGATGGATGCAATGGCTGGCAGACTGAAACATAAAATGAGCGTGTACAGAAGCAAACTTCGTGAACGCGGCTGTCCTGAGCTTGAGGTTAACTCTCTAAACAGGAAGTTAGCTAAATAATTGGGCTCCTGCAAAGAACGCGAACAAATGAAATATATCTGAGGTCAGTTACTTAACACCATAAGTACTGGATTCCTCCAAAGAAGTTCATAAATATATGGAGATTGAGAACGTGGGATTTTAAGACACAATTTAAGAGAAAGGAGATCCATCAGATCATCAGAAAAAAAAAAAAAAAAAAAAAACATTTTCATGGCTAAGATTTAAACTGGGGCAAAAAACAAGTTCTTTTTATTTGTTATTGTTGGTTTGTAAAAAATTAGATTTCACCCTCCAAGCTCGCTGAGGTAGGTCCTGGTTTGCTGATCACAAAACAGGGCTTTAAAGACGTGCAAAAACAGATTTTATTTCATCATGTTGTTCGCGAGAGCTAAGTGAGAGCACCAATGCACACTGAACCAAAGAAAGAAACCATTCTTCTACCTCACACGTCCTCGGTCTTCGGCCAGTCTGTGGAGGTAATCTAGGGATAAAAGGAAAAACCAAAAACCTGCAACTTACAACTTACTTTTGCAAATAACATGAGATCAAAAATGACTACAAACATACTCCAGGCTTGTCATGTCACAGCAGCACCAACTTACAGTCAGATCCATCAAGATTTTGGAAAGATTGTTATTTTAGCTTCCTACCACAGTATACTGTTGAAATTAAACGCTAAATATGAACAGAGTATGAATTACACTGTTGGATTTGGTTGTAAAAAGAAAACACTGATGAGCTTAGGAACACCAAAAGTTCCACAGAAAACAACGGACCTGGTGAAAACCTTCTTACATCCTGGTGGAAAAAAAACCCATGTTGCAGTTGGCCAGAGGTAGGAGTATATCCAACATCCAAAGCGCTTTACGCTGTGTCTCATTCACCCATTCACACACACACACACACCAATGGTAGCAGCCATGCAAGGTGCTAACTTGCCATCGGGAGCAACTTGGGGTTCAGTGTCTTGCCCAAGGACACTTCAACCGGGCCGGGAATCGAACCTCCAACCCTACGATTAGTGGACAACCCGCTCTACCAACTGCGCCCCAGCCGCCGCATATAATCTGTGTCAGAGTCAACAACCAAGAGATGACTTCAACAAAGTAAATACAGAGAGTTTACCACAAGATGTAAACCACTGGTACACCTCAATTACAGAAAGACCAGATAAGCATATGCCAACGACATCTAAAATACCCGTACAGATCCGGAACAGCATTCTATGGACAGATGAGACACATTCTTATACAAAAAGTTGTATACGAATGATGGACAAAAAGAGTTTGGAGAAGAGAAGGAACTGCGTATGACCTGACGTATACCACCTCATCTTTACGCATGGGCATGTATGGATTCCAGTGGAACCGATTCCCTTGTATTTATTGATGATGTGACGGCTGACAAAAACAGCAGGAGGAATTCTGTGTATATTCGGTGTATTATATGGTTATACTCTATAATCTGCTCAGATTCAGCCAAATGTTTCGAAACTCATTGGATGAGACTTCACAGTGCAGTTGGACAATGACCTGGAGCACGCCTCGTAAACAATCCAAGAATTGAAGTGGAATGTTCTGCAGTGGCCAAGTCGACCACCTGACCTACATCCAACTGAGCAAATCTGAAGGCGAAACACCTCAAGAATAAGTAAGAACTGAAGACAGGAAAAGCCTGGCAAAGCATCATCAGCGACGAAACCCAGAGTCCGATCATGTCTATGGGTTCCAGAGTTCAGTGGATTTGCAAAGAATTATTAAAATAACGATTTAATTCATGATTGTTAGTTTGTCCAATTACTTTCAGTTTAAACGAAGGGGGTCGCTGGTTAATTGACTGATATGTGGTTTCATGGCCAGGTGTGGCCTGTTTCCTCGTTATATCATGACGCAGTTACGGCGATTAAAAAGGAGTTCATTCCAAGCATTGAATCTGTATTTGGTAGCTGATTTGATGTCAATTCCAATATACTGTGGTAAACTGCTAAAATAACAATACATGTGTTGATGTCCAAATATGTATGGACCTGACAGTATAACCTATTTTATAGATCATTTGGTAAAGATTTTCACATATTTCATTTTCTGTTCTAGTTTTTGCCTAGTATAATGTCCGTGTTCATTTCATTTTGGCCAATAAAGGCTCTTTTTTTTTTTTAAATAAAAATGTCATAGAGCAGAGGTTAATGACTCAAGACTCGAATCAAAGAGCCATGAAATGTACCACATGATTTTTTTTCCTTTAAAAAACATAAGGGATCAGTTTACCGGTTTAGCAGGAAACTGAAAAGTGTAGGTCAGCTTCAGTCTTTGAAAAAAAGTTTCCTTCTCGCATTCATCAGCAAAGTCAAAAAACCTCGCTGTCTCCGAAGGAGGCTCTTTGGTGTTCTTATGGACATTATAGGCTCTTCTTTGAGCTTTCACTGAACCAGGATTAGGCATTGATATGGCCTGTGTGCCGATGACATCACTGTAGGTCACCTTTCTGCATTTTATGGGCTTCCGTTTTTCTGTAAGAGGCTGTAAGGGAAGGCATTACACTTGGTGAAGGAACTGCACTAAATCTCTTTTCAGAAATAAAGCAAGCGATTGTTTGAGTTATGCGAGGTCCACTGGCTAGAAGTGTGGCTAGCAAGCTCTGAAAGGAACTTTATCTTTGGCTGCAGTCTTTGGTTAACATTACTTCATGTCATTTTTGTTGGTGTATAACGAGCTCGGTGGTCCTGCAAGTTTTGCTAGGGTGACCGTACGTCCTCTTTTTCCCCCGGACATGTCCTCTTTTTTTGGACCTTAATAAAGCGTCTGGCGGGGATTTCCACAAGTGAGAGAACGTCCAGGATCGACTTTAGTTTCATTATGATGTGCTTATGGTCTAATATTGCATCGTGTGCGCGCATATTTGCATTGCTTTAACCGCTCTCTATAATTCCTGCCTTCGTGCACACCGATTGGTCGATTATAAAAAGTTTGCAGCAACTATTGGTCAAAATCCTGAATTTGTTAATACCTTTTTTTTTACAACAGGAGGAAATGCCGCAGTGATCTTAGTTACAGGAGTCCTTTCTTCAACTCCAGTGGTTTTGCCTTTACCTCCTGCAAGCAGTACAATTTCAGAATTAACGTGGATTTCCTGCAATGTAGGCCATTCTGCATCAATATTGAGGAATTTAATAAAAGAGGAAAAAATAATACCTGAGGTATTCTTTGGGGATGTCAAATATTCACATCGCCCAACCAAAGCGGAGGAGCTACAGTACAAACAGAGAAAAAACTCTCAAAAAAAAACCTGCCTCTCTTGTACATTACAACAGCAAGAGAGACTAACAAACGCTGGACAGTGCATATAATCCAGTGTGAAGGGTGTCCATCATTAAAAACGTATATTTGTTGATGATAAAGCAATAGATTTAATAGATCAGATCACAGATTCTGAAAAAGGCAAATATGACCTTAAAGGGATGGTTCACCAAAACATGTCAATTCTGTCATCTATCTGTTTCTATACTTTTGCTCACCTAAAAATTGGGTCGTCTGCCATCAAAGGTGCCATACTCCACGTTGCTTAGCACATCTAAATGTAATTCTCAGGAAGTGAAAGCTGAAATTCTGATCTATTATCTCATTCATCTTTTGATCTTAAAACCAAATGTCAGCGTATATCCAAAACAGAAGTATTGGCTTTGCTTTCAGAAGAGATTGTAGAAGCTCAGAACTCATTTGCACTTGTTGCTGCTCTTTTAAAATAAACCGCGTTGTTCCCTAAAATGTTACACATAGCTGTAATTTATAGAATTATTTCACATTATACAACAGTTATGTCCGGTGCACTAATTTGACAGGATGTAAGTGACTTGGCAAGAGTGCTGATATTTTGTGTAAGAGCACTGGTACATTTCACCATTTCTCATTTTCATGTCGCTTATTTGTGTTCGTTACGTAAAATTCAAATTCTTATAACGCCGTAGTTCCTCAAACTGAAACCATCTCTACACTTACTCCATGCTGTCAGTCAGTCTGGGCTTGGCATGGCAACACACAACAATATCCAGCTGTGGCTTCTTTCACAATTATTTCATTGACAGAGCAAAAATAAAACACAATATTTGTCCATATTCTGTCTGAAACGTCGGTGACGTAGTATTAATTCCCTGTTTATAGAACTGGCATAAAAGCAATTTCACACGTGCACTCGAGCTGTGGTACTGAACGTAAGCAGGGGTTTGATTCAGACGTATATTGGTTCATTACAACAATGTCACACTCCTCTGCTACAAAATACCAGCAATGTGTCACAGATTTAACACTGAACACATTTTGCTTGTTGGTTTATTGCGTTCCAGCCATTTATGATCACACAAAAAAACAATCACATTACAACCGTGTTATTAGCATTTAGCTTTAAGCTTTGCTGACTTGGATATATGTGCAATAAACCTTACCCAAGAGGTGACACAGGTTGAGGGAACGGCAGAGAAAACAAGTCTTTTGCAGTTTGTCCATCAGTAACAGGTGACCGCTCTATGGGAACATTAAGAAAAGACCAAATTAAACATATGCAGATTTCTTTAGTAAAAATTCAATATTATATGTATTGTTGCTGTATTATTATATCATCTCTATGTTCAGTCAGTGTGACGCAAGAATAATGAATGATATCAAATGTGAAAGACAAAGAAGGTGATTTTAGTGTCACATTCCCTCCAACTCTTAGTTCCCACCTGTGTGCAAGTTAGGAATGGAACCAAATATGAATATATTATTCTAATTAAACAGATCATGTTTAAATCAGCATTAACCAGTGCATGCTCACGTAGGAAATGTTTGAATCAGTAACTGCAGTAATGATCACATATGTAACCAATGTATAAGATTATGTCACAGTAACGATCACAAAAGTTAATTAGTCTGAAATGTGCGTTTGTGCCGATTTGGGCTAAGAATGACCTGAGGTCATTTTATTTAAATGAACTGATTGGATTTGCTCCACAATTATAAACAGCATATGGCCAAAAGGACTTAATTGTGGCAAATGGCAGGTTGTAAAACCCACATAGATTAGCAAACTGCTCAAAGACAGTATAAAAGCCCATGTCAAGGTCGTATCGATTCAGACTTTCTGCTGAGGTCTCAGCTTTATTTGACTTCAAATAAAGATCGATCTTTAGACATCCATAACCCCTTAGCTCTTTACATTGTTGACGTGGGTTGAAGAGGCAACATGCAGAAAATTCTAAAGGGTCCACAAACTTTCAAGCACCACTGTAGCTCAAAACACTCAGGCACAGGACCGGGGAGATTTCTTTCTCAGTCTCTGCATGGGAAACACACATTTCTGATTTATTGATAGAGCTCTCGCTCCATGATGCCCATCCACATTCTGTGCACAGGGCAGCAGAATCTCTGCTGGGAGCTCCAAAAAATGATCATTTAATCAATTCTATACTCACTGCCCATGTTTTTCGTCATACTGAAATAAGCGATCTCCATAGTTATGACATGAAATGAAAATCTTCCCAGATAATTATACAAACATTACAGTGAAATGCCACTTCAAGGAGCCCATTTTCACAAGTAGCAGCACTGCATCACAGCTTCAGATTAGAGTCGGATTCTCTGTTCTCTCTGGAATGAAACAATCCCAAGAATAAAGTAAATCTGATCTCATTAGCTGGACATTGTAAACTGTAGCTTAAAAACCCTTCCAGTGTAGACCACTCTCACTTCCTCTTTAAATGTGAATACAAATATTGGGTGCACTAAACAAATACAGCTAACGCTGTGGAGAGGGACACTACATTACACTCCTAGTGCACAAACGAGGAGGATACCCCACATATAGGAAGGGGTTCATGTTTATTCTTCTAGGATTTTATTCAATTATATTGTATGTACAAGTATTGAACAGAACATGAGGGTTAAGAAAATCTGGTACAATGCTAGAAAGGTTCAAATCTGTGTAAGAAGATTTACGTAATTACACTCTTTGTACAATATACCAGTAAACATTCACAGGTACCCTTGGCCTGTATATAATACCCAGAATGGAGGAGAGGTTTGGAGGATGCTGCATTCCGATATTCACAGCGTCACTGAAACTGAGAAGCGTTGAGTTCTTGATATAGCAGTGCAGCATTTCATCTTCACTGACCAGACCTGTTCCCTCATCTCAGTCAGACAGAAAGGCAAACAAACATTACACTTTGTTCAATCAAAATGAACAACACGGTGATTATATATTTCATATAACTGAAGATATGACATTAGTAGTGAACGCACAAGAACATGTACCAGAAGTATCAGCTTTGCAAAAAGTCTCAATGGATGGCAGGGTGTCACCGGCTTCCACGTCTGAATCCATACAATCCAGCAAGAAGCTGGAGACCCCAGAGGGCATGATCATACCTAAATTGTAACAGGATTATGCAGCTTTTCAATATAAGGCCAACTAGTAGACTCTTTAGAAAACTGTTGTGCTTAAGATAAAGAGCTCCAAACCCCACTTGTGCAGTCCTGGCTGAGGTCCCTGGCACCGGGAGTCACTACGCACTAGAGGACACAGGCATGACATTAAAGCAATATGAACACGTTAACGATTATTCAAACATGCCTCCAGATGTGGCAAACGTTTTTTCTATAACAACGCTGACCTTCTATCTAATTATTCAACTTGCTAACATACTACAAGTGCTGCTGCTGCTAAGCTTATTTTACTATACTTAATATAATAAATATTATTATCTAATAGTGCATATGCTTTACTTTTCGTTAGTCCTTTTTTTCCTATAGAAATATCCTAATCTAATGTCAGAGTCTATTCTGTAGATTATTGGTGTTATTTGATGGGATATATTAAATATGTTTTTTTTAATAGTCCTATACAGTTTACTGTCATACATGTACAACCCCAATTCCAAAAAAATTGGGTCGCTGAGTAAAATGTAAATAAAAACAATGCAATGATTTGCAAATCTCATAAACCCATATGTTATTCACAAGAGAACACAGAAAACATCACATGTTTAAACTTGGGAAATGTACCGTTTCAAGGGGAAAATAAGGTCATTTAGAATTTGATGGCCCCAGCACGTCTAAAAAAAAAATGGGATGTGCCCAACAAAAGGCTGGAACAGTAAAAGTTACAAAAAAGTGTGTGTGTGTGTGTGTGTGTGTATATATATATATATATATATATATATATATATATATATATATATATATATATATATATATATATATATATATTTACAATACACACACAGTATCTCACAAAATTGAGTACACTCCTCACATTTTTGTAAATATTTGATTAATGAAGGTGTTAATGATGGAGTTAATGATGGTGTTAATGATGGAGTTAATGATGGTGTTAATGGTGGTGTTAATGATGGAGTTAATGATGGTGTTAATGATGGAGTTGTTGATGGTGTTAATGATGGTGTTATTGAAGGTGTTAATGATGGAGTTAATGATGTGTTAATGATGGAGTTAATGATGGTGTTAATGATGGTGTTAATGATGGAGTTGTTGATGGTGTTAATGATGGTGTTATTGAAGGTGTTAATGATGTGTTAATGGTGGTGTTAATGAGCAGGTTTCCACTCAGCATGTTCCACATAAACTCCAATAGCGTTAGCATTTGTTAGCATTGCTACAAACTTAGCATTTCAATGCTGAGTACGGAGCAGTAAGCCCTGATTCACACATTGTCCTTTGATCATATTTAAATAAAGAAGTTACCTGATAACTATATCTAGTTGTGTATTTTGTGTAACCACGTTATATACTACACTGTAAACTCCACGCTAGGGCTGGGGTAAAGGGGGTAAATGGGTAAATGGGGTAAATGGCGGCCATGTTTGTTGTTGGCACGTGAAGAAAACTCGAGAAAATCAGAATTGTGCGATGTAAACTCACACTTGCGAGAAATAAAGTCAGAAGTGCGATAGATAAAGTTAAAACTGCCCTTTTTATTTGTTTTTCCGAGGCGGAAACGGGCTTCCACAGTGATCATACACAATTTAAACAGAATGTGGAAAACAGGAGGTTCCGAGTCGAACGATTCCGAGTCCCAGTTGTCGTGAACGAGGTACTATGTGATGTTTTATGTATTGTATTGTGCTCAACTTGTCTCGCAAATCACACTTCACCAAAGAACCTGCTAAACTTCGTCAGTAATCTTGGCCAAGAACCACTTACTTCACATATGTCCATCTGCAGAGTAGTGATGAGTCGTTTGCGAACGAGTCGGCTCTATGATCCGGCTCCATGATCCGACTCCATTAAGTGAACGATGGGACGATTCGGTGTTGTTGTAAATGAATAGAAGACAGAATAATACTCACTCCGTGCCCTGACTGAGTGTTGTGTTGATGTACATGTGCGTGTGACAAATCACGTGTGATAACGTTCTCCATTTTAATACATTTAATACATGCATTTTAATAACACAGGCAGAATGTAGGTAAGAATGCAGAAGGTCAAGGCAGAATGTAGGTAAGAATATCACATGGAGCAGGGTCTACTGACAACCTTCACAGTCATATTAGAATTGTACATCCAACAGTGCAGTGAGTGTGATACTGGTAACACTGTAATATTCTCAAATTGAGCCCATAAATATGTACCCCAAGTTTGGTGAAAATCTAATTCCATCCATCCATCTTCTACCGCTTTATCCTTTTCAGGGTCAGGGGGAACCTGGAGTCTATTCCATGGGGCACAAGGCGGGTTACACCCTGGACAGGGTACCAGTCCATCTCAGGGTACAATCACACACACACTCACACACCCATTCATACACTACGGACACTTTAGACACACCAATCAGACTACCATGCATGTCTTTTTTTTTTTTTTTTTATTAGTGCAATACAACATACTTTATTGTTTCAAAGACATCATTATTTTACTTCCACAGAAATTGTGCTTCCTCTCCCATTATCCGGCCTGAAATAGAAAAATATTTTAGATAAATTATAACTATTCCATATATATAATATCCTAGAAATTTGTTACAAATATTACATGGAAAAAAGGTTTGGACATATGTATTACGTTAATGTGCACCTTAACATATATATTTTTATGCAAATCTGTATTGTTGTGCACTGTCATAAATATTGCAAAAAAAAAGGTTACTTTTCATGCTGTGTGCAACCATTCGGATATGACGTCACAACCCCATGCTCATGAGAGGGAATTTCAAGTGGAATTGGCCTTGCGGTCAGGAATTCTTTACAGAAATGTTTCCAGATCTTTTTTTTTTGCGTGGGAGAGTGTCCCGAGTATACATCACAGAATGAACATCAATATCCTTTTTAAATCTCAACATACTACTCCACTGGCATCTTTGAATGATTTTATAAGAGACGTACTTTATTTTCTTTGTTAATAAATACATACATGATAATGTCCAAACATTATAAAATTGAATTGAATTTTTCCAAGATTATTTATTAGGCAGCTCCAATAGGTCAGGTAGAGACGTGTGTAAAAGAAGCACGTGACCAACAGGAGTAGAAATATCTTTCGAGTTTAAACCCATATGGCTTCTCTGAAGAGCATTATAAATCCAGAAGGAACTCCATCCCTAACCACATCATGTCGTTTAAAGCATTAGGTATTTAGAATTGTGATAAAAGAGCTTTTGAAAGCAACAGTCAGCTTCCCTCGCAGCTTCCTCCAGCACGCGACGTGTCTGCGTTCAGTAGAGACGTGGCATTTCCGGTGCTTACTATATACAAGCGTACTGGAAACCAATCTAGTTGTATTATTGAAAGCATGATAGACGTTTACGTTCAAAATAAAAGATAAAAAATAGATGAATGTAAAATGAGAATTATTTCACTATAAACAAAAGTATAGACACACCGAACACTTCAGTGATGCGTTTTTTTTTTTAATGAATGCTTTTAATAATTGATCTCACATTTTTGGCAAAACTTTTTTTTATTATGCAAACTCACATGGAGTATAGAAATACATATATATCTGCTACCACAAAAAAAATATATACAACCGAGGTTTATGATCAAGTTACTATCTTCACATATCGCTGTTCCTGCCGGAAGGATTAACCGGTAACACAAACCGGAAGCGGCTAGATCGGATAGGGCCATTGCAAGGCGGCCATTGCTGTGTGTCGTGGCTGTGTGAGGACTCCACCAAGGCAGGGAAGAAGACGTTTACTACGGCGATTCGAATTAACTGGACCTCCGAGTGTTACAGTAATCTGTGCATCTACACATAGATACAAGGTATGTTGGTTTTTATTAATGACTTGGACCGATACTTTATTTACGCGTGGTGAGCAGTACTGGCCGCTTCATTGGTTAACTCCACTGTTTACTAACATAGCTTCGCTCATTTAGGAAGATGTAGACTCAGATCTTCAGTAAGCTCTTATAAACGATAATACATTTGATTCCCAGAACGTTCGTTTGTGGTTCCCAGGACATACCTTTTAAGGTTTGTTTTTGGTTAGCCAGGAACGTTCTATTTCTTTACGGAAATAGAACGTTGTTCTTAGATTTGCAGAACCTTCCCAGAACGTTCACCTAAAGGGAACCCAAACTGTGAAGACTTGTAGGCCTTAACAC
This sequence comes from Ameiurus melas, assembly GCA_012411365.1. Taxonomy (NCBI): domain Eukaryota; kingdom Metazoa; phylum Chordata; class Actinopteri; order Siluriformes; family Ictaluridae; genus Ameiurus; species Ameiurus melas. Next base: position 263,390 of record CM022769.1, on the reverse strand, counting down.
CCAATATCTGCCCTCTCCTACTATAATACATTGTTCGAAACACATGAGACATTTTCATTCTTTTTCATCCATATTTGAAGCTGCAGAGTCCTCCATTACTTTACTTTATTGCTTGCTCGGTGCACTCCTGGTCGATGTGCTGGAGCACTCTGAACCCCAGCCTTAAACACACAGAATGAGCTGCTAGTCCCTACAGCAGGAATAAATACCACCCTGGGCTGCGTTCGGCTGTAGTTTCCAATCGAAATGCAACAAGGGAAGTAATGTCAGTCTTAACAGCTTCCGTAGTGATCAGAAGAGGAGAAAAGAGTGGGGGGAAATACTTTTGGACAAAGACAACTCCCTGAAGATTTTCTTGCCACTTCTTTCCTGATGCATTTAATCGATTAAAAGAGCTCACAGATTCTGCTGGTTATACGCAAAGACTGAAACCAAATGTTGTTCCTACAAAGTCCTCCCACAAGGAGTCTAAATGTCCTCAGAAATCTAGTGAGAACTTCTTCTGAGGAACGTCAAAGAGAGGAAATGCTAGAAGCTCTTCTGATTGGTCAGATGTCCCCGTTCGTTGTGATTGGTCTACCGCTGTCTGTGGGTGTTGAAACGGTGACAGTGGGACTGTTTTAGAATTGAAATTTTAGTTGGCGAACACAGACCACCAGCGTGGTCCGGACACCGAAACGTGATTTTACAGACCATACGGGATTTCAGGGGTTTTTTGTTGTGATTGTTGCGGCCAAACATGCGTGATCTTGCTGCGGCTTTCTTTAACATTTTGCAACCTGCGGAGTTTTTTGTGCTTTTTTTTGTGGACTACTTGAATTGGTGAAATTCCAATTGTACGAAATTGTCTTTGGCAGTGCTGTTTGTTGGTACATGAGATTTTTTTTTTAGCTGTATTGGATGCACATGACTGGAAGAGGGCTTTGGCTGAATGTTGTGATGACGTGTCTTGGCCAAATCGGTGAAAAATCTGCGCTGATTTTAAAAATCTGCAAGCTCCTCTCAGTATTGTGCACTTTCCTTGATTTTGCGTTAATTTCTTAGAAATTTTTATTTTACTTTGAGTGTTTTCATTCAGTATCATTATTAAAAACTATTGGTTGATGAATCGTTATTGGCAGGTACTGCGCAACTTGGTTCTTGGTATCTGTAATATCCAATATCGGACTTCCTCTACACGGCTCTACGGTAACGATGTCTTTTAGGAGCACGTGTGAAAAATTTAGTACTTTTGAAGTTTAGGGTTTTTTTTTTTTTTTAGAAATGGTAACGTTAATGTGCCACAATATAACACACACGTAGGCATGAGAAAACTTGAGCTTCTCAATTATGACACAATTTAGGAGCATAGTGTGAGCCGTGACACTAATTTACCTTATTTTTACAGGCTTTATGCAAAAACAACATTAACCTGTTCCACCTTGTAAACAAATACAATAAACCTGAATGTTCAGTGTCTGAAGTCCGCTCCTCTTAAATACATTTAAAGCTACACTATTCGACACTTCTCACTGTCGTGGTTCTGGGTTGGAGTCAGTTCTCGAACCGCTACAGTCTAATGGCCTTCTGAAGAAATAGCGAACTCCGTTTCATATTAAATTGGTGTCATGTGAAGTTAAATGTAACCCATAGTAATGAAACATTATTTCATTTCTCATTTTATTTATATTTTATGAATTTATTATAATATCTAATTTTTATATTAAATAATTTCTTTATAACCAAGCACATTTTCTGTCTTTACATTTTATTCGTTTGTTTTGTTTGAATTTTAGATCGGTTCCCCAGTACTGTGTTGCCATGTCTGCTGATAATATTGCATTTTTGGGGGGATTAAATCAAAACATGAAAACTGGAGTGGACTTTTCTCTCGTGATATCTGGCAACCCTGAGTTTAAATGAAGTGAAAGCGCTGTCTATTAGAGTTGGTGAAGGAGAGAGACCGTGTGCTGTATGTTTACAGACTGAACAGTTGCTACTCTGGACTGTGATTGGTGAGGAATTATTTACTCAAGAAGTTTGAATTATACCCACCTTGTAGCGTTAGCATTACCAAGGACACTTTGGCATGTGGAGTCATGGGCCAGGAATCGAACCACCAACCCTTCGATTAATGGACAACCCACTCTACCACCTGAGCCGCAGCTGTCCAGTACCTTTTAGTTGCAAATGCAAGTGAAATGGTCGCACTGTAGAGTGAAAATCAAAAACATTATGAAACACGGCAGTCATTTTAAAATTTGTTGCTGACATGCCATGTCCCTTTAACTACAAAAAACTTACAAAGACAGAAGTCAAACGTGGGTATCCCCAAAAACAAAATTTATATATATATATATATATATACATATACCATTTATCATTAGTATTATTTAAAATTGTATTGCTAGTTATTTCGTATATTGTGTTATCTTCTCATGTATACTGACTGTAGAATAAAAGCTTTATAGCTTTTCTGAATTGCTCAATACCACATAGTATACTATAAAGTCGAAATATTAAACCTGTCACTAGCTGGCTAATGTTAGCACAAGGGCTGCAACAATTAATTAATTGCAAAAATTTTGTAATAAAAATAGCTGGACTTTCATTATCAATTAGTTGGAGAGTGTTATAAAGCGTGCTGCTTTGTGCTACATCCCTTCATTTAGACTAAAACACATTTGATAGAAAACGCCTAGAACTACCTCCTCTAGAGTATGGGGACCCGCTAAGCCTGGTGTAGTCGTCTGTGTTAACGCATATTTGCATCTACATGTTGCGTATCTGCGGTGCCTCCTATGAAAGGCTTGTCTAAATGCGTATAGATGGGACGTTGTTATTTCTTTGTTTGGGTTTGATCACAATCAGATGATTGTTTAATTTAGAGTAATATTTAGAGCTGCAACAACTAATGGATAAAATCAATGATCATGGATTATAAAAATCGTTGTGAATGAATCTCGTGTGGATTAGTTGTTCCGCGCGCGGCACAGGGGAGATTTACTCATTACGTTACTTCTGTTCCGAAAACACGCTTCAGAGAGTAAATACTCAAGTTGTGTCCCAAACGATGTACTATTCACTTACACTATGCACTGTGTACTCTACCGTCTAGTGTGTGGTTTTTAGAAAGGTAATATCATCTCTAATAGAACACTAGCGGGTTTTTACTAAACGGAAGTATAAGTTGCTTCCTAGTCGACGGCGCATGACGTCATACACACACTAACATTAGCAGACACCCAGACTCACCGACAATGAATTTCTCCAGTGTACTGTTTGTCAGAGTTACCTTTTATTCCCAACATGACTTCAGTCAGCATCAGACGGAGGCGAAATCGTCACGTGACTGAGGAAGAAAGTGTGTAACCTCCAAGTCCTCTAAGGCAGGGGGTCATTTTATATTAAACACCCTGAAGAAGATCAGACTTTACAAACCAGAGTTTGTGTAGCACGGACACACGACAGTGAGGGTGTTTGCCTGATTAGTGTTCTATAATCTTTAGAAAAAAACGTGAGCGAATTCATGACACCAACAATCACCACTGCAATCAACAAAAGATCAATCTCATTATTAGTTGATCTAAAGATCTTCTCATATTCAATACTATTCATAACAGCCTTTTTAATGTGATACCTTTTGCCTACGCTTCAATATTTGAGACATTTGGAGTGAGTAAGGGTTGGTCTTGAGCAATTTTCTGATTAGAGGTATTTGAAATGAAAGTTTTCTGGTGATACAACGCCAGAAGTAGGACATGTTCCTGGATCAGCAGTTCTTTTAACAGATCATTTAGTGAGTCCCCTGAAAACTCCCTTTAGAACAAACCTGTCCGCTCCGGACAGCAGTGCAAATGCAAAGTTATGACATTAATTGGTGTGTACTGGAGGTAATTTCCAAATAGCTTCGGACTTGTGTTAGTAGGCACACAGTGGTGACCAAAGCTGGTAGTGATTTGTTGAAAGAAATGTCCTGCATTGGTCAACGTTAAGTTAATGCAATATGTTTTTTTGTAAGTAATGAGTCCACTGTTTGTGGAAGTAGAACTTGGAAAAAAGTTTTAAATGATTTCATGCCAAAGTGGTTTTAAGTTTGGTTTTTTCCTCTCTCTCTTTTTCAGGATTTACACGATCTGGATATGTCCTTCATATTTGATTGGATTTATAGTGGTTTTAGTAATGTACTGCAGTTTCTTGGTAAGACCCACTTTTTAATGTAGATTTAAAGAATGCCTTTAGATTCCTCTGTAACAGTTCTTCCTGACTTTCAACTGTCACTTTAATCTGTCGTTTTAAATAAAAAAAAAAAAAGGGGGGGCAAACCCACTTTGGGTTTTGCTTTTTTGAATGTGGCAGTGGAAATGGCTAAAGGTAGATCATCCTCGATCTACTTCATTTAATCTGCTGCAGGAGCATGTTATTCATTCACCTGTAATAATGCTAGGTTCTGTGCCTAATTTAATTGCTAACATTTTGAATATTTGACTGAAAGGTACAGCCTCACTGTCAGGTGAAGTGTTTTGTATAGTTCGACTTAATTAGACTTCGTTGTACATTAAGTTGTATTTTTTAAGATAATAAAGGCAATGCACTGTATGAATTGTTTACAGGGAAGATAATCTGAGAGCTTGACTTGGGTACTGTAGCATGCAGTAGGTATGAATGCCAAAATCATCTAGATGTCATGTCCTTTGAGACCAATTCTGAAAAAAAAATGTTCTTATTCTTTTAGGACTGTACAAAAAATCAGGTAAATTAGTATTTCTTGGTCTGGACAATGCTGGCAAGACCACACTACTGCATATGCTTAAAGATGATCGACTGGGGCAACATGTGCCAACCTTACATCCAAGTGAGTTCTTATCATATAAAACAAACACAGATGCATGTTTAATTATTTCGTTCAATATTCACCTCAAAGAATCAACAATAATACAGTAATAATCGATTGGTTAAGTTCAGTTGTTGCCTTTTAAATTAGGATTATTTATATATAGTGATTATTTATATATAGGGAAATAGGGATTATTACTCCCTTACTATATACTGTATTGTGTGCTGTCCATCGCTTGTGCTAAATTGGTACTCATGATGATGCAATGGTTGTAAGAAACAAGTATCTTTGCATTTTATTCCTTAGCTTCAGAAGAGCTGACTATTGCCGGTATGACCTTTACCACCTTTGACCTTGGTGGCCATGCACAGGGCAAGTAGTTTTTCTTGAAGCATGGTACATTTCCTTCTTTGTGTGTGTGTGTGTGTGTGTGTGTGTCTGACATAATACTCACTTAACACATCTTGTATCCTAGCTCGGAGAGTGTGGAAAAACTACCTCCCTGCAATCAACGGCATTGTCTTTCTCATTGATTGTGTAGACTACCCGAGACTGGCTGAATCCAAAACAGAACTTGATGTGAGTTCTTGGGGTTTTTTTTTCCTCCTTAAAAATGTTTTTCCTCAGACAGGAAATCGCAAATAGCCTGGGCACCATTTAACAAATAAATACAAACATGTCAACATAATTCTGGTGAAGACTATGTCTGGTTTCTTGAAGTTGAGGTGTAGACCGAAAAGACTTTTAAAATTTTTTTTTTTATTGTGTGCAAGAATTTAGTCTCAATGACATTTAACAGGTTTTTGCTAAAGTTAGGTTAAAGTTAGATTGTTCCGTAGTGGCAGTAATTCTACATCATAGTTCCAGGGTCCACATTTCCATCCAGAGCTCAGATTATTGTCTGTGCACAGTTTCTTGTGTTCTCCCCATGTCCCCTTGTTTTTCTTTTGACTGGCATCCCATCCACGGTGAAGCTCCTCTTGCACCCAGAATTTCCAAGCTAGGCTGTACTAGTGACCCTTACCAGGAAAATGTGGCTATTTATTTATTTATGAGGGTGTCCCATTAAAATTGTGATTTTTAATAATTCTCAATTTACTATACAGTTAATAACCATTTTATGACTGTGATATGTATAGTGATCTATACTTTTGGGTAGATGAAATTTGAGTGTTTAAAATTTAAAAAATGATGAACACTTGTTGTTCCAAAACATTTGACTTGCGTTGTATGTCGTGGCCTGTTAAAATGCTTCGGAATACAAGGTGTAATTAAAATGAGAGCACACGGTGAACTGGAATACGCCTGTAATCCTACAGCGATCGCTCCCTCTCACCACCCGTGGGACATGAACACAATGTAACTTTTTCCACAATTGTTTGTTTTCCCAGAATTCCTGCAGTGTTTAGCTAGCCACTTTCTGTGTACACCGACATTGATGTGTGGATTCTGGGGAGTTGATTGTTTTATTTCTGATTCTGCCTATACCTAGTAGCTTTCTATTCCGTTTGTGTTGATTGGTCCGGAGGCCACAAACTTTGGCGCATTATTGCATCTGTGAGAGCCACTCTGAAGTACTGGGTGATAAAACAACCTCGATGTGCATTACAATAAAGATTTCCTCAATGATGAGCTTCGGGTACTTAAAGTTTTCTTTCTATTTTCCAATCTAACTTGTAGATAAATAGTCAATGGTAGCACCCTGATTGTAGCAGCAGGTAAAGTTAGTGTAAAAGAACCAGCATATAACATTCAGATTGTAGCTTGATGAATTGCATGCCCACTTGGAGGAGTCCTCTTTGAACAGGTACAGTGGAAGGGCTTGGTAAGATCTTGAAGATGGATGAGTAAATATTCATGAGATTTTGCTCTGGAGGAATTTAAAAGGACTTGGCTTGGCAAGACTTAAGATATCTGAAGTTGAAGTTGTCCTGTCCCCTTAGCAGAAAAACACCCCCAAAGCATAATGTTTCCACCTCCATGTTTGACGGTGGGGATGGTGTTCTTGGGGTCATAGGCAGCATTCCTCCTCCTCCAAACACGGCGAGTTGAGTTGATGTCAAAGAGCTCCATTGTGGTCTCATCTGACCACAACACTTTCAACCAGTTGTCCTCTGGTGGTCAGATGAGACCAAAATGGAGATCTTGGGGACAACTTCACCGCATCAAAGGGACGATGGACGGGGCCATGTACCGTCAAATCTTGGGTGAGAACCTCCTTCCCTCAGCCAGGGCGTTGAAAATTAAAAGTAATTACTAAGTCATTACCAAGTACTAAGTCATGTTTTGCAGAGGGGGTCAAATACTTAATTCCCTCATTACAATGCAAATCAATGTATAACATTTGTGACATGCGTTTTTCTGGATTTTCTTGTTGTTGTTCTGTCTCTCACTGTTCAAATAAATCTACCATTAAAATTATAGACTGATCATTTCTTTATCAGTGGGCAAACGTACAAAATCAGCAGGGGATCAAATACCTTTTTCCCTCACTGTAGATTTGATCATACGCAAATCTAACACATTTTATTTTATTGTGCATTCCTACAACAGGCACTAATGACGGATGAAACCATTGGAAACGTGCCTATCTTGATTCTTGGTAACAAGATTGATAAGCCAGAGGCCATAAGTGAGGAGAAACTTCGTGAGCTGTTTGGATTGTATGGACAGACAACTGGCAAGGCAAGACGAGCCTTTTTTGCACATATTTTATCATATAATTTTAATGTGTACTTAGGGGTGATGTTTTAGGCTGTACCCGTGATTGTGGTGACATACGTGCATTAATTTAGCTTTTGTTTGTTTGAGATATTTTAAAGGCTAATTTAACAATGCTTAAAATACAAAAATCTGCCTCTTTCATTTTGAGAATCCCTGCAGTTAACCGCCAAAATGAAAACTGAAATCATCGATCATATGGTGTTTATTCTTTCTACAGGGTAATATTCCCCTTAAAGAACTGAATACCAGACCACTGGAAGTGTTCATGTGCAGCGTGCTAAAGCGAGAGGGATATGGGGAGGGTTTCCGCTGGCTTTCACAATACATTGACTAGAGGTCCAACTACAAGGAGGTGCACCAGGAACTGCCTAAACAAATTCAAACTCCTGTTCAGTTCTTGTTCAGCCTGCCGTCACTCTCCGAAAGAACAACGGCGGTAACTCAGTAAAACTCGGTTTAAACAAACTTTTATAGGGTAAGACATTTAATTCAACCATGTTTTTTTTTTTTTCTTCAAGCCTTTGTAAGGGAATGGAATATCAACGTCTCAGTTTTCAAGCCAAATAGATGACACTTCATTTATTTCTGTTTTTCTTTTGACTTTTTTTTAATGCACGTGTGAAATCTGTATGATGTGGTCTAAAAGCAAACGATTCTCCTGGAATTGGCAACCCCAGTTTATGTTTAAGAATGTGTTTGAGTTGTTTAGAAATATGTTTTGCAGCCCTTGTTAAGTGGATCGTTTTTAATAGGATACATGGTTACAAGGATTTTTGTGGAAATCTTTACTTTTGAGAATTGCAGTCATTTTGAATGATCTTATTTATCAAAACTATGAAAATTAACAAGAAATTAAATGATCTCTCAAACGGCTCGACCCAGTTTAAGATCCCCTTTTTTAAACATGAAAGGTTATTTCGGGAAACTCAGACCGATGTACGCAGGATGCAGAATTTCAGATGTGCAGTCCACCGTCGAAAGTATTGGAAAGCCAAGGCAAATTCTTTTCAGTGTACACATTTAGGTTTGAGATAAAAAATATAAAAAAAGATTAATAGAAGAGTAGAATTCCAGCTTTAATTTCCTATATTTACATCTAGATGTGTTTTAAAGAACTGTAGATTTTGGCACCTTTGTTGGCAGACCACTGAATTTTGAGGCGAGCAAAAGTATTAGTACAGACAGTCTTAAAGTAATACACTTAATATTTGGTTGCATATCTCTTGCTTACAATAACTGTGTCAAGACAGCAACCCACTGACGTCATCAAACTGTTGTATTCTTTTATTTTTATGCCTTTCCAGGCCTGTGCTGCAGTTCCTTCAGTTGTTCGTTTTAGGAAGCGTCTCCCTTCAGTCTCCTGTTCAGGAGGTGAAATGCCTTCTCAGTTGGGTTAAGGTCTGATGATTGACTTGGCCAGGCTAAAACCTTCCACTTTTGTGTCCTTTGTGTTGGCAGTGTGTTTTGGGTTATTGTCTTGCTGCATGATGAAGTTCCTCTCAATTCGATTGGATGCGTTTTCCTGTAACCTGGCAGGCAGAATGTTTCTGTAGACTTCATCATGAGCTAGATCATCGATAAAGACAAGTGACCCTGTTCCAGACACAGCCATGCAAGCCCAAGCCATAACACTATACTTGACCAATGAGCTTGTGTTTTTGGATTATGAGCAAATCCTTTTCTTTCTCCACACTTTGGCTTTTCCATCACTTTATCTTGTTTATCTTGGTTACAGAACTTTTGTGGCATCTCTGTACGTGTACATATATATATATATATATATATATATATATATATATATATATATATAGATAGATAGATAGATAGATATCTTTTTTTTTTTTTATAATAAAATTTTTTTTATTATTATTTTTTTTTTAATCCAGTCTGGGCTTCCAGTTATTCCTGTTGACTGGTTTGCATCTTGTGGTATGGCTTCTATATTTCTGCTCACTAACTGTTCAAAATCAAGGGCTCAAACCAAGAGGAGACATTTGGAGCTATTATTTGTTTAAATGATCAACAAGGGCACATCTGGGCGATAAACACCTTTTGTGTTCCAATATATTTGATCACTTAAAAAATCGGCGAGTTCAAACAAAAGGTGCCATGTTCTAAGTTGTTTAATCTATCTGGATGTTAATATCAGGAAATGATATTGCGCTTGCTCTATCGTCTCGTGTTAATCTTTTGATCTCATCCCCAACGTTCTTCAGTGTGAAGCCAAAACAAAAGAATTTGCCATCCGATGTGGATCTTATGGATGGTTTTCTGAGAAGTTCTTGGTTTAATCAATGTGTAATTCACCAACACGTGAGTCTTTTTTTTTTTGTTTGTTTGTTTTTTTAATTACCAAAAAAGGGCTACCCATATAACATTAAACTCTTTACAGGAGCCTTTCTAAGTCATTTTTAAGGCAGTACATGGACGATCCCCCCTCCCCCCGTGTACTGCCTATCAGTTGTTGCATGTAATGGAAAAAAACTGCATTTAAAATAAATTAATATAAAATGGTAAAATTCCAGTGAGCCATTCCTTTTTCTAAAATCTGCATCAAAGCTAAAAGGGCTTGAACACAATGCCACTCTCTCTCTCTGTATTCAGATTTCAACAGGAAGTATTAGAAAAACTGAATACCTAAAGAGTTGTGTGTGTGTGTGTGTGTGTGTGCATGGGACCTTTCTGGCCAGTTTCTTACAGTACCTGAGGAGTACCTACTGAGTAAGTGAGGTCTTTAATGGATCAAGGAATATGTTATTGACAATAACCACCTAATAATATCTTCAGATTTCCTGTAGTTGTGGGTTACAGCAGCAGTTCTGCAGTCCAGCGTTGTGGTAGATTCTGATGTTGAGCAGAATTTTCTGACCTTTCTGGAATCTCAGTGTTTGGTGACACAAATGAGATAATATGGAAAACTAAATTAAATAAATAAATAAATAAATAAAAACACCACCTAGATCACATGTAGGGGGCATTTATATTGTGATAGAAGGCCATGGTGGAGGTAAGAGGTGAAAACCATCATCTGCAGTTTCTTTATTGTAGGGCTGGGTTAAAAAAAAAAAGATTCTTGATTTTAATCGATCTTCGATTTAATGAAACGATATTGATTCTGGAAATCCCCGAATCGATTCTTAACGCGCGCTTTACTTGAGAGGATGTGAATATTATCTGTAGTTCGCCTCTCGTCCTGAAGGTGGCGCCATCTTTCACGTTTTGAACGTTTCAAGTTAATGAATTTAACTTGCACATTTACGTTTGTATTATTATTTTTGTGCAGTTTGTGTTTACCTTGTGGTGTATTGTATGCACGTATTTATGATTTATTATGTTAATGTTTGTTACTCAAAGTAAAAAGTAATTAAATGTAATTGTGTGGGCCTTATTGTTAATGTAAATGTGTATTTCAGTAATATAGCTAAGTAGGAGGGTTTGTTACCAGGATTTATATTAAAACATGGATTCCATGTCTGCAGAACTAACATTTAAACTGTAATATTGAAAACAAATCGATATCCATTCTAATCAAAACCGTATAAATATTAATTTAATCGGATCGTCGAATTGGTCTCAATACCCAGCCCTACTTTGTGACATCTTCAAAGTGAGTGTTTATTACTTCACTATCTGTGGGCCTTTGAGGGCCGAATCCTCCAACATTGATGCCATTAAATATAGACCCTGCATGCTGACCTTATCTGAGGTGTGCAGACCTTCGGTTCTGTGTTCTCTTGTGACTTCCTGTTTGATTCGGCAATGCACTCCTGGAGGAATTTTGGTATTATTTGGAGACCGCTGGAGTCGCAGAGCCTTGAAAAAGAATTATTAACTGTAAAACACAGTCGTTTGGAGGAGAAACAAGAAACTGGAGACCGGCTTGAGATAACTCAATGTGCCACAAACATCTCATGCCATGCAGCAGGCCTGTGTGTTCTCTCCTCTCCTCCTTTATGATCTCACAGCTGCTCACTGAAACACAAACACTTGTTCATTAATCATCACAGGTGCATGCTCATTCCTTACTCTGTATTTTCCCAACTCTACCCTCCATTCACAAACCAGCACTCCACCACACCTCTGCTGCCTCAGACCTGCCACCATCTAACGCTGACCCCCCCCGCCCAAACTGAGGATATCTACCACAGCCATCTGCACCCTGAGACTCCAGTGAGCCACAGTGAGAGCCATTACCTCCAAACCTTGAACCTAAATGGCTAACATACCAGATAAGAGTGATCTTCACACGTCCTTCATGTATTCTAGCCATTGGAGTAGAGCATAGTCCAATCAGAGACTGAAGGCATGTGGGTGAAGGAACTGCTGTAGAGCAACCAGATTTTTTTCAGTGTTGAATAAAAGTGAGCCAAACCCCACTGATTGATCGGTTCAAATGGTTGGGGCAAATGTGCACAACCACGTCCAGTATCAACGTGGTACTCTAATAGATTACCGTGACCAGGTAGAGCTAAAACATGCCAATCTCTGTCCTTTGAGACAGGGAGAGGTTGTTTCCACAGGGGGCCAGGATGGATTTAGCCTCATATTTTAGATTCAGCTCATGTCCCACCTTCTTCCTCTTGAGAGTGACTCATCACAGTGACAGAACCACCTCTCTCTCTGGTTTTAGAAAAATTAGGTGGGAAACCTGCAGTGCAATAGCCAGATAGATAGATACTTTATTGATCCCCAAGGGGAAATTCAAGAATACTTAACATCCCTGATTTGTCATGTGGCCTCAAAGGGCCCTTGCCACTAACTGTGAGTAATTTAGAGCTCAACGTGTAATAATACAAGCAATTTATCGCTCAAGCATTAAAAATCATGTAGTCGAGTACTGCTGGATGTAGCTGGAATTGCTGTTCCTGAGCCTGGAGCGAATTCTCCTGTGTTAATCAGAGTGAACCCCATGGAGGCTTGCAGAACCTCTCATACTGCAAACGACGGGTTCAAGCCACTCAGTTAGCCTCGCTCCAAATAATCATTCTGATCTGCACAGTCGAGCATATTGGAGTCATGTTTTATGTTTTAGCTGTTTAATCTACAGTGTGTGTAATCACTTATTTCAAATGACTACTCATGCAATCATTCAAATCAGTACATAAACTTGTGTGCACTTCGAACGTGGCACTGCGCTGAAGCAGGAAAACAAGCATCAACAAGTAATAATAATAATAATAATAATAGTGTCCAGGCTGGAGGATGTGGTTGATATAGCAACCACCCAGAATCAAACACCTGTTTCCTGTGTAACTGTGCTATCTTAACCTGTAGTGTAAGAGTACGAACTGAATCTTTAACCTGGAGGAGTTCTACATCGTCTGTTTAAATAGATCTTTATTGGTTCAGAGACAAGTCAGGTAGGTTAGTCAAAAGTCTCCCATTTTCTATGCAAATCTTCCATTTTCCTTTTTGTTTGTGTGGTTATAACAGTGGATGATGTTGCCATGGTGAGAAGGTCACCGAAAGGGTCATTAGGTTTGTCTGCCAGGTGGGTGGGAGGTAGAACCTGGGATAGACAGGATGGGGCTGGAGAATCAATCAGACTGTACAGAGAGGTGCTACTGCTGGAGGCTGGCGAGGCTCTGTCTACAGGCCATGCCCCATTCATCGAGGCTCCACCCACAGGGGAAGCCTGACTAAACATAAAGACCGGTGGGGTATGGAAATAGGCAGTAGTTTGTGGTGACAAGTAAGCGTTGTCTGGAGGCACAGGGTTATAGTATTTGTGGAGGAAGTAGTGGGGGACCTGTGTGAAGGGGTTAAGAGAACGCTGGCCTTGAAATGGAGTCAAAGCAGGCCGTGGGGGACGTGATGGTTCATAGGGTTCTTCTCCTCCACTTAGAGGGTCTAGCAGGTGGAGCAGGTCAGGCCCTGGATCTGTGCTGGCTGGTTGAGACTGTGTCAGTGGGGATGTATTGAGGGTCTGGTGCCTTTTTACACTTTCTGCCCCCTCTTTTTCATCCTGTCTCGGGCCTTGCAGCAAAGTCACTGTTGGTGAAAGCACAGCTCCTGGTTCTCGTAATTTTTTCTGTGCTTGTGGGCGAGGAATTGTTATACTTCTTTCCTCCATCATCTCTGGGCCAGGGGAAGCTCGATCATTGCTGGGAGTGCAGGGCTCCAGTGGTAGCACAGACAATGGCGTATTAAAGGAGGACAAATCTTGTCTGGAAAAGGCTACGGTGTCTGGTAACGTCTGCCTCCAAAATCTGTTGTAACTGGTGTGCTTGAGGCCCAGTAATGTCGGAGTGTTTTCGTCACCACTGAGCTCCATGTGCTACAGACACACAAACACACAGTGTCTGAACATTTAAATCTAAACACATTCACAATGTTAAGTGAATCAGACATTACTATGGAGATATTACCTGGTGGCTGAAGTTGCCATGCTGTTCAATTGGCTTGCAGACCGAACTCGGTTCCTCTAGGCTCTGTCCTGAGTCGAGCACGGTGTCTGTGGTTAGTGTATGTAAGGCATATGTAGGCTTCTCCTGCTGGTTGCTGAAGGAATCATCTAAAAGACTCAGCTCAGATAACTTGGTATGTATTGGCCCATGCATGGTTGGCCTTCCCTGGAAACAGGATGGCCCCACTTCCTCTTTCTTTTCCACAAGCTCCGTGTCCTTCAGAGATTGATAAGATTGAGACCTGACACACACACACACACACACACACACACACATTATAACTACAGTACACTATTCATGTCATTGACCATTCTTAGATATTTCTAGCTGTCCTATCTGGATGTAATATTACAGTCATTATTTTATTTTAGAGTAATAGTAGTAGGACATTCTCAGGTAAAGAATATACTCACTCAACGATGCACATTCAAATCCAGAATATATTTATTGTGAAGGACCTAACTGACAAAAGCCTAACTGATAGTGTCCCTTTCGCTTGTACCAAACAGTGTCCCGTGTCTTAATGCAACGTGTCATTAAGATGAACACTATAAATGACCTCAGGGTTACTACTGGTAGAGGAAAGGGGGCGGGCTTTGAGTGGTTCAAAGGCAGAGTAAACAATAGACCATTGAAAGGGTGCGGAGAAAAGGAAGTGATCAGGAAAAGCAGAGATGAAGTCATCGTCCTGCGACAGCTCATCACCAGAAGAGTCCTCGCACAGAAACACAGTGTAGTGACGTGTAGGGTGCATAAAGCTAGAATCCCAGAGAGAGAGAGAGACAGACAGACAGACAGACAGACAGACAGTGTGCAGGAACACATATACACGCACACAAAAAGAAGAAGCTAGGTGTTAGATGTTAATACATTGGCGTGAACCATAGAGACACCAAGGGAAAAAAAACAAAAACTAAAGCGAATAAAAAAGAGATAAATATAGTGGAAATAAATGATTATTGTGCCGGATTAATGATTGTGTAAGAAGTAAATAAAATTTATTTCTTTTCATAGTAACTCCTTCAACATTTTCTATATAATATACATCAAGGTTTAAGCTTACATTTTTATATAAAGGTGAATAACAAAGTTAACAAGCTTAAAAAATGTTCACAACAATTTCACAAAAAAATAAAGAATAAATTAGAATTTATTCTGTATAATACATTTAGAATATAGAATTTGTAGAAGTTTGAGGTTTTTCTTCTCCTGAAAAACAGTCTTTGGTCTACACCAAACATGTCTGCTGTCACTGTGGCCAGACGACTCTTCTCTTTGATTCGTCTGTCCAGAGTACATTATTCCAAAAGTCCTGATCTTTATTCTCATTGGTAAACTGTAGTCTAGAAAAGGCTCGAGAAGGCAGGATCTAATCACGGATTCTAATGAGAACATTCTATGGATTTGAAGGTGCAATAAATGTATACTTACTTTTTCCAAGTGACTGATCTGTGTTTTAATTTCATTTGCAAAGATTACAACAAAATGTCAATTTTGTGTGTTATTTGATCGCGTCAACTTTATAGCCAACGTTTTAAAGAGGATCAAATGTTTACTTGTCCAAATATGCCCCCCCCCAAACCCCACCCCCCCCCCGATAAAAACTGATGGTTGATTTTGAAGTGAAATCTGCAGTAAGAAGGAGTAACATGTACAGCGCTGTGCGTGTGTGTGTTACACTGTGTTGTGTGTGTGTGTGTGTGTGTGTTACACTGTGTGTGTGTGTGTAACACTGTGTGTGTGTGTGTGTGTGTAACACTGTGTGTGTGTGTGTGTGTGTGTGTAAAACTGTGTGTGTGTGTGTGTGTGTGTAACACTGTGTGTGTGTGTGTGTGTGTGTGTGTGTGTCAGTGTCTTACTGTTCATGAGTGCTCTCAACTTCCAAGTTGCTGCGTGGTCTTTTTGCTGCTAGTGCCCAGGGATGGTAAGACTACACACACACACACACACACACACACGATAGTCAGGGTACGTCAGAGATATCAGCACACACAGTACAAGATCATTTTAATTCATATGGAGTTTGAAAAAAGATCATAGTTCAACAGGCTGGGAAAGGACGGTCTGTCCAACAAAATGAGTCAGAGCTGCAGAAAGGAGACCTTTATGTGCCACATGGATACCTACAGTGCTGTGAAAAAGTATTTGCCCTATCCTGATTTATTTTGCTTTTGTGTACATCTCAAACTAAGTACATTTTTTAAATGACAAACATTCTGTGAATTGTCTCTCCACCAATATCTCCCAGAACACCCTACTGCACGATCTCTCCCAGACCCATGTGTCTTTTTGTATAACTGGAGTTATTGGAGCTCATCAGATCAGCAGCTGCTCCATTCTACAGTCGTCTTCTGATATTTCTACAATTGCAATTATTTGTGAAATGAACTCTCACAGTACACCGGCGTTCCGTTTTTCTACTGTCCGTAACCACAAAGAGAGTGATAATCTAGCAAATGGAGGATGCAACACCCTCAGACACACAGACAGATAAAACAACAACGACTAAAATATAAACACACTCAAATGGTGTGAACAGAACGTCCTGCTTACCTGTCCGAGGTGAACTGTAATTGGCCGTCTCTGTTCCCAGGTGGAGGGAGAGTCATCTCTGCTGCTGGAGTGGCTGTTCTCCGTCATCTCCTGCAAAAAGTCATACATGCGCAAGTGTTTATGACGCGTGTGTGTGTGTGTGTGTGTGTGTGGGGGGGGGAACGTTCTGTCAAGTCAAAACATGTAAACGAACCTTTTGCTTAAGACGACTCCTCACTTCTTTGATGCCCATCTTGGCATGGTCCTTTGCCTGCAGAACCAGACATGATCAAAACCTGAGAAGGAGCTAACTGAATTCTAGTACAAGCATAAAGAAGAAATCTTCTTTACAGGATAACTTCACATTTGGCAGAAACTCAGTATAATAGAACCTGAACTGGATCTTATAGAAAAATATTTATGGAAATATTCTATCTATAGATGCAGCAACATTTCCAGCAACAAAAAAATTGTACATTAAATACACACAATTCAAATTTTATAAACCGTGTAAATATCTTTTTGAGGCGTTTTAAATTTTATGTATATAATAAGATTAATCTACTTTTATTGTTCATAATTTTTTAATACATGACAGCTATGTGCCATTTTTTTTTATATTAATAATATAACAGTGTATTAAATTGTGGTTAAAAGTTTGAGCTATCTGTGAGAATACTGGACTTACGAACTTGTAGACAGTTTTCATAGCAGGGTTTGCTTTTGTTTTCACAGTGTTAAAGATGGCCCCGCCCCCTTTCTGTGAGGGAAATGCAAGGTTATTATTGTTATCATTGTTGTTGTTGTTATTATTATTATTATTATACAGAAAACTGAGACACACAAACAAGTACACCAACCTTAAATGTGAGAAGCCACTGATGGTACACTTTATCACTACCTGTTTAAAACAAGACCAATAAATATATATAAACAAGTAATGTGTGTGTGTGTGTGTGTGTATATATATATATATATATGAATATGAGACAAATATTTTACATAGAGTAAATACAGATTGTTGCCATCTGAACACAGTTCTATTAGCAGACTGAAACCCTGAGAATGCGGACACTATTGCATTAGATGTTGTGAACACCAGTGCACTTAAAAAAAATATATATATATAAATATATATATATTGAATGAACTAAAGTTCATTTAGACATTTGGAAAGTATAATATATTTATTTATACAAATACATTTATTTTACAACCTCTAGGGGCAATGAATCAGCGTATGTTAGGGATATAACCCATCAATCTTCTGCACTAGACTACAACTTGAGAGAAAGAAAGCAGACCTTCACCCTAACCCAGACTCGGAGGGAAGGTTAACTCGTGTATTAACCAGAGCAAGAGAGGAAACTGAAATCAATGCTTAGGGGAGTGATTCCACTTAAAGAAATAGATCCGCTCTGAACACTACACAGCCGAATACAAACACAAAGCTCCAGTCCTCTTGTCTTCTCTCTTCAATGTTACCCTGCTCCCCCAGGTTCTCCGATCACCCTCCTCCTTCACCATCCTCCCTGACTGTTGATGACTTCACCACCTTCTTTAACAAGAAGATATGGCATTACTGCACTACAGCGTCAAGATCCCCCCCCCCAAATCTTCTTTCATTAATGACTCCATAGAACAACTGTATTCAAGACAGCTCGGGTTATAACCATCCTGAAGAAACCCACTCTGCATACCTCAGACTGCGTCACTAAACTGACTCTCTCATGCCAGAATGCAGTCGCCCAACTTGATTTCGACGTCCCTATATTCTCCCACACCACCACCCCATTGCTACCTCTTCACTAAGTATGTAAATTAGCATTTGTTATTTGATAAAAATAAATAAATAAATCACTGTCTCATTTTTTATACTGTACTAACCTGTTTTTATACTGGTGGTCCTCTTAGTCCCTGAGCTAGGGGACTAACACGAAGATGTGTTTCTATAAGATGCTATAGAGAATTTACATCTCCGAAACCTCATTAATGTGAATGCAAATACTTTATTCAGAAGGAGCAGATAAAGTGCTCTAAACAGATACCAACATTTGTTTAGAAAGTTTCGAGATTAGAGGTGTGCATTGGACTTCAGGTTTTTACTGACATGGTGAGCGGTCAGATATGGAGCTTGCTGGATAAAGAAAGAGCACATTTATTTACATGAACGCGAGTCAATACCTGATGCTTTTAAAAGTTCATCCATCCTTGCTCACTGCCTGGTCATGGTGGTTTAAATTAGGCTACTAGCTTGTTTATATTTTGGGAAACAGAACAAACTAAACTTGTTCGAAAAAGTCAAAGGCACTTACAAGCAAAAATCAATAATTGCACAATTGAGAGAGATGTAAATAACAGTCCTATACACATCACTTCTGACCTCAATTATGAACTCAAGTGATAGCTGAGATTGAGGAACTGTCAGAACCATTATTCACGGACCATGCCTACAGGCCGGGCATCTCTACTTGGGTTTTTTCCTCCAGTGTTTTCCAATGCATCCAGGGGCAGAATGGTAGAGTTTATATTTAATAATATAATATTTATATTTAAAATATCCTCACCAGCATATTCTCCCGTATTAATCTCCTCCTCAAACACATCATTGAAGCCTTCACCAGAGTTCAGCAGTTCCAAGCGTCCATCTATAAACTAAGCATTTACATCAAAACATTTTTACATAGAAATATACATAGTATATATACACAAGTGTATGTACGTGTATTTTCATACTTGTTTGAAGAGCTGAAGCTGCGTGGCATTCTGGAGAAACTGTCTCATTGTGTTGGATCTGTGTGTGATGAACGCATCCTCGTTGAATGTAATTGGCTCATCCTGAAAGCAGAAATACATAGGGTCACATGCGTGGACTCCTGATGCTAAGACCCAAACTTGCAGTGTACATATCGGCGAGACTTAGAAAAAAAATATCTAAATAACACAAATAGTTTAAACAGATCAAGTGTAGTGCTGCTAGTTGCATAAAAAGTGTGCAGAATACCGCCACCTTGTGTTACTTTGTCTCATTTGGCTGACAATCACTTGATAATATTATCATGCTGTGACATATGATCTTATAAACATCTTACAAATTAAATATATTTTTAAAAACAGTCCGAAAAAATGGATAGAATAATCATTTATTACAATAATGATTAGCTGCAGCCCTAATATATACACACAGTACTGTGCACATGCAAAGAAATGCCCTAGAGCAAAAATACCTTCAAAAATAATTAAACGAAATGTTTCTACATTAAAAAAAAATACTATAAAGAGCAGTAAACAGTAATAAATTCAAATATAGCTGCAAGCAGCAATTATCGAGTGTCATGTGTTCCATGTAATGAGGTAAGTACGGATAGAAGTGCAGGTGTGACTGATCGCCCAAACAGAGTTTATTTCTTTTTCCAAAACTTCTCCAGGACAGGACATTGCTATTTTAAACTTGCATGACTTTTCTAGGTTTTTCATGACCGCATGAACTCTGCGAGTTTCTAAGTTACTTTATTAAATTGTTATAAAATGACCACAAGTGCAAGTCTGGGGACAATAAAGGCTTCCTTCTTTTCTTTAGTCTGGTTTTCTTGTTGAATTTACATTTACATTTATTCACTTGGCAGACGCTTTTATCCAAAGCGACTTACAAATAAGCAAAGCGATATATCAAGCAGAGAACAATGCATTTGTTTTTTAAACAAACCGTGTCATAAGTTTGTTAAACAGACCTGAGAGTTCAATAAAATTCTTTAAATTTGAAAAAGAAATAATAAATATAAGGGGAAAAACCCCCCATGGGAATCTAAGTTGTCGTTAGATAAATATATTACATAAATGCATGTGATCTTACAAAAGCTGAGCTAATCTGTGTTTAGAAAACTAGAGTCACTGAACTATGGTCAGTTTTTCATACATTTATCAGCTCTGCTACTGAATTACTTCGAGTACTCCGTTTAGTCAGCTGAAATAATTTTCTGGGTCCACGGTCTAGTAGATGTTGGGACCTCAGGTGTGTATGTTTTACCGGTTCTATACGTAGAGCGCTCCTATAGCTGCCAAACAGAGCTGCCTGTGATTTCAGAAACGCTCGTGCTGCGCCATTTCCTACTGTAGTGGGAACCTTTTTCAGACGATTCTTTAGAGCCGACACCTTCAAAACACACACAAAAAAAATCAACACACAATGTACACAACAGGTTCTAATGAAAATGAATATAACTTCAAGCAAGGCAGCAAGAGTGTGTGTGTGTGTGTGTGTGTGTGTGTGTGTGTGTACTCTCACCACATCGTTAGGAAGGTTCTGTAGATCATCGAATGGAGTCTCTAGTGTATTCGTGTCCACATTTAGAATTACAACATCATCCAGAGCCATCACCCGCACCTTCTGCAAACACACAGGTTATTATGAGAGTAAGTTCAACACATCCAATGTGTCTTTTTTCATTTTATGAATGACTTCAAATGGGAGTCAAAGTAAAGGCTAAGCTGCTGGCTCGGTTTACATTTTGGACCATTTTACTGTTTAGTGCGGCTTCCCTTATTCTTAACTTGAGTGAATTTGTAGCTAATGTTCTTAAAATTAGTTCAAATAAAACTGCCTTGGGATCTCTTCTGTCCAACATCAGATTTATCCTACATATGAAGGGTTTTCTGGGAGTTTTTTTTTTTTAGCAAGTACGCTGAATCAAAACATTTCAATCAATCAAATAGAATTCATATTTGTTCGCAGATCTAAACTACCTAAAAGAACTAAAAAACTTTCTAAAGAACCAAAACCACCTTGAATACTTTATTAAAGCAGCTTTTGCGTGTAAATATAGCACACAGTAACAGGGTGTGTAGATGTTTTATATCCACTGTAGATATAATGTTTAATTTTTATACAGCATCTTAAAGGATCTCCATAGAAACTATAACCAGTCCCAGGAACTTTGAGCACTGATCAGTAGACTACATCTAGGGGTTAGGTTGTTAGCAGCTGGTTGTTCGGGGGAACTGGTGAGGAATCTTCTTACCTCGATCAGGCTGGAGTGGACTCCGATAAGGTATGGCATAGGAGCACTAGGATAAAGAGAGAGAACGTAAAACGTTATCCTTATGCATGCACACACTTCGGGTATGCTGGCGGTACATTAGATCCCTGCAGGACTACAGACTAAATGAACAACAGTTCGAACGGTCTCGCTCACAATAAAAATGAACTGTGTAGTTTGCACAAAAGTTTATATGTACTAAAACAAAGCACCTGCCTGCAAAGATCAATTCATTTTGAAAATCGTTTAATCCATCTTTTTTTTAAATTCATTTTTGTCTAGTTAGAAAAAATACAGTCCGTGCTGAAAGTATTGGAATGGCGATTCCTTTTTTTGCTCTACACAAGGCTCAGAAAATTCGTTTTGCTTGCAGTGTGTGCATCATTTTTCCAACCAACCATCCAGAGCTTTGAGGTTGTATAATAGTTTTCAATGCCTGGAATTAGCGACTTGACTCTTTTTCAGATTGAGTTCTATGTGAACTATTTTAAAACATTTGATCTTACTAATCCATACTAATCATTCATTTGAGAACATGTTCAGTCATTTTTAAACCATTAAGTCAGACAAAATACAGATTTTTTTTGGCCAAAACAGCATGAGATAATGTTTTCTGATATGGCAGGAAAGACGGATAAAATATGAACATAAATCTGCGTACAGCTAGAAAACCAGATAAAGTGGGACTCAAACGAATTCACAGCAGTTAATAAGCATGGCTGAACCAGGGGCATGCACAAATTCTCAAATTCCTACAAATGAATGATTAGAAATCAAAATATTATTCAAATGACAACACAACTTATGTCCTGAGACTAAAATCAGTGTCTAATGTTCCGTACAGGAAATCGCCCTTTGTGCTCTACCATTTCATTCAAAGTTTTTTTCCTGTCCAAATTAAGAAATGTAGTGCACCATGGCATGCTTCATAACGCAGACCCACCGATCAATAACTGTCTAATATTTAACCAGTATTAGTCATTGTGTAGGTTTATTTCCATTAGCAGTAGATGTTTGTTCTTTGTGTGTTCTCATTTAGAATGAAAAACTTCTCTTCTAATCAATGGCTGTGTATATTGTGCTGTGTTGGTAGTGTGGTGTATGTGTGTATACACAAGTTCTTACCAGCAGTAGTCTAGTAGATGCTGTGGGAGCACTGGGATGTAAACATGCTGCCAGTACATGGGGTACAACATGGCTGCCGCACCATGGACACATGCTGTTAACTACAAGAGAAAAAGAGAACAACTGAGAGAGAGAAAGATCATCATCTTCAGCAGCAGCAGCTGGAAAGGAGGGTACTGTATATATACATTGCCTTCCACTAATGGTAAATATGAGTAAAGAAGGCTGTGAAAAATTTACTTTATTGTTTAATCTTTTGGAGATTTTTTTATCCACTCGAACCGTCCTCTTCACGTTGAGACGATACAGACACGCGTTCAACTCCAGGTTGATTCAGAACATTTCCAGTTGACTGGAACTTCTTAATTATTGCCCTGATGGTGGAAATGGACATTTTCAACGCTTGTGCTAGTTTTCTTATAGACACTTCCCATTGTGTGAAGCTCAACAACCTTTTGCCGCACATCACAGCTCCATTCCTCGCTCTTACCCATTGTTAAGAACGACTAAGGGAATTTGGCCTGTGTGTTACCTCATATTTATACCCCTGTGAAACAGGAAGTCATGGTTGAACAATTTCCTGTTCCCAGTCACCCAGGTGTACTAAAAATATCAAATATCAATGAGAATATACTTCAAATATATTTTTCTCATGAATTCATAGGGGTGCCAATAATTGTTGCACACCTATATTTAACAAAGATATATTTTTTGGGATAAACCTCTGTTGTGTTTGCAATTGTTTTGATATCCATGAGAATTGAACCAAAGATCAAAAGGTTAAACAATAAAAACAAATATTCACAGCCTTCTCTGCTCATATTCACCAAGGGTGCCAATATTAGTGGAGGGCGCTGTAGATAGAATACAACGATAACACAATGAAGAGAAACGTTTACACGCACAGTGCTCAGGTTGCTGGAGGTGATTAGGACTCTTCGTTCATACAGCATGCTTGCGTACAGATGGAGCATGTTGTTTACATCTACTGCTACAAAATACTCGGTCAGGTTTCTCTGAAACAAACAAACAAATAAACATCAGTTTCAGTTACTGAAAAGGAAATGGTAAAGAGCTCGACTTAACACACAGGAGGGATATTTGTGCAGGTTTGAAATTGACCCCGGGAGATACTGCGGTCCTCAGAAGTCATCGTAATGGCCAGTGATTTTGATACAGTGATAAAGCAGTGATTTTGTGTGTTGCACGTAATGAGCATGCTTTAAGAGCGCCAGGTGTGCAGTTCATTGTGTTTAAAGTAACTCACATTTTCGGGAATACTTGGCAACTCCCTTAGATCAGGCACTGTGAAACAGGTCTGCTAAAGATGGAGAGGAAGAACAAAAAGTTTGTGAGTATGTTTTTTGTATTGGTTCACAATCCTGCAAGATACATTACCATGTCTACTTGACATCGGATTTGAATAGATTATTTATTGACTATTCTATACTTCAAAAGGAGTGCTCAAAATTGATGTAAACTGAGTGAATATTTTGAAGAATCTACATCCTATGGTTATTCATTCCAAGGCTAAAAGACCCTTGATGTTAAGACAAAAGTTCGGCAATCAGCAAGGGGAATGCAAATCAGCTACTGATAACCAACAATTCTGTGTGTATTTTATTTTGTAATATGTCCAGCAGAATCTGAATGGATTGTCTAGCTCAGCAGTCTGCGAAAATGGTGTGCGGACATTTACCAGACACAACAAAGGTTCATGTTATTGCAGTAATGGAGAGCACTTGCAGATCATTCTAGAAGAACTCTGCAGCACCGACACATTCAAGGTGGGAACCCATATCAACAAATCCTGATAAACTGTTGTTTACTCAGCCTCAAAACAAAAACACTCCTGCCCATTTACATTGGCATAGTTTTAAAAATTCTTGAGAGCACGGTGTAATCCATTAGAACAAAATAGAAAAATCTGGCACAACCCAGACAGATCAGGCCACACTGATTGCTCTGGCCAGAAGGGCAAATGTCAAAGAAGTGTACAAGAGTCCAGCACCAACACTCAAGAGGTTACAGAGCTCACTGGCTGAAACAGGAGAACCTGTGCAGACCTCAACAAAATCACCAGCTCTTCACAGATCTGGGGTCTATGGGAGCGTGTCCTGAACGAAGCCACTTCTGAGAAAGATTTTGTGGTGTCCTGATGAGAATACAGTTGATCCATTTGGTCTAAAGCTAAAGCATAAAGTTGGGTACAACCCAAATCCAGCCCATTACCCAAGTAATGCCATTCCTGTAATCAGGCATGGTGGTGTCATGCTCTTGAGTTGCCTTTCAGCAGATGGAACAAGACAATGAGCCAAAGCATGGGGAATAACTTTCGTAATGGTCGAGTCGAAGACTTAAATTAAACTGAAAATCTGTGACATGATCTAAAGACTGCTGTCCACCATCCAACATTCAACAGTGGTGAATCTTAGAAGATTCATCTGGCCTGCCAAATTCCAAGAGAACATCAAGGAGTCATCCAAGAAGTCACAAAATAAATATCTCAGACAAGCATCTAAGGAACTGCAGGCCTTGCTCATCTCAGAGTTGCATGGCATACCTATATTTCACAAAGATTTATTTTGATAAACCTGTGTTTTGTTTGCAATTGTTTGATATCCATGAAAGCAGCCTTCTTTGCTCATAATTTCCAAGGGTGCCAATATTAGTGGAGGGTCCTGTATGTACTAGGTATCAGAGAGTCTCCTATTCTTTCTTGAACATTATCATCTGTAATATCTTATTTCATAAAACAGAATACATCTCCTTGCACTGTGCTAAAGTATTTGTATTAGATGTCTAAGTAACCACCTGGTCTGCATTCATGATAAAGTCTTAGCACATTCATAACACACACCTAACCCCACCAATGAGCTTGTGCAAATTCATGCTGTGACATTAGCGCTTTCAAAAACCTCTGGATTTTAAAGCTCCATTTTCACAGTGTTCTCATGTGGACGGGAGGCGAACACACATCAAAAAGCCATGTTTTCAAAGAGATCCATAAATGTGTGGATGGAGCCTTAGAGTAATGTCGACATTTGCTTTGTGAGAGACTGGTCATTCATGTAGATCTTCTCTGTGAATGTTTAATAAGCTTCAATTATTACCATATTCAGGTACACAGACATTCCAGGGTCAGGAATGGGCAAAGCATGTAGAGGCTCCAACAATTCCTTCTTTAAACTCTCCTGTAGCAGGTACACATAAAACATGTGTTTAAAAAAATAATAATTCAGTTCCAAAGGAAAAGCATGTAGTAATTTAGTGGCGCTCAAAAGATGAAAATGAACTTTGTAATTATGATCTCCCTCTTACAAGAGCAGCATCTCATTACCCGCCACTTCACTATCTGACAGTAGGTCTCATTTTGGATTGGAGTAATTTCATTCTTCACATCTGCTACTTAGTGATTTTATTTGCTTCTGGATCAACATTCCTCTCTCCAACCCGGAAGCTTTCAGAAAAATACCACCCGATTGGTATACACGCTTTTACGTTAGAAAACCTTTGCCTATCCCTATATGCAGTCGGCTTTGGCTGCGTTTTCCGCTTACAAACATTTACTGTATCCATGATCCACAATCCATGAAAATATCAGGGTGTAACTGGCTAGAAACTCAAATACATAGTTAGACCACACCCCCAAACACACTCCACCGTGACCAAGCTACTCATCGCTGTGACTATGCTTACCTGTCCTTTATTAGTGTAGTTAGCCAGCATATTCAGCAGTTTGTAGAACACTTCAAACCATGGCAGATAACTGTATGCATAAACAAACACATCCACACATTTAGAACACGGTCAGAACACATCAAACCACATAACTGATAACTGAATCTCACCTGAGGAAGCAGTAGCCGCTCTGAGCTCCATCTGATAGATGGCAAAAGCCAAAGCGCTGCTTACTCTCAACATCAGTCAGGACAAATGTGAAGTTTTGCCCCACCTGTCTCACTGCCACACTGAGATAGAGAATGGATCTGAAGATCTGCATCTAAACACAGACTTGAGGCAAAAGTATGCATGTGTGTCTGAATGGGTGTTACCTGTCCATCCTGAAAGGGAAACAAAACTTAGGCACAGTCTGCAAAGTTTCCTGAGGGGAGGAGGATGGAAGACATTATTTTCTAGTGACTACAGAAAATGACTATTTTTAGTAGTCTACTAGGAACGCTTAAAAAATATTTCAAAGACACTCGACATTACTTGGATTTGGCTTTTATATAAAAAAAAAAAGTCAGAGGCTGCGCCCGAATTCGCGTACTGTGACGGTACCTACTACACGGCTGCTGAAACAGTACGCACTAATCAGTATGTGTGTGTGTAGTACGAATACAATCCCAGACATACTTTGACATTGTTATGTGACCTTCGACGTCATCAGAAGCACAAAAATCTTAAAGGGACAGCCAGATTAAAGCAACCGCACGAAAACCTACAGCTGACATGTAAGTTAGAATTCCGTATGTTGTTCATGGAATTCTAAGTTACATGTCAGCTGCTCCAGTCTGAGTTGTAAAATTTTTGAGAATTGCATGTATACACTGTGTCTTTTGGATAATGTGTGTGTGTGTGTGTGTGTGTGTGTGTATGTAGGTGTGTGTTTAAGGGAGAACAGAAAAGAAGAACAGCGGTTTTTCCACACATATGCCTACTCGTGGAGGAGCTTCTAATCTGGAAGTTGTCGATGTCAGGGCAAGTTGTCAGATGTAGGCAGGCACCAGATACACAGTTCTTAAGTGTGTGGTATGCACGTGGTAATAGTGAAGAAATGTATAAGAACGTGTGTGTCAGGAAAACACGAAGAGTGCACAGAGGAATAAAGCCACACACAGGTGAGTAAAGCATAATAAATTATATGCAGACCTGGTCAGTATAGTCCTCGGGGAAAAGCCAACACATCTCTGGCCCTAAACAACACAGTAACAATATAAAGGAGTGACACCAGACACTATACTACTACTACTACTACTGCTGCTGCTAATATTAACACTACTAACAAATAAAAGGAAGAAGAATACTAATAATAAATTCATGATTTTATTAGGAATCGTAGCAGACTTGTTAGTATAATTTCTCTGTGATTGACTGTAATGCGAAGAGACTGATATAGATACAACAAATTTGGCATTCAGGTGCACCTTCCTAATCTCCAAATCCCGATAAAGTGGGATTAAATGGCCACATTTTACATTTAACTGTATGGTCCAGGAATGTTTGGGAACACAAAATTGCAATTTTAAATCAATAATGCCAAACAACTTAAAGTTGGAAGAACTTGGGAATAATTTCTGATTTTAAAACTGCTGAATATAAGAATTGGGAGTTTTGGCATTTCATGAAAATGATATAATTCATATATAATATAAATAAATACCTTTCTGAACTACTCTCAGAATAATATTTACTGCGCTGTGTCCTTCTCCACCATTGCATCTGATGGCAAACACTATGTAATACACATTCAATAAGAATGCAGAGCTGTAGACACTAAATACATACAGTCATGTGAGAAAATAAGTACACCCCATGGAAATTGGTGGTTTTTTTGACATATTTGGTCAAGAAAACTTTTGATCATGTTTGAAACAATGCCTATTAATGAAGTTCATGTACCTGAACAAAACCACGAGGAAAATGAACTTTTTCAATAATTTCTCCAACAGAAAAATCAAAAAACGAGAGAATCTTCTGTGGAACAAGTAAGTCCTCACATTATCTTCAAGCACTTTTTGAACTATGAATTCTGCATCATATCAAATTGATGAATGCAAGCTGTCCAGTCCCTGAGGAAGTGATGTAACCGCAAACCATAACATTTCCATCACAGTGTTTAACAGTTGGTATGAGGTGGTCTGTATCAGACATGTCTGCTGTTACTGTGGGCAAATAACTCCATCTTTGATTCGTCTGTCCAGAGCACATTATTCCAAAAAGTCTAGTCTTTGCCTGTATGCTCATTGGCGAACTGTATTCATGTAAAAAGGCTTTTTCCCTGGCATGCCTCTCATGCTAGTCAAAATCTCTTTCTGATTGTAGAAGCATGCACTTTGGGACCAACAGCTGCAGGACTTACTAGCAGATCCTGCATCACATGGTCTGTTCTTGAGTTGCATTTGCTGGGACGACCAGTCCGGGACAAACTGGCAGTCGTTTGAAATCTGCACCATTTGTAGATTATTTTCCTTACACTGTAACGATGTTTCAAATCATTTGGAGGTCTTTTTAATTCCCTCGCCAGACTCAGACATCCACAACAATTTTCTGAAGGCCGCACAGAACTCTTTAGATCTTGGCATGATGACACCACACACCTCAATAACAAAGGAGACACCAGACACTAGATATGAGAGGGGTGTAAATAAGACCGGTTCCACCTGCACTCCCTAAGCAGGTTCTAATCACTGGCACCCGATTTTGAACGACGTGTGATAAATGTAGGGGTGTACTTACTTTTTCCATGTGACTGATCTGATTTAGTTCATTTAAATTGTGAAAATTACTACAAAATGTCAGTCATATGATATGTCATGAATGCCAGTCAGTGATATGGTGCATCAACTTTATTAATTGGCACTGTTTCAAAGAGGACCAAATGTTTGCTTGTCCAAAGATGTCCGAAAACAAAACAATTCAATTTCCATAGGGTGTACTTATTTTTTCACATGAACATACACTCATGGCAAGGCTTTATTTCCTTACTAAGTAAGTTTTAATGTATAAAGAAAAACACCACTAGACAACAGCTGGCCTATTTTGAATGATAATGTATTATTATATTTCATTCTTTTTTTTCGTGTACTAAGGAAAATGTCAGAGGATAAACATGGATATCTATACACACCAGAGCAGAGAGCAATTTAACCACTTTTTGTATGTGTGTGTGTGTGTGTGTAAATGCAAAAATAACACAAAATGAATTGCATGGCTTTTGTCACTGAGGGGTGACACTTACATAATACCGCCACCATGCTGCGCACTGCCCCGTTCATATTTATACCAGTGGTCATTACTCTAGATTTATATTAGTGGAATATATTTCTGGTTTCACCAAATTTTGCATGCCTGTTTAGTCTGTTTAAAATATTTATATATTATAAACCGTTTCTCCTTATCACAGCTTTAAAAGCAGACACACACAATGGAATTGTCTATAAGTGTCTATAATGATAACTAGCTATCTAATGGGGCTAAAATATATGCACTCCTATATCAAAGAAATGGAAAGACATGTACCCCTTTTCCCAGCCCTCTCTAGGAGGTATATACTGGGTATATGAAGTGATGTATGAAGTGATGTTGGAATGAGTATAGGTAAAGCTTCACCTTTTGTCTCAGTATAGATCACCTCCATGTAAGCCTCAAAGATCTTCTTAGGCTTGTCCCTGAAATACACAGGTGTCAAAAGTTAAAGTCAAAAAAAATACGATATTAACCAAGTATCTACGCATAGTCAGAAAATAAGAAGAAAACATAAAGTAATCTGTTATATGTCCCGGCAATCTGCTGTTAGGAGCACTGTTTTATACTAAACCTGGTACATTGGACTATCCAGTCAATAATCCAGTCAATGTGCATCAAAAGCATTTCTAAAGAATTTCCACTTGTCTGTGTCAAGCAATAACAAACGTTAAATATATTGAAATAAGTCAATTTAACTAGTGTTTAAAAGCATAATTCTACTACTGATTCACCGAAAGGAAAATTCTGGACCGAAAGTTCAGCACGCACTTGGTTGAAAACCGGAACTGACATTTTTTTAAAACCCCATTTTAAAATAGTCTTTTGTATAATTGTATTAATATTAGAATGAATTCTGTTTACGTAAACGTATTTCCACGTTAATTAAAGATTATTGTGCGAAACAACAGCAATAGAACTGAAACCAATCTCAAACTGTACACAACAGATCTTGCCTCAAGTCAAGAACAAACTTTCGCAGAGCTACACAAATCTGAATGTAATTCCTACACACACAGCAAACTGGACGGCTTTCTATTTAAGCAAAAGCGGCAGGTTTCTCTTCAAGAACAAAAGTTGCTCAGCTTTCTGACAGGAGAGACGTTTCCTCTTCTCATCAAGAACATGAGGTGCTGCACTGAATATTCGATCACTCTCTGTGCAGGAGCTTGGGACAGATAAATACCCGCGTGCAATCTGCGCAAGCAATGGAAAGCGCTGCTGTGCTTTTTGTGGCGCTGCTGAGGATTGGAGGCTTTCCTGTAGAATCTCATCAAACATGTCAGAAAGTAAGGGAGTTTTTGCTTCATCGCTCGTGCACACCCGTTTCTCTGGCACACTTTGGTCTGTGCTGAGTGTCGATCATTCAGCAGATGCATTCATCACCTCCAACTCTGCCTGGATCATTCCCCGTGCTTTTACTCCGCCTCGAAGTAGTGTTCTTTAAACCGCGGATCTAGTGACACTGCAACGCAACGATAACCGTCGGCTAGATCGAGAGTGAGATCTGAGCGCCGAGCACTGAGGGTGGCGGCGGACATTCCGGCGCGTCCCTAAATTATGCCACTCTTGGAACGATAGATGCTTTAGAAATCTTTTCAAATTGAGTTGACTTTAGGGAAAGCCATTGGGGAAAACGTGTGAGATTCTGCAAACTGAACAAATCAACCATTTTAATGAATCAAATCAACCATTTTAATGACCGCTACAGCCGCGTAAAGACTCTCACTGATTTTCATTTACCACAATGTAAATGTAAATGTGCACTTATACAGCACTTTTATCATTCACACATTCACCAGTGGTAGCAGAGCTGCCATGCAAAGCACTAGCTTGCCAACTTGGGGTTCAGTGTCTTGCCCAAGGACACTTCGGCGTATGTGGAGTCACCCGGGCCGGGAATCGAACCGCCAACCCTACGATTAGTGGACAACCCACTCTACCACCTGCACCACAGCCACCCCAATGACATGATTGTAATTTACAGTAAATAAATCCATGGATACGGTAACGTGATCATATAGCCTCATGACACGAACATGAGGAAAAAACTCAGATCATTTTATCACAGAGGAAACCTTTCATTACAGACACCGCTATAATAAACTAACTTCAGGATCAGTGATAAACTGATACATTTACAGGTGCGTCTCAAAAATGTGTTCATTTTTCAAGTTCAGTTTTTCCCGTAATCTTATTCAAAAAGTGGAACTTTCATATATTCCTGATTCATTACACATAATGAAATATTTCAAGCCTTTTTTTTATTATTATTATTTTTTTTTAATCTTGATAATTTAATCTTGATAATTACAGCTCATGAAAAATCAAACATCCATTATCTAGAAAGAATTTTTCCATCAGTTTCTGTCACAAGTTATAATTAAATCATACAGTGTCGTCCAAAACGATTGGAATGGCATGACATTCTTTTGTTTTGTCTTTACACTGAAGCTTTGAGATCAAAAGATGAGTCGGGGAAGTCACAGGTGTTTCTTTTTGCCAAGGAGTGCCCTGTTAGATTAATTGTCTAAACCAGAGGTTCTGAACCTTTTGTAACTAAAGCCCTAAAGAACTAAAGCTATAATTAATATATATATATATATATATATATATATATATATATATATATATATATATATATATATATATATATATATATATATATGAGGTGGTGTTCACGATCTCACTGGATTGTCAATAACAAAAATGCAGACGAATGTCTTTAATATTATCGCAAATTAGAAATGGTTGGTGAGATCAAATGTGCAAGACAAGGTTTATTTAGCAATAATAAATCGGAAATATATATTCTTAATTTCTCCAGTACCGAAAGTCAGAGCTTATCGAGACTACGGTCTTTCATAACGTAACACTGGAGCCAGATTAATAACGGCGTTCGGTACCCATCTCCAGACATGGAACAGGTCAGCCAAGGAAAACAACAGCCGTGGATGACAGAAATATTGTGAGAGCTGTGGGGAAAAAAAACCCCAAAACAACAACGAGTGACATTAGCAATAACCTCCACAGAGCAAGGTATCACAATGCCAACCACTCACCAGCAGTAAGAAATGGAACGCCAGAATGGAATTCGCAAAGAAATACAAAAATAAGCCACAAAAGTTCTGGAACCAAGATTCACCTCTACCAAAGTGATGGAAAGGGCTGTGTGAAGAAAAACACACTCCTCGGTCAAGCACGGTGG
Source organism: Ameiurus melas (assembly GCA_012411365.1). Taxonomy (NCBI): domain Eukaryota; kingdom Metazoa; phylum Chordata; class Actinopteri; order Siluriformes; family Ictaluridae; genus Ameiurus; species Ameiurus melas. Next base: position 230,573 of record CM022769.1, on the reverse strand, counting down.
AGGTCATGGGCTTGCACAGCTGTTTCTGGAACATTCTCACTAATCTCTATTGAGGATGGAACACACGATCGTAGCAGCAGAATGAAGTCCGAAGTCTACAGAAACATTCCGTCTGCCAATTTACAGAGAAATGCGTCCAAATGAATCAGGAGGAACTTCATCATGCAGCAAGACAACGACCCAAAGCACACCGCCACCTCAACACAGGACTTCATGGATGGTTTTAGACTGGCCTATTTCATTAAAATAAATCTAATTCTAATTGTTTAATCTAATATCCATGTAACGTAAGTTGCCTTTATATATATATATAGTTAAATTAGCAGAGGACAGTGAGGGAAGTGAACTTGTTTTCTTCAAATGGAGAAGTTGATCAGGTTCTAATTCATTTTAATGTTAATGTTCTTGCACATTTTTAATCAATCAAAAAGGTTTTCATGCTTTTTTTTTTAAATTTAATTAAATTATTAAATGATCATTAAGGTTTTGAATGTCCCAAAAGACATGGCTTGTTATTTTATGTAAACAACGGATCAACAAAAACATGGATTGTGTGCTGATTATTTATTTATCTCTAGAGACCGATTTGTTTTGTTTATGATTCCTCAAGCGTGAATGTATGAATATTAAAAATAAATGATCAATTGAGGTTAAGAGACCGTTAATTACCCAGTAATAGTTAGCTGTGACGACACACACACACACACACACACACACACACACACACACATATGTTATGCTCGTATCGTTTGAAACTAATAAACAGGGATAATATTCATGATAACAATAATAAACGTTTATGTAATTAAACATGTGAACCTGGAACAAAATAACGCGCACATTATCGCCCTGTCGGAACCAGTAGAACCGGGCCTACAGGGGTCTAACTCCGCACTGGGAGCCCTCGGTAACCGGAGACACATAACGGGAGATCACAAGGCGCTTACTTGAGTCGAGACCCCATCCTCAAACCTCTTTCGGACTCAGTGCAGCGCTGAAGTATGAACTTGCTGAAAGAACAATATCCATTTGACAGCGCCGTTAGACAGCACATACGAACCTCCCCACGCGACTATCACCAGTGAGTGCACGCAGGAATTCTGGGAGATGTAGTTTTACAAAGCGCTCCGGGAGTATCGCTGATAGTTAAACCACAGACCTGATGAACTTCATTTACCAAGCAGCGCGCTCCCAATTACGCGCGAGTCCCGTGATTAAAATATCGGTGCGTTCGGTTTAACGCAGGCTGCGCAGATTGATCTCTAACTAGAATGATCAAATGTATTTATTTTTCGCTAGAGAGGAAACAAAGGAAACGGGTTTTGTGTGTGTGTGTGTGTGTTGTGTGTGTGTGTGTGTGTGTGTGTGTGTGTGTGTGAGAGAGAGAGAGAGAGAGAGCACTTTCTATTTAGTTTACTGAGGCCACGAGATTAAAAATGTTTGTATTTCGAGTTCTCCAATTAATATTTAATAAATAATTAATGATGTTTTCAGGGTCCAAGCACAATGTGTGTAAAGGACCCTATTGTTTTTGGAAGGATTATATGGTCCAAGCACCAAATGTGAGAGACGCTGTTATTTCAATCATATTTTTTAGGATTTGTAGGGTTCCAAGCACAGAATGTCCATTGTAGGAGATGTGATCTGCCAATATTCATTCAAATTAAATGACCAATGCACAAAGTGAACAGTCAAGTGTGATACATTGTTTCTTTATTTCCTGTAATTGAAAAAGACATTTGTATTTATGTCTTCTTTACCATTCAATAATGAATGACAGGATAATCATCACTCGGCAAATAGTTTGCGTATCTTTATCCGGTGTTCCAGCAATTCAATTTCAAGCCTGGTCTTTTTATGTTCAGCTTTTTTCCCTCCATTTGAAGTTCTATAAGGTTAATCTCCATCACTTTTTCCAATTCGCCTTTGAAGATGGACCTTATACACAAGCTCATTTGCAGGCAACTAGGAAGACAGAATATTTCAATATGATTTATTTCACAAATGTCTGTAATACATACACAGACCAATTATTTTTAATCAGGAGAATTGCAAACAATTTATTACACTTTATGTAATTTATTCTTTGTGGAGGAATCCCCAGGCATAATCTTTAAGGGGATAATGACAGTTTTAATATCACACATCTTATCTTGGAGATGGTCCAAGATGGCAGCATGGTAGCACGCATATGGTGCATATGTAGCTTACACCAATTGGGAATCTTTTTAAACAGACATATGTCGGAAGTGCTAGTGTACATGTCTATCATTGGCAAGTTCTCCCAAACATTGGAGAACAAAGCTCAGGAGGAATAAACGATGGACTGCGGGATGAGCTATGCAAACTTGGACTGATATGCTACATAGTTATAAACATGTAATCAATTTTTTTGACCAATAGATTTCACCAAAGTGATGTCGTGTGGTCAGTGTGAGGTGACAATGACACACAAAGTTTAGTGTGAATATGCCAAGCATTGCAGAGATACAGCCTCAGATTGAGTTTGACATCATCGAATTCATCGGTGCAAATTTGTCCCTGCTGTGTTTTCCTTCAAGTCTGTATTGTTGTGGTATGTAGAACCTCTTTGAAGATATTCCAGTCTGTGTCCTCAAAACAGTCCTGAGGTACTGAGTTGGCTCCCTCAGACCAGGGGTCTGTACCACGAAGGTAGTTGAACAAACTTAGGGTTATGGGATTAGTTTCTAGTTGACAAAACCAAACCAGTACAATCAGACTTTACTGGTACACTGACACTGGTTATCAACCCATGTTTCACAACACGACATCATTTTGGTCAAATATATTGGTCACAAAAATATATTACATGTTTTTACCTTTTTTCAAACATGCGTTCACCTTTTTACCTTCTTTCAAACATGCGGAGTACAATGACACCAAATATACCATGCCTGATTGTCTGACCTCTGTCTGTCTTTGTTTATTGTTTTCTGCCTGAGCCTTTTTTTCCCTTTCCACCTTTTTTCAACATAACAATATCAGCAACTAGTGTCCTGTAATGGAGGTTAGGATGGATGCAAGTGCAGATAAGAGCTTTTATTAAAGAGAGGCAGGCAGACAAATCCAAACCATGAGACAATAGCGTGGTCAAAAAACAGGCAATAGGTCAGGTGATCGGCAATGAGGGCGAGAACAAGATCAAAACAATAACACGAACAGAGAAACAAACGCTTGGTATACGGAAACTCACAGATCTGTCATATCACAACAAACCAGTTACTACATTTTCCATCCTGCACTGCGGCCTACAAACATGGCCGCCATGAACCGCAATTTCGGAGAAGGTGAACGTGTGTGTTCTGGGAATTGCAGTCCATGGTAGGCCACAGTGCAGGTTGGGAAATTACTATTACTTCATCATATAGCCGTGTGCTGTCGATAAAAGACCTGCGTTAAGATGCGCACTGACGCAGGACTGTGAATGGACGCAGTTTTGATCGTGAAAGACAGGATCATTTGATTGGATGTCATGTATTTGACCTTTAGAACATTGTAATTCTGCCGTTTGTACACTAGAGGGGGCACACGTTTGTTTTTTTGGCCGTGAGAAAAACATGAATTAGAATTTTAATGTTATTTAGTGATGCGGAATTAAATGAACAGTAACTGTCAGCATTTTCTCCCGTACCCCCTCCGTCACCTCGCGTACCCCAGTTTGGGAACCACTGGCATAGATGATGCAATAGCAGCATACTTACTAACACATTAGTTCCTGATTATTCTCACACTGAACAATGCCTTAATGAACTTAATTTCAAACATGCTACATTCATCAGTTACCTATGAGTAATTTGCTAGACTAGTCATTAATGTATGTTAGTAGTCTAGTAGTTAACTCAATCATTGGTTAACTAATTATTTTCTGATGAGTTATTCCTTACTAAATGCTTTAATTGTTGTCAGTTCATGTACATTTATTGGAAAGTGTTACCATTAAACTCATGTCTTAAACCAGCACCTTGGATTTCCATTCCAAAGATATTAAAGGTACATCAGTACTTATGTAATCACTTTATTTCATGCTTTGATCCCTCTTCTAAATGTTAAAGTGAAAGTAAAAGTACAAAAGAGCGCTGGAGAGAAAGAAAATTAATCCAGACGTGAATTTTCCCTGGACATTTAAGCTTTATTTGGACAATTTGGAATAACCTTTTCGATCAATGTTATGAAGATAGGTGATATGTCCGTGAGGTAAGTGAAAGAACAGTGACTCAGGTTTGAGCTCATTGCAGTTGATTGGAAAGGCAGGGTTTTGTGGTATATTAGTTACGAGTTAGCCTAAACATTTTTCAATCTGATCTGCGAATGCTGAATAGTGTGAAAATGCATTATTTTGATTCATACAGGCTAGAACAATCAATCCTGCTGAGAAAATCGGCTTGGTATAACCTGCTAACATATGCTAAATTAAAACATGCTGAGCTGGTCATGCTCAAAAAGATCATTCAAAATAACACAACAGCAAGGCAGTTAGAAAATCTCAAATATCTATTGACCAGTTCAGTAAAGTATTAAGGAAGCTGGAAAAATAATTTACCAGCTGGCAAAACCTGTTTAGCAGCTTAACTGCACCTGATTGTGTTTAGACAACAGGTAAACCGGTCAGACTGGATTTTTCAGAATGGAAATTATTTTGATGATGCAGAAAATAAGTGAAGGACTGCAGAGTAGATTATAAAAGCATACTGCTGTTGCTGACCTACAAGCTCTAACTACAGTGACAACTACTACAAACGCTGTCCACTTTCACCTGGTTATATCATTCAGACTGAAAAAGCAAAGAACCTATTAGCCAACGGATCTGTGTTTGATTGGGGTTTACCTATAGCATGCCTTCATGTAAGGATTTGTACAGACAAAACATCACATCAGTGCAGCCTTGTCCTAAACTTTTTTCCTGTTTAATTTTAACTAAACCATCTGAAATTTCTTAGATGTTTAAAAAAAGTTTTTAAAAATCATCCATGGGATTCAAGTGGGTCTTTGTTTCCCAAATAATTGCACAATAATTGGACAAAAGACAAAATATGACATGATTTCTGTGACAGGAAGTCACATTTAATGAATTTTAGAGGTTTCTATAATGGTCAATACTACTTTATGCCACTAGATGTCAGTAGCTCCACTTGAAATAAATGCTTACATTGCAATGGAAATGTGGTGATTCTGCATGCTCCAGTTGATTAATGTCAGTGTCATTAGATTATTAATTTTATTTATACTGTATCAATTCTATTTATTATTTGTATTGCACTGTAATTTGGTTTCATCAAATGCAATAAGACTTCTATTACTTCATTATCATTTCTTTAGTGTTAACATGGCTGTACATTATTTCCTATTATTTAGGAGGAAATGCTCTCTGCAAACATACAATAGCATGCAAAAGGGTGTTACCACAGCAAAGAGACTACTCAACAGGTTCTAAGGTCAAGCTAGACTGAGATGACTGAATTATATAAGGAGCACTTAACCCATTTAGCACTTTAGAAAGTTCCTCTCATCATTATACATTAAATTTGTGCTGTTTGAGAGCCAGCACTATAGTTCAACTAAGCATGATACTGACACCAAATTGTTCTATGAGTAAACAACTAAATAGCTTCACCTTCTACTCCCTATTTCAGTTATGGCACCACAAAATGATTTTTTGTGTGTCTGTGTAGAGAAGCATTTCAAATAATTAATATATACAGACACAATTGATTTATACAACAACATATTCTGCAACTTTTGTCATGACAGTTTTGTTTCTGTGCTGGAACAGCTGTGGGAATTCACATGATTTAATATGTAATGTAATTTGAATGTCCTATTAATAGACAAACTGAGCAAGGTCTGAATAATCCATCCGTGTTTTCTATATTAGTAATGGCTACATGCCGTTTAAGATTCTGTTGCAGTGTACATGTCAAGACATTATGAACAAACACAGGATTTCATGCATGGTCATGGGAAAACATCCAGGGAGCCTGGGTGCTTTCCAACTAAGCTAAGGGAGTTTCTTGTAAATGTACTAATTTCTCCTCAGTGGCGACGCCACTTGATCATGTGGCAGTACTGCTGCCTGCAAAAAAGTCACGTGATTTACAAGAAATCCAAGCAATGTTTAGAGTAGCCACTAGTGTGGTGGTATGTGACTCTCTGACAGTTGGGAAGGAACTGCTTTACAGCTGTAGATGATCATTTAGGATAACCATTTAGAAAAAGATCAGAGATCAGGGCAGATTACACTGTTCCACTGCATGCTTTATTCTATTCATGCTTAAATATAATTATATATTTATTTATTTATTTTAGAAGATTGTTGTCACATAGCACACTGACTATTATAAAAATACTTCATACATATCATATCATATACATACAAAGACATCATACACATTAATAGTATATTATATTGCATTGCTCTGATTTATTTATTTATTTTTTTGCTGCTTTCTTTCTGACTTTGCAAAAGCAGGCATAAACAAATGTACAGAAGGCCCATTTTCCACAGTAGCAGCAATAAGAACCTTTTTTTGTATGTGGCAAGACCTTCAGTAGAAAGGTTTTAATGTGAAAATAATGAGATCAAAGAGAAACAAATGTCCATGGGATGACACATTACCAGCATAATAATTAACCAAAATGTTGATATCAGGGCAATAAAATTCTTGGCAGGAGTGGTAAAAAAAAAATAAAAAAATAGAAAAGTGCAGGACAGCATAGTGCCACTGTACAGTAGAGTGCACAGAATCTGTAAAGTTGTTTTTTACACTTGGCTCCAACTTTAAATTTAGGTTTGACTGCTGGTAATGTTTATGTGTTTGAGGTAAAAGGTGTACCACCAATCTCTGAGTTATTTAACCTGTGTGATATTTCTGAAGGCACAAATGTGTGTGTGTGTGTGTGTGTGTGTGTGTGTGTGTGTGTGTGTTTTGCGTGACAGCGGGACAGGTCTGTGGAACCTTGGAATGTGGAAGTGTCCTTGACATTATTTCCCAGTTGTCTGCAAATAAATATAATGAATTGAAAGTTGCACTGATAAATTCTGTACATGTCATTTTTTATGTAGCTTAATTACCATAACATTTACACATTCTGTATAAACTAATGATTGTACTGCAGTTCTTATGTTTCAGCTTAGTCAGAGTTGCAGAGTAGCTACCTGAAATGACACCTTATAAATGAAATGCTTTGAAGGTTTGATGGCCAAAAATATTCCTGATAAACAAAACAAAAATAAAGCTGGTATTAAACCCAGGAAATGAATAATGAATGTGTAAAATGTTACTCTGGCAGTGGTTGAGATTCCAGAGTTGGGGTTGGGAGTAACATTTTGTAGAGGAAGGTCATATCATTTCCTGTAAATCAAGCACACAACCATGTAATGCACATTAAAAGCCACCATACTCGAAATTCAACTTCTTATTATATTCTACTATAAATATTATATTATTTTCTGTTATAATATATTCTGCCATATTTTTTTAATTTAATAACACCAGTTAATATAGTGGAGTAAGTTGGGATGTAAGCTAAAATTGAGTAAATTGGGAAATACGCATAAATGGCAAAGTTGAGGTTTAGGAATATTCCATAATCCAGATCTCAAGAATGAACCAACACGTATATCGAAATAAGCCAGCACATACAGGTCAGCCATAACATTAAAACATAATCCCACAGAACAGCTAGTACGAATTGCTAGATAGAAAGGTGTCAGAACACACAGTGCACACTGCACATGGGGCTGTGTAGCCACAGACTGGTCAGAGTGCCCTGTCCACTGCTGAAAGCACCTACAATGGGCACATGAGCATCAGAACATGGAGATGATGTGTCATGTTTTTTGGTTTTTTTTACATCACATGAATGGCCAGGTGCATGTGTGTTGCTTACCTTGGGAAGAGATGGCACCAGGATACACTATGGAAAGGAGGCAAGCCAGAGGAGGCTGATGAAAACATTGGGTCCTGGCATTCCTGTGGATGTAACTTTGACACGTTTGTTTTGAATATGTTTTAGGTCATATTTATGCAGAAATGTAGAAAATTCTGAATAGGGTTCACAAACTTTCAAGCACCACTGTTTGACGACAGCACGCCCAACACCCTTTCAGACCTTTCTCTCACAACACATCTAATACTCTGTTCGTGGCAAAGTTGCAGTATGTAATTTCCCGTCTACAACTGGCAAAACTGCCAAAAACTCCCCCTCAACTTGTCAACTTGGGGTAGCCGTCTCAATTACCATTTCCTTCCTTGTTTATGGAGTGACGACAAATGAATATGGCTGCACACACAGTGAACAGTGTAAAGTACACTTTATTAACTTTTAAATTAGTTTATAGCAGTATTCGCTTTAGATAAATTAAGATACAGACACAGTATTTGGTTGAATCTATAACACTGACCATATTAATGGCGGTTTAGAGGAGGTAACGATCAACATTAGTTATAATATTAGTTAGTTGGTGCTAATGCTACTCCTGTCTGCTGCCTAGCTTGTTGCTAAGGTATTTGTTATTGTCTGCTGTTATTGCTGTACTGCAGATTCAATCCAAAATGTTGCATGAATATTTGAAGTTCAATACAGTAGAACAATATCAGTAACCACTCAGGCCTGCAACTATAAAAGTGCTATGAAACTGTACTATAAAACTGCAACTATAAAAGTGCTATGAAACTGTACTATAAAACTGTAACTATAAAAGTGCAGTTAAAGTAGATTTTCAGCTTCTTATTTTTTAAGTTCCAGAAGCAAATATGTCTTTCACATCACATGTTTTTTCATTTTCATTGAATTGGCTTTTGTGCCAGGCAACATTTGATCTGATCGCTCCGTTAGTTGAAAAAGCAGAACCTTGTAGTTTCTGGTGTCTAGCATATTGCCGTAGTAAGGGATTAAAATCATAATGATGTCATGACTAATGTGAGCAGTGAAAACCATGATTGGCTGTGCCCTTCAATCTATTTCCTGATTACAATTGCTGTGGAATGTATGGAAAAGTATGGAGATTTAAAGGAGAACTTTTACTTGCCCTTATGGATGAGCCTCCACGCATAAACCCCTTATAAATAAGTGAGCTATACACTGGTCTGCCTAACATTAAATCCACCTGCCTAATATTGTGTAGGTCCCTCTTGTGCACCAAAGCAGCTCTGAGCCACCGAGGCATGGACTCCACAAGACCTCTGAAGGAATGCTTTGGTATCTGGCACCAATATATTAGCGGCAGATCATTTAATGGATCAGCCTTTTCTTTCTTGTCATTTTTGTACTTATTTACTGCAATTAGATTGACAGTCTAACCTTTTTTTTTTTCTATCCAGGCATGGATTTATGAGTGTTTAGTCAAGGGCTTGATTTAAGTTGTAACTCTAAGTCTCGAGTCACATTTGAGTCACATATTAATGACAAATGAATAAAAATTAAAACAAATTTCCCAGTAATTACAAATATGTTTTGAGGGATTCTTCCCCACTTTGTCCTCAATTTGGTTACCTTCCAGTTCTTAACCACTAGCCAGTCATGACAGGATTAACACTTTTCTGTTCTGACACAGGCGAGAGGAAACTGAAGAGCTTGGAGGAAAGTCTCAGGGACATGGGATCTCCACACAGACAGTAACTGAACTCAGGATTGAACCTGGGACACCGGAACTGTGAGGAGGAAACCCTACTTGCTGTGTTAATAATTGTGGATTATACTTTTTTTAGCGTATTTGTTGAATAAATCCAATATGGCCCCAAATATTAATTCAATTTTATAGACTTGTAGGATATTGTAACTGTGGTTACAGTGGAACATGTTTAGGAGTGCGTACCCTTACATGGTTCACTATAAGGAATGCCTTTCAAGTTAGACATATACTAAGACATATACTGATGTTATCACATTGTCAAGAATACACCAGATCATACTTTGTACAACTAATGAAACTGAATTATTGTCTTGAATATATAATAATAAAATGAATATATTTAAATATTGAAGTGGTACTGTGAAATCATGGAAGTCCAGCAACTTACAATTTTAAATTTTTTTATTATAAACTCATTTATACACTATATACATGTTGTGAAGTATTTTCACGCAAGCACACAAGAACTTAAAAATTCATTCGAGATATCCTATAAAGTTTTCAGAGGAAAATGCATTAAAACCCTAATGTGTAGATAACGGAACCTGCCAAATGTCACAGTAAATTACATGAACATGTTTATATACAAGCCATTATCCTTTACAATTGAGAACAACACATCAGAAAACTTCTCCATTGATGACCATAAAATCTCTAACATAATCCTCCAGCATAAAACTTCACACTTAATGGCAAACCAATCTGACGTAGTTCTGAGAAGACATTTTGTGGACTGATTTCATGGTCAGGAAAGACCTAGAATGTGAGGTAATGAGACAATGTACAGGCTGAGTATCAGAGAAGTAGATCTCAGAGTAGACAGCTGATTTGTGGAAGGCCTGAAGTTGTGTGAGGGCTGTTGTTCCAAATATCTGTGTAGTTTAAGAGATCTTCACTGGGTAGTCCTGGTATCAGTTCTGTGTAAAAACGTAGCTCAAGCTCCTCTCCTGAAAGAAAAATACAATAGTTTTGAGGAAATGGCATTTAAATTAATTTCATGAAAGGCTGTTTGATAAATCTATCAGATGAATACTCCTGCTTGCACCTGGCTATACATCCTACACTTACTAGCTAAACGCAACATTTTTTATTTTTTTTACCTGAGGTAGCACTCCATTGGCTCTCTGGAGAGTGGTAAGATTCTGTCGTGGCTACTTCATTGCCCAGGAACCCCTTTCCGCTGCTATTGCTTTGTAGCCATTGTGAACTATCAAGCTCCAATTGCCGTGTGATCTGCAGAAGCAAAACACAGAATTTGTAACTGACTGGGTTTTGCTTGCCCTTTGCTCAGTGGTGTTTACAAACAATTTCATAAATGCCAATAATGGATAATTTGATATATAACAGGGTATTCCTGAGAATGAAAAAGCACAACAGAGAGAGAAAAGTTTGGCATGTCACTAAAGCCAGACTCACCTCAACAATAGCTTTTTCCTCGTATTCTGTGAAGAAGAAGAATGAAATAATGAATACCATGCCACTTCAGAATATTAAATAAGAAAATATCATAAAAATTTGTTTGACTTTTATTACCAGTTGTGTAAGCCGGTGAAACCTGGAACCTCCCAGTGTAGATATCGTTTGTGCTGTCAGGGCCAATTTCCACTTCATAACCCGAGCAGTCAGGCACATCGTAGGTGGGGCTTGCTGTTTCTTGGAAGAAAAGTCACAAGAAAAAAAGTTTGGTACCAAGAGTCAACTTCAAAAAACACAGAAATGTGTGTTATCTATAAAATTCTTTCACAAAATAATTTGAACCGATCTTTGGCTGTTGAGGTAACTTACTCGTGCTTTCAGTGCTGTCTATGGTGTTCTCCTGAGTGATCATGTCTTGCTGTTTGTTGGTGTAAACATGCTCTTCAGTTGATGACATGTCTGCATCCATCTTCCTCACCTTTCATACAGAATAAAAATTCAGCATGTGCTTTGATTTCACTGCTCGGATACTTAAAATGTGTCCTTTTTCATGCTTTGTTCTTTGTGACATAAAGATAACATGATGCTATGGTATGCTGTCTCCTTACCTTTTTTCTTCTCCTGCTGTCCTGATTTTTAGATGATCTCTTACTCTTGTTCTTGACAACCTGAAGCATACGGTAGACACGAACAGCTTCACAGCCTTTGTTGATGCTTTTGTCCTTCACTTCTTCGATATCTGGCAGTGAGTTCATTGCACAACGGAAGTTGGCTTTCCATGTTTTGGGGTCAGGGTCAGTGATTCCTGGCTTGAATTTGCCTACAAGCAAAGTCAATGTTATGAGTGCCTTGTAAAAGGTTATTTGTTTTTTTTTTGTTTTTTTTAAACCCCCAAAAAACAATCATTTGTTTGACATTAGGAGTGGCTCCTCACCTGTGTGGATTGCCCACTGTTTGAACAGACAGGCATCTTTGTCCATCTCCCATCCATGGCGTGCAGCATGCTTCCAAGGAATGGAGAACATCTTTTTCTCCTAAGCAGGCCAAAAAGACACAAAACACTCTGATTGCTAATCGGATAGTTTTATGAAATGCCTCACGACTGGTGAACCATTTGTCAAAAAGCATACAGCATGCAATAATTGACTCAGATAAAACCGTGCCTCCACCTTACCTTATCTACCCAGACAAGTCCAGAGACTGAGTTCGAGTCAATCATATCCTCTAACCAGGGCCGCATGCGCATTCTTGACACAGGCATGGTTCCTGGATAAACACAGTGATCAAAACGTTTCATTACTTTCTTATGTTTACATACAGTCCTCAAAACAGTCCTGCCTAGCTTGTGAAAAATCAACTTCATGATTTATAAAATACATTAAGTCCAGTCCAAGTCTAGCACGCACACACACACACACACACACACACACACACACACACACACGGGCGCGCGCGCGCGCTCACACCGCACAAGAGCTTAAACAAATGATCGACGCGGAACAAGAATAAGTTCAATACAGATAAACAAACAAACAAACACGTAATTTAAATAATAAGAAAATGATAACACAAATGTAAGTGTTAACTAAGTACGAGCCTAAATGTAATCGCCCCATGCAATCATGAACATTTTACATGACAAAAAAACAATCTAATGGTGACTCAAAATGCAATATATCACGATTTACAAACACAAGTCTGTATATTTCGTATAATATCCAAGCTGCACAGACAGGGTTCTAAAAGCAGGAGAACTTACCGAGTATCCGGAATGATTAATGAAATAAAGGAAGGTTATTCCAGTTGGTTTAGAGCGCTGCTCTCGGTGACGGTTACTGACTGTGTTTGAGTCCAGACGAGTCTCGTCTTTTTATTTATTAGAGCTGGGGGTTTTCCCAACGCAAGCGTTTGGCAGATTTCTGCGCATGCGCAGTGTGACCGAAATGAAGGCGCGCTCAAACTTAACTGGGGTGATTTCCGAGAAATCACGCCGTTGTGAGCCATGCATGCGACTTGAGGTTGTAAGGACAGTGTTGTGGTTGAGGCAAACACAGACATGCACACTATTACAGCAACAACAGGACTGCATTTCGGTGTGAAAATACGAAGCGCTCACCATCTCTGACGCAAAAAGACATGCAAGCCTCACAATGATAAATAAATAATAAACAACAAGAAAATAATAATGTGGCTTAAAATACATTAACAAAACAACAACAATACAACACCCTAAGGTTTTTAAACACTTTAAAAAAATGTTTAAATATACAAAACATGCTCAGATCTCCAGCTCCAGTTTTATGTTACGTGGATATCAGCACGGTACTTTAGACAGCGACCCTAAATGATTCCAGTACAGCGTTAAAAGGATCCTAGAGAGCTGGGCCATTGTAGGAAACCCTAGCCTTTCCGGGAAATGGTATGTAATTTTGTCGAACTGTAGAGGGAGCTCGTGAGTCGGATTAATTTCAGGAGTTTTCTGTAAACATGTCAGTAATTACCCAGGAAGCATGTCCACATAAGTCCCAAATGAGCTTGAAACTCATGAAAACCATGTGGGCAGCTAAGCTGGGCCCCACCTTCCTTCTTTTCTCTGTAGTTTTCATTGTGTCTTCACATGGGCTAATGGTGGGGTCCAGATAGGCCAGATGTATTATGGAACAGCAACAAGGGTACATAGAGCACGCTTGCATGAAGTGTTCAAAAGAGGGCTGTGATATTTGCAGTTGAAATAAATGTTGAAATAAATCAAGAAATTCTTTGTCTGTCCTTTGGTTGATTTTTCAAAATAATAACATATGTATTACATATGTACGTATCTTTATTCTTCCTATGTGTACGAAGTTAAGGTAATCCACATATATTTGTATAATCTGTTTTGATAGATATTGTTGCTTTTGTGTTTTTGTGAAAAAAAACTTTCATGATTGTTTTACAACTTTTATGACTTTTATAAAACGATATAATGGACTGGTATGGAACATGAAATATCACAAATGTTTCTGAACACTATAACTACTTTGAACAAGAGACTTAGGTTGTAATAACGTGTATTATTTTACATGAAAAAGATGTTGCATTCCATTCATCTTGCATTCTTGTTACATTCTTCAGTGTATTTCTGTTTCTTCTAAATGTTATTTGTGTGTCTATGGCAATGGTGGGATGGGTGTTTTTTTTGTCTCCTCCCCTTTTCTAGGCCTCACCTACTGTATGTGTCACGTTCTGGCTTGCCACTGGATGATCACATCTTGTCCATGCCTGCTCCGGCCATGTGCAATAGGATTGGTTGGCTGCACATTTCCGGATGTGAACTTAAGGTGCATCAGTCTCCATCCCATGGCAGGTCATTGCCATTGTTTTCTGTGTAAGCAGTTCTTTATGTATGTTGATTTCACCTGTGCATGACCTTCTGCCTGTTTGTGACTTTATTTATGCTCTTTGTTATCTAACACACATTAATATTCACCTTTGCAAATAGTGCACTGGTAACAGTGGATAGTAGGAAGTCGGCACCATTTATGTTGGTTCGTTTTCCTCCTGGTTTTGGGTTAGCTAGGGAGAGAGGAAAGAAAATGTATTTTTCTTTTCTTTTCTTGTACAATATTTAGTTTCTTTTTGTGCAGTTAGAGGGAATTTTTGTTTATTATTTGGTTTCTGAAGTTAAACTCATATATATATATATATATATATATAAATGAACTTTTCCACTTTAGTTTAACCTCCTCCACTACACAGCACACAAATGATGAAGATGTTTACAAGTTTGTGAAAAAGGGTTACAAGCCTATGTACATAGGGAAAAAAAGGAAATGAAACTCACCATGGAATCCTTTGTTTTTGTTTGGAAATTCCTTGCCACAACAACTCCCTCTTATCAACATTCTTGTAGTCGTTTGGGCATTTTATCATAAAGCTCTCACCTTTCAGACATCAAAGACACCAGCAGCTTCAACTTGGTTCTTGCTTACATCTTCGTTTTCGGCTTCTTCATCTTTGTGTTGATCTCCAGGTGAACCAGTGTTTAATAAATAATTTGAACTGTTCTCTGGTCAGTTTTATTATGTAGGTTTATAAAACTGAAATGATTCAATCGTGTTTGGACTGATCCATGCTCAGTGCTTGCCTCAGGATGCCTTGTTAATTATCTGACGTGAAATTCCCACCGAATTTCCTGAAAAAAAAATCAAGACATGGCCAGATGTTGTGGGTTATTACGTAGGTGAGAAAGAATTTGGAAAGTTTTGTATTTATTAAACCTCATTTTTCTTGACCAAAATAACATATAGTTATTCACGATGATGAGCCTACAGGTTACAAAACCCAGCTCACGTAGTTGTCAGACAGATGTTAAAAACTCAACACATTAAAAAAATAAAACCAGCCCCACCCCCCCAAATTTTAAATGGCTCTTACAATGATGTGGACAGGAACACCCAGGATTCAAACCCAAGGTGGCAGCATGCCATTCGAAAACACCATCCGCTCCCCCACACACTTCCTTGTTTGACACAAACTACATGTGGATTATAGTTCATCACTGCTCATCTGAATCGTTGTCAAGGTTGTTTCATGGCAACACCTGCAAGTGACCACTAGGTGTCACCGTGGAGACGGGTGTCGGATTGTTTCGAAGCCTCGACACAATATGGCACATTTGCTTCAACTGGTTCAGTGTTCCACGAAGACTCGCTCTGCACACCACGAGTTGACACGCGCGCAGTCGTTTTCTATCGTGTCTCTTTTAAAACCTCCAGATTTTTTCCACACGAACTGCAGAAATTTAGCAGAACGCCATATTTTAATCCACAAATGAATCAACTTCCCACTGCCGCAGCCTGCTGTACTTCCTGTATATCTTGATTGACAGATGCTTCGTCCAATCAGCGGTAAGTATTCCATTCGCAAACTACAGGCCTACGTACCGTTTCCGTTTTGTCTGATTTGTTCATTTGTTTTGAGATTTGTTATTTTGTTGTCAGATTTATAGAGAATCTTTGGGGGTATTGTCAAGAGGAAAATGAGAGACACCAGACCCAACAATACAGACGAGCTGAAGGCCGCTCATTTTTTGAGACACTGGATTTTTTTACATTTTATTTCAATTCCATTAACTGTAAGCCGTAATCATCAATATTAATACAGCAGCAACAACAACAACAACAACAACAACAACAAAAAGGCTTGAAATAGTTCACTTTATGTTTAATGAATCTAGAATATATGAAAGTTCCACCTTTTGAATTAAATTATGGAAAAAATTAACTTTTCCACAATATTCTAGTTTCTTAAAGATGTAATAAAAAATGAAGTCAGCTGATAACCAGGTTATCCCCTCAATGGATCCCATCAATGGAGTCCTGACCTTAACCCCATTGAAAGTATTTTGGATGTGCTGGAGAACCCTTTACGGAGTGGTTTGACTCTTCTGTTCTCAATACAAGATCTTGGCCAAAAAATAATGCAACTCTGGATGGAAATAAATGTTATGACATTGCATAAGGTTGTCAAAACAATGCCATGGTGAATGTGTGACACGAAATATTATAGTGTGTGACTTTTTTATTTGGGCAGGCAGTATATACACCATATGTACGTACACCAGCTCAAGTGTAAGTGATGATCCAAAAGAAATTTCCAAAAAGCAATGGCATTGATTTTATGTTTTAATATAACTGTTTTTTTTGTTGTTGTTTTTTTCTCTCCAGGGGTTCTGCAAAGAACCATTTTTTGGTGAAAATGTTCTATTGGCCAAGCACAGAACCCCAGGGTTCTATATAAAAAGCCAAGCTACCACAAGGAATTGTGCACTTAAAAAAAGAGTAGGCTATATATGTTTCCTTATTTTGTATTCAGATAATATTGATATGTCTTTCAATTCTTTTTTTTTTTTAACAGGTTAAGCAGTGAGGTTTATTTCAGCGAGGCCAGGCAGTAGCATTCATCAGTCCTAATTTTAACAACAGGTTATTGGTAAATGTGTTTATGTTGTAATGTATAGATTGTTGTATTTTTCAGCATTAAAATATAAAAGAATCGTCTAATTCATATGTTTATTAATGTAATTATACAAAACTACTAGCAAGAAAGTGGTAAGGTGTGCAGACCTTTCCTGACGAAAACTAGCATATAGGGAGGATTGAAAC
The DNA here is from genome assembly GCA_012411365.1 of Ameiurus melas. Lineage (NCBI taxonomy): Eukaryota > Metazoa > Chordata > Actinopteri > Siluriformes > Ictaluridae > Ameiurus > Ameiurus melas. Next base: position 213,359 of record CM022769.1, on the reverse strand, counting down.
CAAATGAATGAACTTGATGAATTAAGACTGTTGTTCTCAGATAATCCTGATATTCACTGCCTGAATTACTTGCCTGAAAACAACCTCGTCTAAACCTTACAAATCAATCAATATTGCCTATTGTCTTAATCATCGATTTTTTATTTTTTTTTCTCAAATCTCAAATATTCACTTGAAAGTGCACATTTCGAAGTCTCCCTTTCAACCTTCCCTATCAACGTAACAGTAGGCTACAGCCACTGGTGAGAGCCCCAGCCTTACTTTATTGTCCCGTATAATCTCGCAGTTAGCAGCTAGGACTGGAAACACAGTCGGCATGCTGCTGAGACCAAGCTCTCAATGACGCAATGTTCGCCTTCGCTCTAATGGCAGGCTCCCTCTGGATCATACTAGGTAAGTTAAATATCTGAATTTGAAATGGGTGTAACGGTGTACCGGACGACGACCTTGGGTTAACCGTACATTCACAAGGCTAGATACAATGTTCATCTCAGTAATGACAGACGCTAAGTAATACTACAGCAATTCATTCCATACTAGATATTAGGAATCTGAAATCTCTTGTTTCGCGAGCTTGCTTTGATGTAGCAACATTGCGAAAGGACACAATAAGAGCAGCTGCGTTACTCTGAAAGGTTGAGACGCATAAGATATGCGGCGCTGCGGTGAGGCCATAAATAATACAGAATAACGTTGTGCAAATGTCTGGATGGACATTAAATCGATAAAAATCATTCACACGTTAGTTCGTATATATTTAGAGTAGATATTAGGGCGAGCTTTTAATATAGTGCGGTTTATTGTAAGGCCCGTGTGAAGCGGCATAGAATAACAGACAAGGTTGTAGGCTCTCGCCTATCTGACCGCCATTCATTTATTGCCACATGATGAAAGGTTACGACTTGATAGAATCCGTGCCTATGTGCTGTGAATTGTGAATTGTAGAATACAACATACGACACTCGTGTGGATGAAGCTGCTGTTTATATCGCGAACCTGTGAGGTTGGGTCTGATTTGACGGGAGCTGTCCACACCATGGTTCTGAAAAACCCACATCACAATACAAGCTCGTCGTTAGGAGCCGTTTGAGCAACCGGTTTCGATGATCGTAATTTGAAAATTTTCAAGCATTAGGTCTTATTCGCGCGCACACACACACACACACACACACACACACACACACACACACACACACACACACACACACACACATTCTCCATGTGGTACTCAGAGGTTGGTAGAGAAGCCAACATTTTACTCAAGGACAAGTAAAACTACTCAAGTACTCAAGTAACAGTAAAAGTAATAATGTTAATAATTACAAAAAAAAATTATCCAATGAAAGACTACTCAAGTATCAAGTTACTAGTTACTTCGGATCTGATTAAAATGAAGGGAGAATCCTGAGTCTCTCCTTGAAAGTGTGTATGTTCTAAAACATGGTTCCAAGGTGAAGCAGCATGTCCCAGTCCTGTGACTAACACAGAACCTGTCATTTTCAACACAAAATCTCTCACACACCCCAAAAAACAAACATTTACTCTAGTAAATGTAACGCATTACTACCCATCTCCGATGGTACTTCACTCTATCAATTATGCAACAAGCCAGGTAGAACTAGAGACAGAGAACTTGACCCCTCCTTAATAATTAAGAGGTTGAAACACTGTAATTTATCTGGCAGGGTATTGCACTTTAGTTTGAATTGTTTAGACACAAAAATAAGGATTGAGCTGAAATTTAGATGAATTCAAGGTTTATCTAATAGTTCTGTTGCACCAAACTTTAAACCTTGTTTAAAATAAGCAGACTTACATTTAAACCATCACTTTAATCCTGGATTTAATTTCACAATAAACCTGGATTAACTATAATCTTGTTGCCCCATCACTCAGATTTTTAAAATTATTTTATTTAAATTTTTTCATTTTCTCAGCCTGTATAGTTTATGTGAACGAGCGGTTAATAACGGCAGTTGAATTTTTTTTTTTATTCAAACTTTAAAGTTCACGACCCCTTTGTAGTCACGCAAGTGGAAGTGAAAGAGTTATATTGTTGCTGTTTAGTTACACTGGAGAATTCACATATTTCCACGTTTATGAAATGCCGCATGCACTGCCGCAGCGCTGTCAATAGCGAATCCATCATGATGGAGAAAATTAATCGTAGATGGAGGTTTTAATCACAGGTTAGAATTCTAATCCCTAATTTGTTAATCTGTGTTTAAAATTAAGTTGCAACACAACTCGATTTAAAATAAAACCCAGATCAACAAATCCTAGATTAGCTCTAAACTGTGCTTAATTTAATCCTTATTGCTGCAACCCACCCTAAGTGTTAAAGTATCTGTATTCTGCAGAGGGCAGAATCCGCACAAAGTCACCATGCCCAGTGCTTGATTGCTCATGGTCCCACCACAATTGCTTGGAGACTCATTCAAAGAAACCTGGTAAAATTGATCAGTATCATGTGCTCCAGTCAGTTTTCCATTCTAGAACTGTAAACAAGCATGTGAATCTTGTAAGGATTTATGTGGCAGGAAAAAAAGTTTGCTATGGAAAAGTTTTCTATATTTGTGAACATTTTAGGAACGGTTTTAACAGTTTCAAGCCAACGGTTTACAAATTAACACATTAATAATTCATCGAATGATTTCTAGTTAGTCTAGGGTGGAGTGATAAATAACCCTTACTTCAAATGTTGTGCCACTCCTGTTCTGTTTGTTTACATATCTGATATCTGAGTATGTTAATGAAAGTGCAGTCTTGATGTGCTTTGTAAGGTAAGACCAGTATATCATATAGCCAAGGATAGAGAGAGCAGAACAGATTATAGAGGGGGAGGGGGGTGAGAACCGCATCTGCTGAGTGTGGTGTGATACGGTGGCCAGCAAGGCTGGGTTAATTTAGCGTTTGGTGTTATCCCTGTTTCCACCACTCAGCAATCCTTATCAGCTTTAATCTTTCAAAGATAGCAGGTTGTCACAGGTTTGCTAAATGCAAGACACATATGCGTACACTCCATCTGTCTCCAGTTCTGTAAGTAATTGCTGTTTAAATCATTTATGTAATTGTTTGTATCTTGATGCAGGTTTCTACAGTGATTAATGGAATAGTGTGTGCTTTATGTTAGCATGTAATTTTGAAAAGAAAAATCTTTCAGTAATACTGAATACGTTTGCTTAGGAGCTGAATTTGACTATTTGAAAGAGACTGTTGTTAGAGTACAGATGTATGAGCAGATCAAGTAAATTCCTATAGAATGTATAAATCTGCATGCTGTGACAAAGAGAATAGACTACAACAGAAATGTACTCGTATGACTCGGCAGTCTCATCTAGTAGGCAATATTCACCAAGGTAGAACAGCCTAATTGCTGATGACACATTGCAGAAGGAGAGAGTGGGTGGGTCAGAGGTAGACCTGCAACAAAGTCATATTTTTAGAACTGACTAGTCTTTTTCCATAACTGACTGATTAACTTTTTTTTTTCAATTGCAATAGCTAATTTTAAATAATGTACAATAAATACATAGCAAAATTTTTTTATAAATAAATAAATAAAATGTGAAGATTCAGATAGATCTATATATCTAAATACTAAATCAATATCCTACACATAGATACTGCCTTTTCATTAATCTTACCATGTAAAAAAACAGGCTCAACCTGACAGGCCGCGTTAAACAATTAAGCACTTACAGTAGGTTTGCGTTGCATATGGTTGCTCACAAAAGTTTTCAGGTATTGCTATCTTTGACTGCTGCTTCGTTGTCAACGTTTGATTACAGTGTTACACTTGTGTGTCTGTACTGAGATTCCAAGGGGTATTTTTACTCTCATGCAAATGATCAGAAATAAAGATCACAGGCCAGAAAGAAAGTATTCACACAGCTAGTGAACCCACAATTTAGTAAAGCTTGTTGTGACACTTATCGTGGTAATATAATGAGGAAGTGGGAGGCATTCTTGGAGTCACTCAAAATGCCTTTATTTGCAACTTTACTTTCGCTTTTCAGCATTTTTAATTTTAAATACACATGTCTCTGTTCTGGTTGGCCCACTGTCTCAATCTCACTCTGGCTTCTACAGGAGGCAAATGAAAGCACAAGGAGACACAAACAAATCAACTTTCACTAATTACATGCAGGTGAGAATCATCACGTGCTACCTGCTGGGTTAAACTAACTCCCCTCCGTCCACAGAACCAACCACACCTCTGCTGCCACATACCCTCACTGCCCAACTCAGGCCGGGGAGCCATCCAACCCCCCCCAAAAAAGTGAGGACAGCCCACTCTCTATCACTATCAGCTTCCAGCTGATGTACAGCATGGGATTCTCCTTTCTCTCAACCATCTGGCACAAAACAGCCCCCAGCCCTCTGTCCAATGTGTCAGTCTGCAGAACAAAAAGTAGAGAAAAGACAGGCGAATGTAACAGCAGGCCCCACACAAAGCTGCTTTTACCTGGCAGAAAGCCCGCTCGCATGGCTCCATCCAGTGGAATAGATCTGATGCCTCCTTTTAGTGAAGTCAGTCAGTGGGCTGGCAATGTCCAAAAAATTAGGTACAAACCATCTATTGTAGCCAGCCAGCCTCAAGAAGTGCTTCACCCCCTTTAAGGTCTTGGGACTTGGGCAGGCCGCAGTCACTGCTATCTTATTAAAACCTGCCCATGACCCAAGTGGAACCCCAGATGCTGCACTTCCACTCACCCAGCTGCACACTTATTTGAGTTCATTGTGAGTCCCAACCATCTCAAGGATCTCAGGACAACTCTCAGGTGTTGCAAATGCTGCTGCCAATTATTACTATAAATAGTTATGTCATCTAAGTACACAGTGGCATATGCATTGTGCTGACAGAGGATTCTGTCCATGTGTCATTCTAGTGGTACTGTGACAAAGTGGTGTAACCCAAATGGAGTGGATAAGGATGTTTTTTCATGAAATACTGGGAATGTGCCAATATCCCTTAGTTAAATCCAGTGTCATATAAAAGCTTGCCATGCCTAACTGATGGAGCATTGTTGTCTCTAATTTTCCAAAAAGTTAAACACAGCTAAGTTATATCATCAAGTACTTACAGTTTGAGGATGACAAAAACACAATGAGCCATGAGTAGGAAATAGCAAGGGTTTATTGCTGCTCATCACACGAGATCCACACAGAGGGACGTCCCAGAGTGGTCTGAAAGTCCACTGAAACTGGGCTCCCTTTTTATGCAGTTGAAACACCCCTGGTTTGCCCAAAGTACCGTTAGATCTGATGTCTGGGTGATGTCCTGTCTGGGATTTTTTAGATTCTTTCCAATCCGCTTATTTTTGCCTCAGAAAAATAAGGTCTCGAGACCTGATGAGTTTGCACTATTAGGTGCTTTGTTTTTTAAAACCAACTTCTGCTTTTTATGGCGTGTCTGAGCTGGTTTTGAGTGAGGACATTTATCGCCTGTGTGCTTTTTCTCATTTATCATGGGTAAGTGTATGCTTTTTCTGCATTTTTCTTAGCATATGTACAGTATGATTTAGTAAAATAATCATTAACCATTACTTTGTTATTCTGATTACTTGGGCATCAAGACCACCACTGTGTCACTGTGGGACTCCCATGTCGTGCATACCCTTGAGTTTATCCTGAACCACATTTTTCTTGTGTCCATGGAGCCAGTATAAGCAGCTGCATACAACCATACCTGGAGAGTCTCTATGTGGTATTCTAAGTAGTCAGTCATACTGAGTAGAGGCAAAAACACATCTCCTCCAACCTGGCAACCTGTGGTCTCTGGGATTATGAGCGGTGGTCCACACAGGGTACTGGGGTCAATTGGGCTGCACTTTTTAGACTTCCCTTCAGTCCCAGCTCTTCCCTCTTCCACTATTACCAAAGCCACAGGAACTGCCGCTCTCTCTGAATTGAGGAGATTCAAGTGGTATATTTGAAGTGCATTGCCTCTATCCATTTGCCTGACCTCATAGTCAACTTCTCCAACTTGCTGTGTGATCTCAAATGATCCTTGCCACTTCACAAGTAATTTAGAGTTCTCCCGGTGCAAATTCCCTTAGCTGAGTACCCCTGTTATACAGCTGGGATTGACATTCTTGCATCTGTAGGAAATTCTCCTGTTTCAATTGCCCCAGTGTGTGGGGTTTTGCTCTCAGGTCAAGAATGTAGTCAATTTTGTTTTTGCTAGTGTTAGGCACCACAAGGCCTGTGTCCATATCATAATAGAAATGGGGAAAACCCCAGGGAGGCTTGCAGGACTCTCATACTGCAAATAACAGGGGCTCAAGCCACTTAACCCAATTATATAATGTATATATTTCAACTGCTCTCACATATTCTCAAGCTATAACCACCACCATTCACATGGTCAAAGCTGGGTACACCTGGGACTTATCAAACTGCAGACAGATCGCATTCATCCTTCTCTTTCTATCCATACTATACATGCATTTCTATACATACATTTTGTCTTCCCCCTTTCATTTGAATGAGGGAAAGCTAGAGTGGGCGGTGTCATCACCACTGTGAGAGTAGAGTGTTTCACAGTGAATTAACATTATATAAGTAATATATTTTATTATATATTCAAAATATATAAGGGAAACATGTATACTTTTACATAGAAACTCCATTCAAGTTTTAAACTGTTGAGCATTTGTTTATGGTGACAAAAATCTGTAAGAATTTTGCTTTAAGAATTTTGTAATATGCAGCCAATAACAGTAAACAAATGGACTGTATTCAATTCAGTGTTCCACAATGTCAGAGATGGCCAATCACACACACACACACACACACACACACACCACAGGTGTGTTGGCCTGCCCTTTGACACAGACAGGCAATTATCATCAAAAGTAATCCTCTGTCTATTAACTCACATGTATAAATATCACTATTCCTGAAAATTACTATTACACTTTTATTATTCACACACTCACACACTCCTGTACAGAACTACAGATGTATGTGTCTTGTCATATCCATAAACAGAGAAAAGTAATTCCGGCTACTTTGTCGCGTGTAAGGTGTGGGAGTGTGGGAGTAGCATAGATCGGTTGTCACAATGGGCGAGAGCATAGACCATGCAAAACAGCAAACCTCAGGGAAATCACCACTTTTAAAAACCAAGAAACGTCGGTTGGAGCAGAGTCTACAGGCAAAAAGGGAAAGGGACAGATGTTCATAATAAATCCAGAATCAACATTGGCTTGGGTTTTCAAAGATGGCAACAACTCAGAGATTTAAAAGGTTTTAAAAGCGACCCGGAGATGGCTTTTTTCTTTCTCAACAGGTAAGATATTTTATTGAAATGAAAGCTGTAGCTCTGTAACAGAGTTCATTGTAAAATATTATCTATTGTAAAGGCTGATTTCTGTTTTTTTTTATTGCACAGTGCTGGATTTTATTTTCCTGGAAGGACTGTGCAAATTATAAACCTAATGTGTAGCGACGCTAACTATGTTTTCAGCTGTCTAATTAATCAGCTTGCGACCCTTTCCATCTAAACTACTTTTATCTCTTGAGCCTAGTAGCAAATGTTTTATGAGCAGTAGGATAATCTCTATTTTTTGTTATGAGAAAGAACAATTAATTTCTACTACAAGTAAAACACATGTGCCATTGCCTGTACCACGTTTGACCTTATGAGCCTAGCAATCGGTATGTTAACAACCTTTGTAACATAATTGATTTAAAAACATCAGTGTTTCCAATTAGTCAAAACAAAAGAACCATATTCATCTGCACAGACACGCAGAGTTTTATTTTTAAACTGGTAGTGGGTCAAAAGTTACATTGTGTACCTTTAATGCAAATTATCATCTTGCCTTTACATACATCTTACTGAAGACTTGGCCGTCAAAGGATTCAGCAACTTTGACAGCAGATAACCTTTTCATTGGCATGTAGAACTGGTGTCTTCCACAGCTCCTAAAGCGTTATCTTATCCGTTAGCCCTTGGAGCACTTGCACTGAAGAAAGTCCAGTAAGTCATGCCCCCCGTTCTCTTTGCCAGAATTCAACTGTGGGCACTTCTTGCTCTCAGTTCCCTTGGGTGCACCAAGTGAATATAACACATACAAGTTTTCCAAGTCCTTAAATTTTGCATTGTGAACAGTATATTGTTCATGTGGTGGATCCCGAAACTGATGAGAAAAAGAAATCAATGTTTATGGTGTCAAGTCTTACCAGAAGAGCTTGTGAGTGTGCAAAAAATCTGATTGTCCAAGGATACCCAGGCCTTGAGAATACAGCAGAGTTCTCCACCTTCCTGAGAAAGGTGTTTCTCTGACCTTGGAGAGGCCTCTTCAGGGTTTTTGGGGAGTTTTGTGGGGAGGGGGATCAATAGGATAGATAGGAGAATCTTGTGGCTGACAGTAAAGTGGAGAGAAAACTGCATAGCATGTTCAAGAATCTTAGGAAGAATAGTTATACCAGATGTCTGAAGCATCTAGAGATGGTTCTTCAGGACTGGAATTAGCCTTGCTGTCTTGAAGGCAGTCAGTACATGGCCAGAAGTTATGGAATCATTTATGATGAAAGAGATGAAGGGTAGGAAGCCTTGTGAGATGGTCTGGAGCATTCTGTAATTCTCCAGTGGACAGGTGGTTTGCTAGACTATATAATCTGCAGCATCACTTCTGTAAAAGTTAAGGAAAGTGTTAAAGAAGGAGGAGGGGAAGGCTGCACATGTGGTGTAAGAACAAAGTACATAGTAATGTCTTGAAGTGATCCAGGTCTCACAGATGAAGTCAGCTTTCTGACTGAGACTGGCAGTTCCAGAGTCCACCTGCCACCACTGTTTGGAACTAAGACAACAGTGGAGGGTAGATTAAGGTAGCTTAACCAGTAAGAAGTCCAGTCTGGACTGAGGTCAAGCCAAGGACAATAAAAATCAACCCATTACATGTATCATCAGTGTGGCTAGTCAGTTAAAAACTAGCATGATTCCTCAGGAAAACTGTTAACCTTTCATTGTCTGGGATGTATCAGTCACATTGCTCTTGCCATTCTGACCTGTATTTACACTGTATTTTCACTGTCCACTTGTGATCTGCTCTCCATTCCACATAGCATAATTGTGCTAGGTTAAGACATCCAGAATGAAATGTATGTCTAGGTCCTTTAGGCATATTTCAAAGGGTTTTTTTTTTGCTTCTCTTTCTTTCCCTCTCCTCTCAGAGCTGAGCACTACGCTGATTGAGAGGATGCAGGTGCAGGAGCTGGTGATTAGCCTGTGGCTAGCTAAATTGGAAAAGCTGTTTCATCTGATCTCTTCAACGCCCACTGCTGCACTGTTTGGGCTTGGTGCTCTGACTGCCATGTTGGCCTACTGGCTGGCAACACGCCCACGTGCCCTCATACCCCCATGTGACCTTCGCCACCAGTCAGAAGAAGTTGAGGTATTTATACATGATTATAAAACCCTATTCGTACAGGCTTAATTTACATAGGGACTTAGGTAAACAATTTCCTTTGGTGTCCTACTTTTATTTCCAGTTGGATTAGCCATGTCAGTGTTTCTCCCTCCTCCCCTGAGAAAATTGCAGATCAAATTACCTATTATTCTACATACACCACTCTGCAGTGTTCTAATAATTTAAGTCCCATCCTACGATTAGTGGACAACCCACTCTACCACCTGAGCCACAGCCACCCAATGTAAATTCAAACCATAAATTTATGTAAAACACCATATGACCATGTGTGACACAAACATCTTGTCACAAACATTGAAAAAGCTGTTTCAAACCAGAAACCATGGGTGGTAAAAACTATCCGAGCTCCGGTGAATGCGTGCATAGCCATGTACAATGCAGGGCTCATGTTGGGGGATATGAGTGAGTACAATGCGGCGTGCTACATTTTCCAATGCACAGTGAAAGCCACTAAATTCTGGTATGGGGAACAGGTGGAGTCCCATTTCTTTCCACGTTGAGAGCTGGCTCTTCGGCTCAGGTGGTAGAGCGGATTGTCCAGTAATTGGTTGGTGGTCAATTCACGGCCCACATGCCGAACTGTCCTTGGGCAAGACACTGAACCCCAAGTTGTTCCCGATGGCAGGCTAAACTTTGCATGTGCATGTGTATGTGAATGTGTGAAAGAGAAACAGTGTAAAGCGCTTTGTAGATCACTAAAGTTAAAAAGCACCATATAAGTGCAGACTATTTACTCATCTTTGGCAAATTAGTTAAATACGTTCTACGAAAGCTTTGAGGCTAACCGTACTAGCACTGGGCAGTGGTGCCTTGGCGGTTAAGGGTCTGAGTTACTGATCAGAAGGTTGGGGGTTCAAGCCCCAGCACTGTCAAGCTGCCACTTTTGGGCACTTGAGCAACGCCCTTAACCCTCTCTGCTCCAGGGGCGCTGTATCATGTCTGACCCTGCACTCTGACCCCAACTTCCTAACATGCTGGGGTATGTGAAGAAAAGAATTTAACTGTGCACTAATGTATATGTGATTAATAAAGACTCATTAATCATTCATCATTAACTAATGCATTAGAAGCAGCTCTGTTAACAATAAGTGTGTGTTCACCCCTAAAAGGACGCGATGTGAAGGGCTCTGAAATGTGTGAACATTCAGAAAAGCGGCCGGCCCTGAAGGCATTTCTGGCCATGTACTGAGATCTTAAGCCCCCTTGTAGTCTTAACATTGTTTATCATTAAGGTTTTTGAGAGGCTTTTCAAAAACTCCATCTGCTCCTCCATCCCTGACACCATAGACCACTCCAGTTTGCCTAGTGCTCCAATTAGGCCTACTGAGGATGTTATCTCTCACATCCTTCACACCACTCTCACCCACATGGACAACAAAGTTAACTATGTGAAGCTGCTGTTTATAGACTACAGCTCAGTCTTCAATACCATAGTCCCAACACATGCTGGCCACCAAGTTCAGTGACCTCAGCCTTAATTATCCCCTCTGTGACCAGGTCCTGGAATTTCTCACAGGCAGACTCCAGGTAGTGAGTGTGGGCCAGATACCTCCAACACCATCACCGTGAGCACCAGAGCCCCACAAGGTTGAGTCCCCCTGCTCTATTCTCTCTACACACATGACTGCGTCCTCTCACAGCTTCTCTTCTATTGTCAAGTTTTCTGATGACACAGTGGTTATGGGCCTCATCTCCAATAACAATGAGGCCACCTACCTTGACAAGGAGGAAAAACTCCTGGGTGCACCTAGTACACCTGGGTGACTGGGAGCAGGCAATTGTTCAACCATGACTTCCTGTTTCGCAGGGGTATAAATATGAGGTAACACATAGACCAAACTCCCTTAGTCATTCATTACAATGGGTAAAACCGAGGAATATAGCTGTGATGTGTGAAAAAAGGTTGCTGATCTTCACAAAATAGGAAGCGTCTATAAGCAAAAGCGGTGGAATACAGCAAAAGCAGTGGAAATGCCCATTTCCACCATCAGGGCAATAATTAAGAAGTTCCAGTCAACTCAAAATGTTATGAATCAACCTGGAAGAGGACGTGTGTCTATATCGTTTCAACGCACTGTGAAGAGGACGGTTCAATTGGCCAAAAATTCTCCAAGGATCACAGATGGAGAATTGAGCATATTTGCTTAAGGATCTTCTTCTACCACGTACTCCTTCATCAGGGTCACAGGGAACCTGGAGCCTATTTCAGGAATCATCGGGCACAAGGCGGGGTACACCCTGGCCATTCAACCATCGCAGAGCACAACCACATACACACGCCACACCCATTCATAAACCATAGACATGCCAATCAGTCTACCATGCATGTCTTTGGACTGGGGGAGGAAACCGGAGTACCCAGAGGAAACCCCCACAGCACGGGGAGAACATGCAAACTCCACACGGACCCCAGACCCCAGACCCCAGACCCTGGCGGTGTGAGGTGAAAGTGCTAACCACTAAGCCACCGTGCGCCCTTGCTTAAGGATGTGCCTGAGTTTTTATGTGCTAAATCACAGTATGAGTTTGGCTGTATGAAAAATGCTAACCATGCTAATCCTTCCGACCTTTCAGAGCCCAATAATCTTTCTTTAGATGGAGAGCAGGGATTGGATGACTTTGTCACTTCTTTAATTGACAAGGGTGCAATTGCTCCTGTGAAACTAGTGCAGTGAACAGCTCACTTCTTGCGGTTCAAAAATCCAATCTTTCCTGGTGTCCTGTACAAGACTTAAGGGGAGTAAATTCTCCTGAACATCCATCTCCTCCAATTGTTCCAAATCCCTCAAATATTTTGTTAAAAATGCCCCCTAACTCCAATTTTCTCTGTAATCTATTTGGCAAATGCATTTTCAGTATTCCTGTGCACAAGGACAGCAATATTGGTTTGCTTTTACATTTAAGGACACACACAACCAGTGGTGTGTTATGCAGGGTTTCTGTAATTCTCTAACTTTTTTCTCTCATGAGCTACATAGAAACTTGGAATCATTTTAGCCAACAGGTGGCAGCACTCTCATAAATTATATAGATGATTTCCTCCTTTGCTCTGAGACTAGGAAACAATGTGAATTGGACACTAAAGTGCATCAAAGTGAGTCAGAGATTTTCTAGCGTTCTCTATTACACACACACACACACACACACACACACACACACACACACACACACACACACAGCTCCGTGCTGGTGTTTCTCTCTCTCTCTCTCTCTCTCTCTCTCTCTGCACGTGTCTCTCTCCCTCTTATACTTGCCTCATCTCACTGCAACACAGAACAATCATTAAGAGAATTCCCCACAGGTGTGCATTCCTTACCGCTCACCTTCTCTGGCTCTGCCCTCCATTCACAAACCGGCGCTCTCACGCGCCAACGCCTCCACACTCTGTAAATTGGCAGACAAAATATTTTTGCAGACTTCTGAATTGATTCTACTGCTACCATCATGAGTACATGAGTACATACATCATCAGTAAAGATTAGGGAGCCCATTCCAGAAGCATGCAAATCCATGCCATGACACTACCTCCACCATGCTTGAACAATGAGCTCGTAATTTTGGATTATGAGCCTATTCTTTTTTTTCTCCACACTTTTGTAGAGGTAAATCTTGGTTCCAGATCCTTTGTGGCTCATCTGTATATTTTTTCGTGAATTCCAATCTGGCCTTCCGGTTCTTACTGCTGATGAGTGGTTTGGGTTTTTCTTCACAGCTCTCACAATGTTACTGTCATCAACAGCTCTTGTTTTCCCTGGCTGACTTGTTTGATGTCTGGTTTAGTACACTAGTGGTCATTTTATTTTTCAGGACATTCCGTTGTATTGACTATTCCCAATGCTTGTGCAATGGCTCTGATCAATTTTCCCTCTTTTCTCAGTTGAGGGTTGCTTTTCTCCCATAGACAGCTGTCTGGTCTTCATGTTTTCAGGTTTATCATTTTTAACAACAAATTCAGTCTTCACATGCAAAACTTCCCCAAGGCCCTGTTTACACTAGTGTTCTTTCGTTTTAAAACAGCATTTTAAACTGGACATGCACATACAAGTGTAAACAGGAAGTTGGTTGCTAGTCACCGGCAGGCAGAACAAACCGGCATTCCATGTAGGGCTTACGCCATTTTGCACTCAGGTCTACATCTGTAAACAGTGGATAAGTTCAACAAACTTCATGTGAAAACTGTGATGAATTTCCAGGTTACACAATTGTACTATTTGACCATGTAGTACAGTTAAAGAAGGGATTTATCCACTAGGCACTATCCAATGTCACCCAGATGAGGATGGGTTCCCTTTTGAGTCTGCTTCCTCATATCATCTCAGGCAGATTTGCCTTGCCACTGTCCTCTCTGGCTTGCTGATTACGGACAAATTCATCCATTTAAATTTTATATCCTGTATGTATTTATTTCTGAAAAGCTGCTTTCTGATGAGGTCCATTGTTAAAAGTGCTATACAAATACAACTGAATTGAAATGTATTTTGGAGTGTATAATGTCCAAAATGTGTTTCAGTCATTATGTATTAACAAAAGGTCATTTAAAAAAAATGCATTTTGTACAACTTTGTTTCTGTTTCAGGGAGGTGGCCATAAATCAATGTTGGTTGACAATCCCAACCTGTTCACACGCTACTATGAAGACACCAAAACCTTATATGAGGCGTTCCAGAGGGGACTGCATATAACTGGTGTGTACAATATTTAGACTCTTTTGAGTTTAGAATTCTGTAGATCAGTGGTAAGTACAGTAAATCACTTTAAACACTTAAAGGAGAACAAGGTGTGTTTGAAAGCACATTTTATATTATAAGCAAAATTTTTCTGTTATGTATTTCAAGTAATTGATAGTGATACCAATTTGAACTCCGATGAATTAAATGTCATTAATAGTCAATGAATGGGAAAGAACATTTTTAAATGGTGTTAAATTCCAGTTCACAGATACAGTTTAAGGTGTTACACAAGATTCATTTCTCCAAAACACGTCTGTCACAGATTTATCCCACCGTCATTGACCGCTGTGATAAATGTCACGCCTCTCCCTGCAATCTCACTCACATGTTCTACTCTTGCCCATTGTTATTCTCCTTTTGGCAAAATTATTTTGATAGCATCTCAGAAATACTGTCCATTACTGTTAAACCCTCTCCCCATATTGCCATATTTGGGTATCCGGAGGATTATGACAGGTACAATTCAACCCAATTAGATCTCTTGGCGTTCACTTCCTTATTAGCAAGATGGCGCCTTCTTTTCCATTGGAAATCCACGAAGCCTCCCTCCAGCACTCAGTGGCTTAGGGATGTTATGTCTCTTCTAAAGTTGGAAAAGATTAGGTACTCTCGGGGACACGATTCTGGCAAGTTTCACAGAAAGTGGCAGCCTTTCTTAACTTTTTTCAAATCTTTGCCATCTTTGCCTTCAGATTGAGAGAATACCCCCCCCCCCTGTTTATTTCGGTTAGTTTATCTATTTTGTTTATCCCCTTAAATTTTATTTATTTATTTATTTATTTATTTTTCTTATTTCTTATTTATTTTTTCTTTTCTCTTCTCCGTCATTTTTTTTTTAATTATCTATTTTTATTACTTTTCTCTTTGTTTCTATTTGGTGAGTTTGGAAGTATGCATGTGTTCTAATTTGTACAAAGGGTAAAAAAAAAAAAAAAAGAGGGGGGGTTGGCTCCCATTTTGTTTAGTCACTGAGATGACACAAATTTCTGTGCCTTCTTTTTTCTTCTTTTTTTTCTCTCTCTTCCCCTCTTAAGCTTGGGTCTCAGTGTACTAAAGTCTGTTTGTTTGTTTCTCCAATGTGCCATCTCTCCCAATAAAAAATATTTATAAAAAAAAAAAAAAAATTTCCAGTTCACAGAATTCTATTAAAGAAGAGTATTCTACCCAATTTCTCTTCTTATTTGAATGTGTGCTTCAAGAAGTTGGGCGCAGAATCCCAAGCTGACATGACTCTGTGACAAACACATATTTTTACCCCAGACTGTTTTTCCATAAACTTGACTCTCTCATTCTGGAAATTATCCGGAGTAAAAAAACAACAACCTGAGACTATATAGACAGCTTCTATAAAAATCCCAAAGAATTGGGGGACATGGCTTTGCCCAATTTTATATTTTATTATTGGGCAGCCAATTTTAGGATTATGCAGTATTGGCTGCAGTATTGTTCCCATTCGGTATCCCTGGCTTGGTTAGATGCGGAAGCTGTATTTTCTTGACTGGCATCTCTTATTGCCTTGGTAAATTTCCCTATTAAAACCCCTCTGTCTGTTTATACAAAAATTATATAATAATTAAAATGACTTTGAGAATATGGAATCAATTCCGACATTGCTTTGGCTTGCAAGTGTACTCTCCCTCAGCACCAATAGTCACAAATCCATTTTTTTAACCACTGGCAGACTGTGCATGTAGACCTGCTAATACAGCTGCTGAGGGAGTGATTGGTAAATTTGACATCTTTTTCTCTTCTGACTACCATAGTCCATAGCTCTATATTTTTTCCTCTCTTGGAAAGTCATGGAAACGAAATACTGGATTTTCTTTTCTTTTTTTTTTTCCACTGTTGAAGCAAATGGTAATACAAAAGGATATTTGCTCTGGTCTCCCATATACCTCTGTAGAAGTTTACCCTGCTACAGTTCACTTAAACACAGAAATGGATAGGAAATATTAGGGTTAGGGTTAGGGTTAGGGTCAGGGTCAGGGTCAGGGTTAGGGTTAGGGTTAGGGTTAACCCTAACCCTAGCATGATTGAAGTGGCGTGCAGGTCTTAAAATATTTTGGAAATGTCTTGAATATGGTATTAAAAAGTATTAAATTTGAAGTGCTGAACCCATCAGATGTCAAGATGCCATACTATGAAGCAGAACTGTTGGTAATTTGATTTAGTAATTTGTTTGACATAACTCAGGTGTGTCCTGTTGTGTCCTCAGGTAATGGACCGTGCTTAGGTTCTCGTCTCCCCAATCAACCATACAAATGGCTTTCTTATCGAGAGGTGAGTGTGGAAAAGGTACAGATAAAATTAGGGCTGCAGCAACCTACTTAGGTTAACCTAGGCTAAATTTATTCTTTCAAATTTTAACTTATTTAATCTTTATCTTTTAATTAAACTCAAAATTAGAAAAAGGGACATTTATGTAAGACATGAGCAACAGAGTCCATTAGTGACTAGATGTGGGCGTGTCCAGCAACTTTGAAAGTTGAGAAAAGTTTAACTTTATGCAAATTTGGAGCGACTTGAAGTGAAAAACTTCAAGTCCCTTAATCTTAATATCTGGTTGTGCCACCTTTAGCAGCAATGCAGTAACTGCAACCAAATGCTTCAGATAACTGGAGATCAGTCTTTCACTTACAACCCCAATTCCAAAAAAGTTGGGATACTGTGTAGAATGTAAATAAATGTAGTATAGTAAATAGCACCGAAAGAATCAACAGTATTCTACATACAGAGAAGTAAAATATTTGAAGAAAAAAATGGGGAGGGTGAATGGTCAATGAAGAAGAAGTAGTGGTGTTCTTCTTCCTGATTGTGTGTAATCCGCCACCTACTGGGATGGAGTGTGGAGCATTTTTAGATTTCTTTGTTTTGATTGGTCAGCAAGTTTCTTCTTTCTTTCTCTCTCTCTCTCTCTCTCTCTCTCTCTCTCTCTCTCTCTCATATTTTTGGGTGGAAAACTTGTATGTATATGGTAATCATATTGGGTTTAATGTACGTGTGTATGTGGAAACTGTACTATAATTATTAACCTAGATATAATATTCTTGCTGACCTTATTATTTAATCAGAATTATGTCTGTGTGTATGGGAACACAACAGATTGGAGTTATTTATGTGTAGGAACAGACTTATCATTATTCATCTTTAACCTTGTAAGTTTGTTTGACGATGAGCTTTAACATGCGCCTATCATGATACGTTTAATTGATGATGACCTTTTGACCTTGACCTGTCAAGTTAAGATTTGATGAATTATACCGACCATTCCTCTCTCTATTACTGATTACATATTACCTATTATTACTTATGTAATTTAAGGGATTTTCACATTTTCTGATAGCAGGGGTGTCCATGCATGTGTTATGTTTATTTTAGTTTATTTGACAGATACATTTATCTAAAGCAACATACATGAGTCATAATACAGTCAAAACATACAGATAACTAAACAATTGAAGGTTAAGGGTTTTCCTGGGATTTCATGGGAACCACCACACTTTCAGTGTGCTCTACTGACAATTAAAGATTTGGTATTGCTTGCTATTCTTTTGTTCTGACTTTTATTTGTGTCACTTGCACAGGTTACGACTCGGGCAGAGCACCTGGGCTCAGGCTTACTGTCTCAGGGATGCCAGACCAATTCCAAGCAGTTTATTGGAGTGTTTTCCCAGAACAGGCCAGAGGTGAGAGGTCAAAAGGCAACAAGAGAACAACACAGTTTTACAGTGTTTTCTGCATTTGTTAAGTGTACTTATAGAGCCTATACCCATTCCTCTCTCTCTCTCTCTCTCTCTCTCTTTATCACTTTCCTTGTGTTGTTAGTGGATAATCTCAGAGCTGGCTTGTTACACATACTCCATGGTGGTGGTACCACTTTATGACACACTGGGGACTGATGCGGTTCAATACATAATCAACACTGGTAAGACTGGCTATTATTGTTATGTCTGATATTGCTTAAATAATGAAATTACCCTCTAATAATAGAATCAGGAATATATTCATCAGAAAAGCGTCATTGTTAAGCAAGTTTAGAAGTAATAACTTGATTGATAATTAAATAATTAAGTCCATAATAATCCTTTTTTGTATACACATTTGTGGCTGATGATAATGGGTAAATATTATTTTCTAATGGGCAAAGATGCTTTGATATACTCCTACATGTAGTAAGAGTTTAAATATTCTTTTTTGTTTGTCATACATGTAGCAGAAATATCTACAGTGATCTGTGATAAACCAGAGAAGGCCAAGCTGCTTCTAGGTAATGTAGAGAGACGGACGACGCTGACCCTGAAGAGGGTTATCCTCATGGACCCATTCGATGTAGAACTTGTGGAGCAGGGCAAGAAGTGTGGTGTTCACATCCAGGCCCTGAACGATGTTGAGGTATAGAAGGATTTCCCAAATCAAATAAAGAAAACAAGTCTAACTGTGGATTATGAACACTGGATTATTGCCATGTGTCGCCACCTAGATATTTAGACATAATAATAGTAGAATTATATGATCCTCCATTATTTAATCTGGAAATGCCTCTGAAGGTTAGAAGAAGTGAAATAGGATGCTACTATGGAAAACTAATGGATTTTTACAGATGTTAATGTGGTTGTATGACCACCAGAGTTACCATAGGTTCCAGGAAAATAAAAATGGCAAATAATACATCACTGTCACTTTGTGATTTTATTGATGGCCTTGGTATGCATGTGCACACATGTAAGAGGTCTTTATTGGTCACATATAGAGTAGAGCACAGTGAGATTGTTTTCTTCGCATACCCCAGCCTGTCAGGAAGGTGGGGTCAGAGCGCAGGGTCAGCTGTGATACGGCAGCAGAGAGGGTTAAGGGCCCTTGGCAGAGTGCCAGCTTGGCAGTGCTGGGGCTTGAACCCCGACCTTCCTATCAGTAACCCAGAGCCTTAACTGCTAAGCCACCATTGCCCACACTGTCCAGGATATCTAGGTGTTCGACACATGGCAATAATCCAGTGTTCATAGAACCACAGTTACACTTGTTTTCAGAATTATATAGCAGAAAATGTATATAAAATAAAATATAAACTTTCCCCCCCCATTCTGATGGTTGATAAGAACATTACCCAAAGCTCCTGACCCATATCTGCATGATTTTATGCATTGCACTGCAGCCACACTATTGATTAGATAATTGATTAGACTGATTAGATAATTGCATAAATGAGTAGGTGTATAAGTGTGCCTAATAAAGTGTTCAGTGACTGTACACCATCCTTATCCATAATAAAAAGTACTAAAACTAATTACTCAATTACATCAAAATAGTGGGGGTACACGGGAGTTAGCACGTTCGCCTCACACCTCCAGGGTCGGGGGTTTGATCTCCACCTCCTCCCTGTGTGTGCGGAGTTTGCATGTTCTCCCCGTGCTGCGGGGGTTTCCTCCGGGTACTCCGGTTTCTTTCCCCAGTCCAAACACACGCATGGAAGGCTAATTGGCGTGTCTAAAGTGTCCGTAAGTGTATGAATGGGTGTGTGAGTGTGTGTGTTAGAGTGTGCTCTGTGATGGAATGGCACCCTGTCCAGGTTGTACCCCGCCTTGTGCCCCATGCTCCCTGGGATGGGCTCCAGGTTTCCCCGTGACCCTGAAAGGGATAAGTGGTATAGAAGATGGATGAATGGATGGATCAAAATAGTGACAACCTGTCACTATCTTGAACATTTAATATTCTGCATATTAAATAAGCATTTTTTGTGATACTGACCATGTTCACATAACTGACCATGATATCATAAGATTTTGCCCAAACTTGTGAAGTCCATGCCAGCTCAGTTATACAAAAATAAAATAAAGTAAAAATGACATAGCAAATACAAAAGTTTGTCAATAAAATAATCATTTATAATGAATATTGTTGTATTAAATAATTAGACAAGAGTGCAAAATAGAAGCACTTCTCACTTTGGATCCCACTATATATATATATATATATATATATATATATATATATATATATATATATAATGATTGTGGCCTTAACTTTGAACTTGTGACTGCTGAGACATGTGAGTTTAATGATTTTGTTTAATGTTTTTTTTTTTGTTTTTTTTTACCTGCAGGCCTTAGGTCAAGAGCATTACAGAAAACCGATGGTGAGTAACCATGCAATCAATGTGTTATCAACCAATTTACATCAGTCTGAGATTCTCATTAGTGTTTGCATGTTACGTTCTCAATCGTACATGGTAGTATAAAGCCAGGTCTCTTCATGAGACATACTTCCCTTGTTTAAGATTACTGAACAGTCCGAGTGATGGTACTAACAATTTGGTTAACAGTTGCATTCATGTCATTCCTTACTGCTCAGAGATTTTAAAAATATAACAATTCTGGTAATCTACGATCAGCGTTTCACAAATTCATACATTAGCATGGCTACGTCACACATCATCTAAACCCTTTGTTATATTCTGCAGCTGTCACCAGTAGATAAACCTTCATGTTCAGTAACTGCTTTATCCTAGTCAGATAAGTCACAGTGAATCCACAGCCTATCCCAGCAACATCAGATGGTGATACATCCTGGCAACACATTCACTTGTTCAATTTAGAGTACACAATCCACATAATGGCATTTGTCACATATACATTATAGTATACGTTCGGTCAGAGTGCAGGCTAATTCAGCACCCCTTGCTCAACAATGGGAGCTTGGCAGTGCTGGGGATTGAACCCCTGACCTTCTAATTCCAGAGTAACCCAGAGACTTAAACATTAAGCCCACAATTTGGGAGATATAAAGAAACTAGAGGACCCAGAGCAAACCCACAATGACATGACAAATAGAAAGGAAGAGAATAAAAAACTGAATAGGAGCATACCTTTCACATCGGTTACAGACAATTCAAACCATACCACCAGAGGGAAACCTTCCCATACTTCCAGAGAATCTTACTCGTTTATCTGTGCACATTTACCATTTACTCGTTTTTCTTCTTTCCATTTCCTGTTTGTTTTGTATATAAAGCACATGGAACCGTAATAAGGACGTGAATACAGTTTATACTTGTGCAAGTTCTGACACTTTGTTCTTGACTGAATGATCTTGTCTAGTTTTCTGATCGTTATGGATTACCCTTATCTAGTTTATAACTTAATATTCTTTGTACCTATCTCTGGTTGTGACCACAAACTTGCCTTCGAATGACCCTTTGGGTGTTATTGTTATGACTGAGCTGTTTGGAAATTGTGATTTGCAATCTTAAATCAAACTTCGAAAGGCCATTCAACAGACTCAGATCGAGACTGCATGTCAAAAAAAAGAAGAAGAAAAATAGGGAAAGAAAACAGGGGCTTTGCTTTTTTGCTCAGGCTTGACATACACATGAATACACAGGCTCAGCTCACTAAATTGCTTGTTAAATCCATCATTCCCCACACTCCCACTCCAGCTAAACCATGCCCCCATCTGCCAGAATAACCACACCAGCCAACTCAGGCCAGGGAACAAGCAAAAACTCCCTGAGATAACATGAGAAAGAAACCTTGAGAGTAGCCAGATTCCAGAAGTAGAGTGCAGAAGGATATTGTAAATCATCAAGATGGATCAGGTAGAGAGGGGAGGAAAGAGAGAGAGAGAGAGAGAGAGAGAGAGAGAGAGAACACTGATTATTAGGTATGTTCTTGTCCTGTAGTGATTTAAGAGGTAGTAAATTGTATACAAAGTGCAAGTAGGGACTCTGACAGGACTAGCGGAGCCAGACAGCATCCAAACATCCCAGTTTACAGAAATTGTTTATACTCAGGAACCCTCCAGTTCTGCACATTTGCCTAAGATGAAAGCTAAATTAACTGAAGGCTTGACTAAACAAATAGGTTTTCAGCCTAGACTTAAAAGGTTGTGACCTGGTTTGAGTTCTGAACACTAACTGGAAGGCTGTTTCATAACTGATCAAAGCAGGCAAGTTGAAGTGCAAGACCATTCAGTACTTTATAGATCATTAGTAGTATTTGATAATCAACTTGAAATTCTACTGGGAGCCAGTACAGTGACGTGATCAAATCTTTTGGTTCTAGAATTTGTAGTTCTGGCATTCTTGGACTAACTGGAGCTTGTTTATGTACCTACAGGAGCACCCGGTGCTACAATAGTCTAATCTAACAGTAACAAAAGCACGAATGGAGTATTTCTGGAACAAGGAACTAGTTTTTCTGCTTGTAGTGACATAAATTTTTTGTGACACAACTTGACTTGGCCTCATCAGAAGTAACTTGGGAAGAATAATTCTTTCCATGATTACCTGGACACGGTGTGCATGAAATTTTCTGAAAATTATTTTTTTATTAATGCATGCACTGTTGTTTTATTTTATTTATTTATTTTGGGCTACAGCATCACTGAGTAAGCACAAATCTTCATGGAAAAAATAATAGTAAGTTACATGCTATAACGTATTTCTTCATACTGATTCTTTAAATGATTGGGCAGAATAAAATAGCATTAATCTACAGTAGGTCTTTGTGTGCAACAAATCTGGGACAGCAAAATAAAGTTAATTTTAAAGGAGATATGGTTAATATCACTGATTTAATATAAACATTAATTCCTCATTCCATGACTCACATTTCAGATTATTGAATGTGCTCAATAAATATGGCTCATTTCAAATGGACTGATTATATGATCTAGATTTATATTCAATTATATTGATATTATTAAAAAAAATTATACAATCATAATTATTATATATAATTCTATATATTCTTTATTATTGTTATATTATATAAAGTCGCATAATAACAGTCGTGGCTTGCTATATTTATTAAAAATTAGCCATATATGTATAAGCCAGCTCCTGCTCTACTCGTATTTCTTCTGCAAATTCACCAGTAAAACAGAATACCACTGGTGCCAATGTGTTAAATACTTAATGTTAAATAAATTAAAATTAAATTAAATTAGTTCAATGTTTTTTTTTACAGACACACTAAATTAAGCTTGAATTTTTTTCAGTTTACCACTAAATGACACATTTCTGTTTGTTCACACAGCCACCTCGTTCAGAAGACCTTTCAATAATCTGCTTCACCAGTGGCACAACAGGTAAGCTGAGATAAACGCTCTCTGAGTGCAAGTCTCTGTCTGAATTACACTGGATCTCTAGTCATTTTTTAAATTCTTGTTTTACCCTGTCTGTGATGTTTGCAAATTGTCTGATCATTGCCCATGTTTTGACCTTGATTTTGCCTCATGATAGAGATTTATATACAAGCTTTCCAAATAAGGCTTTTGTGTACCAGTACTTGCATTTATCCCTCCTGCCCCTGCCACAGAATACTTCGCCTGCCAGTGGATGCAGCAGGTTTTCTGAGTTCCATCAAGGGCACCTGTGTATCACTATTACAAGTATTACAAGTGTACCACTATAGATTCATGAGCCTAAAGGCCACCATCACTGGAGGGACATTTTGACCCCCTCATGACTGTACATAGAACTGTGGGAGCCATGCATTAAGGGGAGGTTCTGTCATGAT
This sequence comes from Ameiurus melas, assembly GCA_012411365.1. Lineage (NCBI taxonomy): Eukaryota > Metazoa > Chordata > Actinopteri > Siluriformes > Ictaluridae > Ameiurus > Ameiurus melas. The sequence continues at coordinate 189,671 of CM022769.1, read as the reverse complement.
AGTGCAAAATGGCTCAGAATTATACTACTCATTAGCTCCTGCATGACACATGACCTGAACCCAATCACCGTGAACTGAACAGTCACCGTGTTTAAGTACTCTCAACCCAAAGCTTGGCATGACGTATATGCTCTGTGTCCTTGCTACCAACATTTAACAAACCTTGCATTCTGTTTTCTTGATTCTCTGGGATTGATCCTGTTTCTAATTGATTGGTTTTTATTCTTGTTTTGCCCCATGTATGTTGTTTTCCAATTGCTTGACCATTGCCTGTGTTTTGACCTTGATTTTTCTTCATGATTTCACTTTGTTTACAAGTTTTCTAAATAATGGTTTAGGTCACTTGTTAGTATGTCTGTGTGTTTATTTTCTTTAGGAAATCCAAAGGGTGTGATGCTTACACATGGGAACATTGTTGCTGATGTCTCTGGCTTTCTGAAAGCAACAGATGTAAGTGTTCATGGAATACATATAGAATTCTAAATAATATTCTGATTGACTTTAGTTACATAAACCCTTTAAGAAAAAAAAAATTGTGACTCTGTTTAACTGAAATAATTGTCTGTCATGCAGAAAGTCATATCTCCAAATCAAGAAGATGTCCTCATTTCTTTCTTGCCCCTTGCACACATGTTTGAGCGGCTCATTGAGGTAACACTGCATGTGTACATGTCTGCATGTGTGTGTGCTTGTATTTGTGTGTGCTTGAACGTGTGTGCATGTTGTGTTTTCAGAAAGGACGAGCGGGTTTGATTTTTGTTTTTTCATTTTATTGATTTGATCAATTCTCCACTCACAAATGCTCTGTTATATGTAACGCAATTTCAGTAATTTCTCACATTCATTGCTGGGTTGATTATATAGTATGATAGAACTTTGCCTTAACTACCCAAAAATCACTTCATGATGATCCAGCCACAGATCATTCTTACCCTTATTTGTGGGTTGTTGAGCTTATTCTTTATTATTTGTGACACAGATAGGGGATTTTAAAAATATATTTATTTAATACTAAATATTGTGCAATATATTAGGCAGGTTGACCTTAAATATTATTTAATTTCACATATACATAAAAAGAATAAATAAAATACAAACTATAAAATGGGTCGTTTCAGTTCTTAAACCTGCTGTAAAATATACACCCCCTTGTGATTGCATCACAGTAATTGAATTCAAACCTACACTGATGCCTACTAGACACTGGGCTTCATGATTTTCCAAATCTCATAAATGCTGTTTATACTACATGAGTTTGAAAAACTCAGCTGTTTGTTTGTTTTTGTTTACAAAACCTGCAACTTTCCTTTTTTAAAGAGATCCACAGGACTTCCTTATGTTTAAAAGTTTAAGATTAGTATATGTTTGTATGTATGCATACCATTAATTAATTACATTAATAATTATGTCAATGGAAGATCCTCACATGGTAGTAAGATGTTTTTGTCTTTAGGCAGTGGTGTATTGTCATGGGGGCAGGATCGGCTTTTTTCAGGGCGATATCCGTCTCCTTTCTGACGACATGAAGGTCCTGCGCCCCACTGTCTTCCCTGTGGTGCCTCGGCTCCTCAACCGCATGTATGATAAGGTGAGACATACTGAAACAAATCAACACACACAACACACAATAACAATCAGAAGCCACAATAGCAATTGAATGCATGTGTTGAAACCAAAGACTGTTAAAAAAAATAATAAAAAATCACATTTTAGCAAGTGAAAATATTTTGAATATAGTCACCTTGATCTACTATTTCCTCTGACCATAGATCAAATATTAAATAACATTACTGTGACCCAGATATACAAATTATTTCTAGACATTTTTTAAAACTAATTTCAAGCTTTAAAGTTTTTTATTCTATAGGCAGATAAATTTACTTTTGTTCTAGAAATAAATGATCTGTCAATGACTATTTCAAGCTTGAAAACAATCAAATTGTCTAGGTAATCTTCTATTTGGTTTGTTGTAATTTTATAGCATAAAGTACTATTTCCATGTACCATAAGTGAATGGGGGGGGGGGTGAATTGGGGGGCAGGGGGGGAATCAAACTTACTTTTTAATTTCCATTTACAATAATGATTTATGGAATAGTGTTCTGTGAAGTTCAGTTGACCTTGATCCCACCCCCAATTTGTTCCTTCGGATAAAACTACTTGATTTGATCATTATTATGGGTATGTTTGATGAGGTGAACTGATCAATAACTAGAAACTACACTCTAGCCTCATGAACATGTACAACACTTACACTGTTGACAATTGTGCTAGCAATTGTGTAGCAAAGCCGTGTCTTATTCTGCTGTAAACTGTTCTAAAAGAATCTCAGTGACACTGATACTGTAGCTAGCAAATCAGTGTGAGTGAATAAAGTCAAATTACATAAACCATAAACTAAATTTCACAACAATTTACGATTGAATGTATGACCTTAGCCAACTTGAAGAAGTTTAAAAATATTAGCTAGTGGTTGCTTTTTTAAATGTACTCCGCCAACAAAACAAGCAAAGCATAAAAGAGTGCACATCATACCATTCAGAGAGGCAATTTACTGCAGGTCTCCGTGTTAGATCGACAGCAGCAACTCTTTTACTCAGAAATATGGTGTTAAGTGTAAATGTTTACTGTTATTTACTAGTATATTTTCAGATAGAACATTACATTAGCTACATATACTTTGATTAAGCTATACATATTTTTGATTAACATGGCTAAAATCAGCTAACAAGTGTTAGCTTCAGTCAGTCATGGCTCAAAGTCCTCAAAACATTTTCCATCAATATGTTTGTGCAAATTATATAACTACAAATTGGAAATATTTTACAAACTAATTCATAATGGTGTACTTACCATTTTGAGATAATGTTATTCAATGTATGGGGCGGCACACATATGCAGCATGGAAATTAAGGTAGTTTCTTGGTTATTGTTGTTTAGATCTTTACTCAGGCCAATACCCCTGTGAAGCGTTGGCTCCTTAATTTTGCTGCAAAGAAAAAAGGGGAAGAGGTCAGCAGTGGGATCATCCGCAATGATAGCATTTGGGACAAGATCTTCTTCAGAAAGATTCAGGTGTGTTGTCATGACTGAGCCTAAGCCCCATTTCCTTATATCCATAGATTGTGTCCATCCCACAACTTAAATGAAGCCACTATGCATGTTTGGACATTCAGGCGTAAGAGATTGAGTGGGTATGCAGATATGAGTGTGATATTTTGAAGTAATACATATATTGGGGACTAATCAGAGTGTAACTGCTTTGCAGGCCAATTTAGGTGGGAGGCTTCGCATGGTTATAACAGGAGCTGCTCCCACCTCTCCTGCTGTCCTCAGCTTCTTGAGAGCAGCTCTGGGCTGTCAGGTGAGAACACTCACGCATGCTGCATATATGCAGAAAAATAATTTAAAAAAACAATCAGATACTCACTTTCTCCGATTTTGTCTACCAACTGTACACTGAGCGCTGTTTCATGTATTGTGCATACTTGATGTTTAAAGGTCTATGAAGCATATGGACAGACAGAGTGCACAGCCGGCTGCACATTCACCACCCCTGGAGACTGGACTTCAGGTAAACCTGGTATTTTCTTATTGTCACATAACAGCGCTCTGCAGACTTGATCTCCATTTAAAATTGCTGCTGAAACTCCAGTAACCAAAATGATCAGTGCTAGTGCACTGATTTGGATCACTTTAATAGCTATCTCTCACAAAAATCCCAGAACGTCGCACTGTTACTTCTCAGTTACAGAGTAGAGTTTACAGAAACCACTTTAGTTAAGGTCATTAATGACTTGTTAATAGCTTCTGACTCGGCTTCTCTTTCTATCCTTGTCCCTCTTGATCTCAGTGCCGCTTTTGACATTGTTGATCACTTTTTTACTTAGCCATCTTGAAACTGTCTTTAATGTCTCAACAACTGTCTTGTCTCTCAGACCGTAGGCAGTTTGTCTCTCTGGGTGTATGCAGGTCAGAAATGGGTTCAGTTAGTCAGCGGTATCTCCCTGGGTTCAATCCTGGGCCCCTTACTTTTTAGCATTTACATATTTCCTCTTGCTCAGCTCTTAAGATCTCTCTGTCTTAAAGTGCACCTGTCATGCTTTTTGTTTTTGTTATGTAGTGTGTTATAGAGCTGTTTGTGAATGTAAAAAACATCTACAAAGTTTCAAAAATCAAAGTTCAGGACAAACGGGGTTATTGACTCCTAAAAGAAGGAACTGATTCTGAACAGCTGAAACGAGTCATTTGTGATTCCAGACTTCTCCCTGCACAACACCTCCCTAAACTACTTAAAAAGTACTTAAAGCTATAACCTTATAAAATGAAGCCTCTGCTCACCAATACATGTGTAACAAAAAAATAAATAAATCATAGTCACCTGCCACAGAAGCAGTGAAGTGTGGTGCAGTTGTATGTTTAGTTTTATTTAAAGTCCATCAGACAATGCAAAACAAATAAAAAATTCAAGGACAAGAAACAGGCACAGGGCAGGTGATCAGCAAACAGCATAGATTAGGCAAAACAAGTGGCAAAGTAACAACAGAAAATATCAGTAACCAGAATAGCACCACTGAATCAAAGCAAGCTAGGAGTGAGACTTCTCAATGTAACTGAATAGAATAACTGAATTTCCAGATTATTTAAATGCGTGTGACTGGGTACATGTGCTTTTTAATATGAATTCTGGTGTGCATGTGTATTTGATGGAATCGTGTGATTTAGTTTGTAGTCCATGATGCTGGGAAATGGAGTTAGATTTGTGAATGCTGTGCTGTAACAGTACAATTTAGGAACTGAAGTTCATGGCTGAAGTTACCTGTGACATGACAACACCAAATTTTGTGTGAAGAGATGATGGTAGCTTAGTACACCGTCTGCATGATAATTTATTTTCCCCTTTTGTTTGTAGGTCATGTGGGTGCACCACTACCATGCAACCTCATTAAACTTGTGGATGTGCCAGAGAAGAACTACTATACCTCAAAAGGAAAGGGGGAGGTAGAAATAATATCATGCACTGAATTTGCACAATTGGATGCTTGAGACAACAGTACCAATTAATATTGCATTCTCTAGCTTACCGTTTTGATTTAGCCTTAAAAACATTTTAATTAAATTGCAGGTGTGTGTCAAAGGCCCAAATGTCTTTAAGGGCTATCTGAAGGATCCAGTTATGACAGCAGAGACCCTGGATTCGGATGGGTGGCTTCACACAGGAGATATTGGAGAGTGGTTACCGGTGTGCTTACAACATTTATATCATTTGATTCATGTTGGAAAAGGAATTATATGAATACCAAAAGGCACAGCTTAAACATTTCATCATATTTTCTTCATTTAAAATTGTTTTATTATAGTACCATATGATTTTAAATCAAAATTGATCTATAGTGTAATATTCATTATACTGACAATAGTCAGGTGTGTTTCTCTGAAACTGTGCTCACTGTTTTTCATGTAAACAGATGCTGATTTGATAGACTATGTACTCTGGAAGTTTAAAGAGGCTTCAGAAAGAATTCAGAGCCCTTCAGTTTTTGCACACATTGTTGCTATGTAATTAGGGGGCCAAGCACTTAGTGCTTGGAACAGTGGTGTGTCTAGAGCATTTTCATTGGGTGGGGGGAGGGGCTGGATATGCTGGGGCACTGCCTCAAAAGGCTGCCAGTAACAAAAATGAGCACTATGAAAATACATGGTATAATTTGGTGGTATGGTACACTACTAAAAAGTGGTAAGCGGTAAATGGTATTTTAAACAGCTATTTTTACCTGATCTAACCCTTAAATTTAATATTATTGGTGTAACCTAATGTATATAGGTTGATTCGATGGTATTTAATATTTTTGATATCACCTGAAGAACTTTTTAGGTGAACTTTTTTCCGTTTTTTATTTTTGTGTATATATATATATATATATATATATATATATATATATATATATATATATATATATATATATATAAAAAGTAACATTTCTGTGAAGCCAGTGTTTATTTCTTCCCTTGTCTTTTCACATAATTAACATTCGTCAATATTCATCACTGATTATAACAGCCATTTTCAGGTTTATGCTTTCATTGTTAGGACCTATTCAATATAATTCAATGATATAAAATGCTTTAAGAGATACTTTACTCAAGTTAATATACTTTCTTCATCCTCATGTCAGTACACGCACTTGCTTTTTCTCAGACCTAAGACTACAACACACCACAAAAGCATACTGTTATAATACTAACAAACACAGACAGAATAAATTCAAACAACTTAAAAAACCCAGAAGGCCATATTAAGATTATATAGGGTGAATAGTCTGTGAGAGGGGTAAGAGGGGTCGTCTGCAATACTGGTGGATTTGTGGATTCAGCGATTGTTAAAAGAGGTGTGAATGGTGTGTAGAGAGACCCCGATGATCTTTTCAGCTGTCCTCACAATTCGTTGTAGAGACATGCGGTCGGAGGCTGTGCAGTTCCTGTACCACATGGTGAGACAGCTGGTCAGGACATTTGGCTCTTGTCAGCCTCTGCAGGAAGTGAAGGCACTGCTGGGCCTTCTTGACTAGGCAGGTGGTGTTGAGATTCCAGGAGAGGTCCTCTGTCATGTGCACACAAGAAATGTTGAGCCTTTCTTGGATGTGCAGTGATGAGTGGTCCACTTAGGTTCTCCTGAAGTTGACAATCACCTCTTTAGTCTTATCAACATTAAGAGATAGATTGTTGTCTTTAAACCCTTCTGCGAGCTGGTTCACCTCCTCCCTGTATGCTAAATTATCATTGTTGCTGATGAGGCCCATAACTGTGCTGTCATCAGCAGACTTGATGATGTGATTAGAACTGAACTATGCAGCACAGTCATGAGTCAGCAGGGTAAACAGCAGTGGACTGAGCACACAGCCCTGGGGGTCACCGGTGTTCAGTGTGGTGGTGCTGTTTTCGTGTGTGTCTCTTTAAATGCAAATGAGCTGTGGCTCCCCGCCCCCTTTCCAGAAGAGGGCTGTACCTTTACAGCTCATACATAGGATACAACCTCAATAAAAATTCTGTAGAACCAATATAACTGACACCGTGAATACTGGTGCAAATACAGACAGTAATCGTTTTTGAGTTAAAAATAAAAATGATGACATAGCTCTGGTCTCTGTGAATACAGTCAGAGACAATGGTAACATTAGCCACATTAACTGTGGAATATGCGAACAAGCACATCCATAAAGGCAATTTGCAAACATTCACAAAATATAGTGTGGTATTTACGTCTTCTGGATATGAAGCTGGATTACATTTATTCATTTAGCAGACGCTTTTATCCAAAGCAACTTAAAAATGAGGAAATACAAGCAAAGCAATATATCATGTGGAGAACAATACAAGTAGCTACCATATATGATCTTTTAATTAAGTTCTAGAAAAGTGCACAGAGTAGAGGTGTAAGTGCCAGAGTAAGGGTTGTTTTTTAAAGGATAATGTGGGGTTGGCGTTTTAGGGGTTGGTTTAGGTGTTCATGGAAAATGTGGGTGTTTAGTTGTTTTTTGAAGATAGTGACAGATTCTGCGGTCTGGATTGAGGTTGGAAGTTCATCCCACCATTGAGGGACAGTTAGTGTGAAGGTTCTGGAAATGGACCTTGAGACATGCTGAGCAGGCACTACCAGGCGTCGGTCATTGATCGATCGCAGATTGCGTGAGGGAACGTGTGCCTTCAGGAGAGTGTTGAGGTAGGGAGGTGCTGTTCCAGACAAGGTCTTGTACATGAGCATCAAGGTCTTGAATTTGATGCGAGTGGCTACAGGAAGGCAGTGGAGGGAGATGAAGGGGTTCTCATGGGCTGGTAGAAGACGAGACGTGCTGCTGAATTCACCTTGGTTTGATGGAGCTGGCTGGAAGGCTCGAGAATAGTGCATACACAAGCCTGGACTATACATAGTCCATAGTTGTGTAGCCTGTTTGATGAGAGGGTCTGATTTCTTGTACAGAATGAACCTGCTCCAGCATGGAGAACATGGCGGACTGTGTGCAGCTCACTAAGGGGAGGATCTATGCTAATAGGGCAGATCTGTTCACCAGTTCTGGGCGAAACCTGTTCCAGTGTGATGTCACATTGTACAGAAAATAAGGAGTGGGTGGATTTTTACCATTATAGGGTGGTTGTGTCCACACACTGCCTACACGCATTTATGTTCAAACACCATGTAAAAGTGAATTTTGCATAATAAGTCTCCTTTAAGATAATATACAGTTAAGATTATGAAATCATTTAAACTCATATTTCATGTCCACATATGTATTTATTTGATAAGTAAATATATAATTACCTGAAGAATGTACAGTAAGCTGGTCGTCATCGCAAAATAAACTCCTTCAGGGAAATACCCTGAACCACCCTGTAGGGGTTTATTATACAAATGTGACCAACTAAAAAAAAAGACATCAAGACCGAGAGGCTTCCTACCTGTACTTTTGTTTTTGCATCTCTCAAAGCTTGATAACATAATATCATGTTGGTATTATGATGTACAGTATCGGGTGTACAGTTGGAATATGTGAATAGATTTTATCCAAATAAGGAACTACAGTGTTCAGTTTTGTGTTTTACAAATGAACAGTATCATAAATAGAGCTATGTGGTGTTTCTCCTGTGATAAAGCAGTAACTGAATACAACTCAGAAGTCACTCACTGCTTTTAGGATCATCCTGAGCCAAGATTTTGAGATTTCTAAAAACATGTTTTGCTTTTGTGATTATGGATTATTGTATGTAGAGTAATAGAAATTTTTATGTTATACATTTTAAATGAAATATATAATACAATAAAAGGTGTAAAAAATGGGAAAGGGTCTGAATACTTTCCAAACCCAACATACATTTGTGTACATAGTATGGTATTATACTGGCAGTAAATGTAAGCAACTTTTCTAGCTGTTCTTGTTTTTCAGAATGGCACATTAAAGATCATAGACAGGAAGAAGCACATATTTAAGCTTGCACAGGGTGAATACATTTCCCCTGAGAAGATCGAGAACATCTATATTCGTAGTGAGCCTGTGTCTCAGCTCTTTGTTCATGGAGACAGTCTGCAGGTTTGTGCTCTGTCAGGGCAGAAGAACTGGCCTTAATTAAAATATTATAAAAAGGTTTCACACCTCTTTTTACAGATGCAAGTTATCCATTTTGTTCCTTTGCAGGCTTGTCTAGTTGGGATTGTTGTTCCAGATCCTGAAGTGATGCCCTCTTGGGCCCAGACAAGGGGCATTGATGGATGCTATGATGATCTTTGTAAGAATGTGGTAAGTCCCATGCAAAAACTGCACATTGTAAATGAAATAGTTCCTGTATGTAAAAATTTTAGCCCACCAGTCATATATCTAGTGAATGAATTCTCCCTATTATTTGGAAGGAACTAAAGAAAGCCATCTTGGATGACCTGGTGTGTTTGGGCAAAGCTGGTGGCCTCCATTCATTTGAACAAGTAAGTGCATAGTTGAAATGTTTGCCATAGTGTAGACCACATTTGATCATCTGTGAGCAGGTTATCAGTAAACACAGAACTTATTTATTTGAAAACCTCATAATGTTCTTTTGTCTCCAGGTAAAAGACATCTACATTCATAATGAGATGTTCTCCATAGAAAATGGATTGCTGACCCCTACATTAAAAGCCAAGAGGCCAGAGCTTAAAGAACATTTCAAGCAGCAGATAGAACATCTGTATGACAACATCACAATGTAAAATTACCAGTTTTTTAAATGGGGACTGAATACTCGGACTGCATTTTTATTTATTTATTTATTTATTTATTTTATTTTTTAAGTGATCAATTGTCAATAATTTATCATTAAATTCCAATCAAACTACAAAAAGCATGCCAATGAGCCATGCATGATGAGAAGATGGAGAGCAGTGTCAGTCTAGAAGTGTAGATAGACTCTAAGGAGAGTAGTCATATTTCAGCCGTGATTGTCAACAGTTGGTGTGCCTTTGGATAAAAGTGGCATAGTTACAACCAAGTTTGTCTCTTTCAAAAAGCCAAACTAGCATGCATGCATCCGTACTTTTTCATAAGTGACTAACTAAGCAACATGGCTCCCCTTGGTCTATTAATTTTATTTGATTATGGGTCCAACTCAAAACATAAAAGTTATTTTTGAACAAAAAAAACATGCATGATGTGTTTGAGAAGTCCTTTCTTGATTAATTGCATTTTTACACATCAAAAGATGTACAAACTTACACTTGGCCTAAATATGGGGAATAAAATGCAGCAATATAAGGTATTCAATTTCTAAATCCGTTTGCTTGTTGCAAAGTGAGCATACCATGGACCTAGCTATATGGACTTGGTAGTATTTCTTCCATCCCACAATTTAAAAAAGTTACTGTAAGTAATGTTACTGTATATCTCAGCTTAAAACATATTTATTGTAATGATTTAAATTTTTGTGTATAGTGAAAGAGACTTGTTTCAGTACCATGGTATGGATTGGGATATGTATCAGAATTACAATATGGATGGTAACAAAATAAAAGAATATTAAATTTATCCATTTACTCCCTTTATTATTCCTTATGAGCAATGCAAATGAAAGTAGAAAAATGCAGCATACAGCTGATTTGACAGTGTGTATTATACTACAAACACTTTGCCAAGTAGAAACTTCTTAATACTTCTCTGAATACCTGTCTTCAGTGCTTCAGAGGATTAATCAGTGAAGTAGTGGTGAGAAATAGCTCAGCTTTTTACTTGTCAATGATTGTGTCCTCCAAACACCAAAAATAAAATGTCACTAACCTTTAATTAATATTGTTTTAATATATATGCAGTTTTGATGTATTAAAAATCCAAATCTGTAGTTAGCATTGAGTATTGAAATGAGTACAGCAGCACTGTAAGTGTGGCCCAGTTTTATAACTGATAGCGCGCCCAGTAAATCTGATAAATTGTTATTAGATGTCTACTGTTGTCATCCGTAGCCTAAATAACAGTTTGTGTCCAGGGAGATCACAAGATCCTGACCTGGTGGTGAATCACCTGGGATGAACAGCAGTTCAGTTTTGTTGGGATTAAGTTTCAGCTGATGAGCTGCCATCCACGATGAGATGTATGCCAGACATGCTGAGATTTGAGCAGAAACGAGAGGATCTGAGGGAGGTAAGGAGAGGATGAGTTGAGTGTCATTCAAATAGCAGTGGTATGAAACCCATGAGAGGATAAGAGAATAGAGAGAATATAGAGGGAGCACAGAAGAGGACCAAGTACTCAGCCTTAGTAGTAGCAATATTTAAAGACAAAATGTTTAGAAGAATGAGTCACACCTGAATACTGTGGAACATTAATTTCTTCATACAGTGTCTTGGAAGTGTCTTGGAGCTGTCATTACAAACAAAGGCTTCACCACTAAGTATTAAATACATTTCAGTTAATGTGTTCAATACTTTTTTCCTGTGTCATTACACTTTATTACACTTAACTTCATTTATGGACTTTAATGTTGTGAATTCTTATATTTCCGGATTTCTTGAGTTAATACTGATGTCTGGTGAAAATTTTATGTGAATAACCTCATTGGAAATATATTTACTGAATTTTTTTTTATGCGTCCAACACTTATTTCCCACACTGTATATGTTAATACTTGGGACCAAAGTTTGATCCACATGTCATGAAAAAGTGTGGAACCATACGTCTGCAGAGACAATGGACTGATTAACATCATAGGCAGACAATATGGCTTACACCCTGCTCTAAGACAATGTTTGATTGGAGGAAACAATTTGGAGTTGGACTAGCCAGTAAGTGTTAAAATCCTATGACACCAGTGAGTCTTCGGTGTCATCAGAGACTTCTCCTCAATGAACATCTTTGGGGAGATCACATCTGCTTGGAGCATAAGCCTAGAACCGCCACCAAGCTCATCACCGGCCTACGAGACTGCATTCCATTCATCATTTCCCAAGACGCCACTCCAAAACCCAACCAGACCGCTGATGAGAAACCCTTCAACACAATAATGTAACGACGAAATCGCCATTTGGAACGACAATTCAAACACAGGTATGGTACATCAAGATTCTTGGTGAACTGATGCATATAATATCAAGTTTAAAGCCCTTCTAAATGAAGTAAAGGTTAAATGAATAAGTTGATGGTTTGTTCATGTCATGGTCTGAGAAACAACATAGACGAATTTTAAGACATGAATTTTTGCAGCCTGAATTCGTGAGGTTGAAAAATAATGTGTTGAAATATTACCTGATAATAAAGATGGTATTTTAACAACTGAATATTTTGGAACCATATTTTAGGAAGGTGAATATGTGGGGACTGCAGGAATTTTGTTTTCAATCAAAATATACAAACACAAGGAATTGCAGAGGAAACTAATTCAATAAGCACTGATATTGCTGTGGTTTTTGGGGTTTTTTTTTTTCAATTTGGGTCAAATTGAATAATTCAACATGCCATTTTGCCTTGAGGACATTTGGCACTATTATACTTCCATATAGACTTAAGCTGAAAGAGGGAGGTTTCATGACCTATGTCGGCCCATAGTTTGTTGCACAGTCATTCTTTTCTCAGATTAATAGGCATATTTAATTTGATATTTAATTTGGTTTTAATTTGTCTTTGTCTGAACTGAAGTAATTGAGTGGATAGAAAAGGAGAGGTGGGGCTTAGCAACGGGGTGATTTGAATACACAATTTAGACATGTATAAAGTTATTTCGACTAGTAATTTAATTGTTAATTTAATAATTTAATAAATAGTTCATTTAAGATAGGTCTATTGAGATTTGTCCTAGTGAGAATAATATTTGCAGATCTCTATAAATAAAAATTGCCCTAGTCAGGGATCCATTTGAGATATCTATAATTATATTATAGATGTCTTTAAATAAGATTTGACTAATAATACATTAAATTCAAGATATCTTTAATTAAGTTTGGACTAGACATAAATCAACTAGACAACAACACTAGACACTGTATTTTGACTAGTGTCGTGGCGAAGATATCTTTTCAGCCAAACAAAAAACTTCAGAGACAGAGGATTAGTAGATGTCAAAAAGTAAATAAACTTTATTAAAACTTTATTATTAATATATAAATTATGCAGACACAAACATGTCTTTATATACTTTTCTTAAGCAGTAAAATTATTCCTAGGCAGGGCATTCACCTTTCTTTCCAGAAACAAACCACTCTCCATTGCCTTAATTAATTAGAAATATACATAGGATACCTTACATATGTGGTGCATGAGCTGTCAGATGCATTTTCTTAAATGTTTCACCAGAACAGGGATTTTACTTATTCCCACAATTCACCCTATAGCCCAAGCGTAGTATTCTTCCTCCTGGAATTCATATCTTTTATTTTGACACTGATATGCAAGCTTAAAGGACTTTGGTTGGAAACACAATTCTGGTGAATGTCTACTTGCTATTTTATTGCCATAGAGTGAAGCTGCTTTAGACAAAACACAAGGTTCTCAGTTTACACGTTTAAAATGTCACTTGTTAGAAAGTGTTTTACAGTTTTAGATTTTGTGCCTGCTGTGCAGAAAGGCGAAGGCTGACACAGAAAACAGTTAGCCCTACAGTTCATCTAACTCAATACACACTGATATATATAACTTAATATAACTTGATTAACTTGATTAGCACTATGGATTTAGATTATGCTTCTAAGTAATAATTCTAACTGTTGGTTATACATATTACATTATACTTTATTAACATATCCAAGCATTAATCAACTTTGTTTTGACGCACATTGATTACACTTTATATTCTATGCTAGTTATATATTAGTTTCAGATATCTAAAATCTATTTTTGGATATCTTTAATGATGAGGAATTTAAGATGTCTTAAATTTAAATTATTATTGAATCAAAAACCAAATAGAGATATGAGATATTTAGATATATTCGATATTTCTAATTAGAATGATACATAGTGCACAATGAATGATATATATCTTTAATTACAATTTCTTTTCCATTCAGAATTGCAGAATAGATATCTGGAATTGGAAATGTGACTAGTCAAAAGTAAATTACGATTTGTAGAGCCAGGGGCATTCAATGCCAAAACGGCTGGCCATCGCGACTGCCCCGTGACACAACATGAAATATCGGTCAAGAGGAAGGAGAAAGTACGTCACTTCCTGTTATGCATAGTCGATTGTTGGTCACGCCCACTTGCTTACAAACACCCGGTTCAAGATGGCGACATTGACAAAGCCGAGGCAACAACACTCAAGTATCTTTTTAGCAGCTGTTTTGGCCATTTTACAACTTGTTACATGCGCTCCACTAGCCACTCGTGAGTTATTCTTTCGTTCATTTTTATTGAGCTTAATTTCCGAGAACTAATTCGGAGTGCCACGTCATAATGTCGGCGAACTGTTTGTGTGTCTACACTAGAGCTCTTTAGACAGCTCGCATAGCTAACCTGGCTGTTTATAAATGTGGAGTTGAATTTCATTCTGTTGCTGTGGGCATAATTTACCATGTAATATTAGTGTGTCGGCTGGTTTAAAAGTCGAGCCGCGGTGGCCCAAAAGACTGTCATAATTAGAACTGTTTGTAATCTTACGTAATGTGCGCCGCTAGCTGAAAGCATTTGGCTAAGGGTTTGTCTTCTCGAGCTCCCAAGTTCAGCAGGTCGTGAACCAGTACGGCCCTGTCCCAGATAGCATACTGCTCCCTGGTGGCCCTCCGAGGTCACGCTTTGGTGACGTCAGCTAGTGCAGACCTATTGGGCTCTGAGTCGCGAATCCCACGAGGGTCATGGGGCTATTAATAGACGGCTTTTGGAACAGACTCGTGACGCAGAAAGAGGAAGTTGTTGCGTTATGAAGGATATTCTGAAAGTAATGAACCATAAAGACAAAAATAGAATTGTTTTGATCAGATAACCATTCACACTGGTCATAGCCTGAAGCTCCATTATTAGACTACAATTTCACGTGTTTATCTTCAAACTGTATAATGAAATATTACTACAATCTAGCGCTGCAGTTCAATTACATAGTAAATTGTTGTTAATTACAAAAACAAAACCTTACTCTTATACATCCTCTTCTCTGTCATGTTGGCTAAAACCTGCAATCGAAACTCCTCCTTCGCCGGTTCTGCGTCAACGAAACTCCTCCTCCTGGGTGAATGATAATGAAGGGGTTGAATAATTTTTGCAAGTGTAGAAATCATTATAAGTTTATTTTTCAGTTGAGTTTGGGGAAAACACTTGAAGCATTTGCTGTGTTGAACTATTTCAATTGCTTTTGTTTGATTTGTCCATTGCAAACAGCTGAAAGTCTGTACATTTTGACAATAAACCTGATTTGCAATGGGGGTGAATCATTTTGATTGCTGTATGTGAGATGTACTACATGTCTTATTGCACTTTTAAAAAATATGAGGAAAAAGTTTGTTAGACAGAAATGTCAACCCTAATACACCTCTTAATGGATCACTTTAACAATCACAGTACTTGGATGTATAGTAGCTTATGCATTAATGTATGCGAAAGCTTGCAAAATTTTTTATGCTGAACCTGTGTTTTTGCAGGACTTCCCATGCCAAAAAATGTAACTACTGCCAGCCCTCCCCCATCCATATCAAGCTATTATAAGAACGTATCAGAAACGCAAAACTTGATGAAATCGAACAACATGGCTATTGATCTGCTCACAAGCAATGCAACAGCATCCACAACACAAGCTACCCCCAAACCAATGAGTGGAGCTGAGGTGACTCTAGAAGACTCCAAGCCTGTTGATTCGAACCAAAGTGTGCCAAAATCAGCTAACCTTCCTGAATCCAAGCCACCTATTTTCACTGACTCTGTTAAAGAAGAACCAAGTCTCTCTTTGGGTTTTGAGTCCACCACCTCTCCTGTTGAGATAAACACAAATGATAATGTGGGCTATGATGACGAAGGTGATGAATACATGAGGGTTGGAGAAAATACTGAACTGGAGGAAGGCAAAATCGTCAATCAGGACCTTCAGGATGATGCCAATTTAATCAGGAACATTGATAAAGACTTGCCAGAGAGGTCTGGAAAAATTGATATTCACATGAAGGACACCACCATCTATGCCACTCATGATGAAGACTCTCATTTCTTCCTCCACCTGGTGATCATTGCTTTGCTGGTGGCCATAGTGTACATCACCTACCACAATAAAAGAAAGGTATGTCAATCTTATGCCTTAATGTAACAACAGTCACATTTTGGTGCATGGTTGTGGAGAGTAGCAAATTCACTCAATTAATGAAATGATACAGGAACACAGAAATTTGCATTTGAGGCTTTGGAGAATGACCGTCTCAGTGCAGATTTCTACCACCATAGAAGAATTGCTTATGGAACAAAAAATATTCAGTAGGACCCCAGTGTCCCCGGGGGATACGTTCCATGCCCTCCAGCAGATTAATGAATATACTGTACATATCTATGATGATGCCTCATTGTGCTTAAAGTACAAATTAAACTTTAACAACAATAACTACTAATAAAATAGAGCAATTATAGATAGGTTATGTGAATGTGGTCGCGCTCTAAAATATTTATTGTACTGTGCTCTCTTTTCTTTGTTGTTCTTCTTGTGGTGGTGCTCACATGATGAGATGAAGTTAATGACACTGGCCTTGTGATGTAGTGTTGGGCTGCTATTGACTTTCTAAAATCAGAAGGAATGGACAATTACTTTTGGTCCCTTGAAAAAGAGGGGGCTTCATATTGAAGAGCTGTAATTCCTAAACCCTTCCTCCAATGTGGATTGGAATACGTTTAAATTAAAGATTAGAGACTGCACTTTAAGCCCATATTCATTATTTAACAGTAACTTGAATATGTTTTGGTAAACAGCCAGAATAACACAACTTGTCATTGTCCAAATATATATATGGACTTGTGTATTTATAATATATGATCACTATAATCAGTAACAGGTGACAGTTATCCAGATAAGTTTAAAAGTTTCTACAAAATATTTTTTAGAATTATCTTTTTTGTTTACTATTACCATCCTTTAATACGCTGTAAGAATCACTGGCAAGTCCAATTATCTTTAGTTTAAGCAGATAAACGTTTGTTTTACTCCCATTTTCACAGTTTCCCCTACTAAAGGCAGTCATGTTGCAGGATGTTTTGCCTCTCAGTCTGACTGAGGGGGCTTTTTCCCTTGGGAAAGTGATGTCAGTGCATACCCTCTATTCAAAACCATTTTCATGTAATGCACAACTAAAAAATTACCCTTACAATAACAGGTCGTAAGGATGTGTCTCTACCCTTATTAGCAATGCATCTACATATCACTAGGTAACTTGATAAGGACCACGCCGGGAATGTACCCAAGAAGTTTCATGACTGTGCCACCTTGTGGCCAAGAGCTGTAACAACTTTCCTTTTTTCCTTATCATTTGTAGAATGTGTGCTAAATTCAGTTCTTTTTTTTTCTATAATTCCCTGAAGGATGCTGAAACAAATGCACAATGTCTGAGAAACGTGCAACTGTGTTTCACTCGATCTCTTTATAATCCACTTCTCTCTCCTTGTGAGTCAATAACAACACCGAATCTCACAGCGCCCTCAGGCTGTTTCTCATTGCAACAACACTACACAACACGGTTGTATTAATATATATATATATATAGCCCCATTAAAAAAAAAAAAAAAAAAATATATATATATATATATATATCTAATATATATATATATATATATATATATATATATATATATATATATATATATATATAATATATCTAGATATAGATATATATAGATAATAATAAATTTAAAAAAAAGACAGTGCAGATCAGCTCAGGGAGCAAAGAAATCTTTAACCTGAGCCTCAGGCTGGAGCGAGTTCCAGTACTGTGGAAGACTTCCTGTGTGGTTCCAGTACCCAAAATTGCACATCCTACGGAGCCACTTCATACCAGTCGGTAGCCTTTACTTCTCACCTGATGAAGTTCATGGAGAGGGTTGTACTGCAACAGCTGCAAAACCTAGTGAGCTCAGAGCTAAACCCCCTACAGTTTGCTTACCGAACAGGCATTGGGGTTGATTATGCCATTACTTAATGCACAGATCACTTCTACACCTGGAGAATACTGGGAGCATTGTGAGTATCATGTTTTTTTGATTTTTCCAGTGCTTTCAATACAATTCAGCCGTCAGTACTTAGGGGGAAGCTTTCGGGAGCTGGAGTTGACCGCCATCTGGCTGACCTGGATCACCAACTATCTCCTTGACAGACCAGAGTATGTGAGTCTCCAGGTCTGTATGTCTGTTGTGGTGGTTAGCAGCACGGGAGCACCACAGGGTACAGTGCTTGCTCCCCTTCTCTTCACCATGTACACAGCGGACTTCAGGCATGATACTAGCAGCTGCCACATGCAGAAGTTCTCTGATACTGTCATCGTTGGATGAGTATCAGAGGAGAACGATCAGGAATTCAAGAGGTCATTGCGGACTTTGTCAAGTGGTGTGAGTTAAACCACCTTTGTCTCAACACCAGCAAGCCAAAGGAGATGGTGGTCGACCTCCGTAGGAGGCCACCCCGGTCTATATTGGTTAAAATCCAGGGTGTGCACATCAAGAGGATGGAGACGTACAAATTCTTGGGTGTTCACCTCAACAATAAACTGGACTGGTCCATAAACACACGTCCTGTATAAAAAGGGCCGAAAGACTGAGGTCTTTCGGTGTGTGCAGGACTCTAAAATCATTCTATGACACTGTGGTAGCATCTACTATCTTCTGTGCAGTAGTCTTCTTGGGAGTTGGAAGCACAGAGAGGGACAGGAAACAAACTGGTTAAGAAAGTTAGCTCTGTCCTGGTCTGCCCTCTGTACAGCAAAGAGGTAGTGGGGGAGAGGAGGATGTTCGCTAAGCTGGTTTCTATCATGGGCAATTTCTCTCACTCCCTATATGAGACATTGCGGCCCCTATTGAGCAGCTCCTTCAGCAGCAGACTGCTGCACCCTCAGTGTAAGAAGGAGCGCTACTGCAGGTTTTCCACCAATCACAATTAAATATTTGATTTTTAAAAAAAAATTTGGGCCAGGCAGTGTATTCTACCACTTTTCTTATTTTGACGATATTATAAAAAAGTAACATAAGGTGAGAATTTTATTCTAATTCAGTGATGTTTGTTTATGTGATTTTTCTGTCTGTTCGATACAATCATTATTTTTGTTTAGTTTTTTGATGATTTATTTTTTAATCAAAGATGAGATGTCCCCATTTTTTATTTGCTTATTTCTTTGCCTCTACAGATAATGCTCCTGGCTCAGAGTCGGCGCTGGAGGGAAGGCCTTTGCACTCGCAGCATAGAATACCATCGGCTTGACCAGAATGTTGATGAGGCAATGCCTTCATTGAAGATGACCAATAATTATGTCTTTTAAAACAACCACATACCATAATGTTAAAGATGAATATTATAATCTTTAAAGATAGAGTTGAGGTTATTAATTGTGAATGCAAACTGCTGATTTTTATTTAATTTGCAGGATACTTTTGTGTATTTAGAGTGAACCAAGAAACCTTGTGTATCCAGTTTGTGTTATACTAATTATCTATTTTCTTTACTGTTTTTCAGATTTTTCAGGGATAGACTTGCTAATATGTTTCTGTGTCTTTTGAGAGGGCTAGGTCACTATTTAATGATTTAATTAGTGTATTAAATATAAAATGTAATATTGAATGTAACCAGCACCAGCGCAATCATTTAATTTCAAATGAATAACATGACCTAAAAGCACATGCTGAGTTATTTATAGTTATTTAAAATGTTTTCAGCTAGCGGCGCACATTACGTAAGATTACAAACAGTTCTAATTATGACAGTCTTTTGGGCCACCGCTGCTCGACTTTTAAACCAGCCGACACATGCTTACTGGCATCAATCATTTTAGTAATTTTCTTTATGTAATATTTGTTTTAAAGAAAAGGAAAGTCTCTAACTTTATTATGCAATTTTGGGGCTGGACCCTTTTTGTTATTTTTCTATGTACTAGTACAAATTGCTAGTGTAAATATACTAGTACAATATGCTTAATCTGTAAATACAATAGATATAACTTGGTTGCAAGTGTGTGCACACCCCTAAAATAATACTTTACTGATGCAGCTTTTGATTTTATTACACCACTCTGTCTTTTTGTGTAAGAGTCTGTCAGCATGGTACATCTTGACTTGGCAATATTCTGAAATTCCTTTTTATCCTCCACTTACTAGCAGAAACCTGAATGATTTGCTCTAAAATCGGGTTGTATTTATCAGCATGGGTATGGTGTGGTGTTTTTATTTTTAGAAACGTTATATCTTTTGGAATTGACCTCATCTGAACATAACACATTTTGCCACATGGTTTAGGGTGATATAGTTGGACTTTTTTTAGACTTTCGAGCTGAATTTTTTTTTGTGTGAGAAAGAGCTTTCATCTAGCCACCCTACAGTGGATAAAATATATTTAAATTTTAAATATGAGCAACGAAGCCGGTGAAAAATTGCCTTTATTGTTTATCCGTTTGATCTTTTGTTAAAAAAATACTCTGCTGTCATGGATATCAAACAATTGCAAACACAACACCGGTTTATAAAAATGTTTTTCTTAAATGTGCAACAATTTTTGGCACCCTTATGAATTCATATACGAAAAATATGTGAAGTATATTCCCATTGATGTTTAAAAAAAAACAATTGTACACCTGGGTGACTAGTAACAGCAAATTGTTGAACCATGACTTCCTATTTCAAAGGGGTATAAATATGGGGGTAACAGACAGGCCAAATTCATTTAGTTATTCGTAACAATGGGTAAGACCAAGGAATATAGCTGTGATGTGTGACAAAAGGTTGTTGAGCTTCACACAATGGGAATTGGCCATATGAAAATGGGTCAAAGATGAGATGTCCCCATTTTTTGTCTTTCAACTAATTAAATTTACAGAATTAGTCTTATATACATAGAAAAAATATTAAGTTCAAGTAAACTGTCTCCTTTAATGTTTCAAATTACTTTTGTGGAGATAAAAAGTCAAAATATGGGTGAAATAATGTTCCAAACAGCAAAATTGTCATTCAGTGTAATGGTCTGAATTTTGATTTTACCATTACATCTTTAAATAAACATAAATTACCAAGTAAAATAATCTCTTTGTTTTCTTGGTCTGTTCAAGTAAGTGTTGGCAGTGTTATATTAAAAGGAATGTGTCCCAAATATGCAGTTAGTTAGAGGTCATTCAGTGTAACCCGATCAAGAAGCCATTTTGAAATCTTATCAAAAACTAATAGTCATTCAACAGTCCATGACCTCATCAAAAGGCGTCCTGAAGATGGTGTGGTGACGCAGCAAGGTGAGTTTACTGCTCTTAAATATTTGACAATTTCACCTTTTCATGGTGTGGTATTCTAAGTTACAAAACTACGTCATTCAGTGAAATGCCAAAAACGCCACCACCTTTATTGTTGAATTTAAAGTAGATGATGTGAATAATTATGATTACTGGTTAGGTTCACTATTTGATATAGTTAGCCAGTTGACAGCCTGCAATATAAGCTGAAGGTAATACAAATTCTGTTATACCACAGTGTGATCCATTACACTGAATGATGGTGTCGCTGTTTACATAACAATTTTATCATATTATTTATATTTAAGATGTCTGAGGGACGTTTAGCACTGACAAATATGTAAAATATTAATATTTGAATGCATTTTTGTACTTTTAAATTTTCATAAAGTTAATATTACTGAGTTATTTTAGATGCCCATGAAGAAAGAGGGAGTTGCTAGACACAGCCAGAAATTAAATGCAGACCCAGTAGCTAGGGCAGTGTTCCTAGCAAGGAGATAATAGTGGAAGATTGCAATTGTCAGAATAATATTACAATACTACGTCTGGACAGAGAGTGCCCTCTTCCCTATGTCTAGTTCAAGAGTAGCCACTGAATGGTTTCCCCACCCAATATACCCATCCTGGTAACGTCATTTATGTTGCCAAACAAAGTATTTCTAAGTAATAACACTGAGTTTGTATCGATGTCAGTAATTTTATGTTCATGTCGATAATTACATGAAATCTGCATTTCAGCTATCAGAAAAAAAAAATACAAGAAACCTTGGGTGGAAATCCTGATCATCCGGCAGTCAGGAATTTCTCAGATGATGCAGCTGAGAAGAGGCAAAAGCAATGGTGAGAAAATCAAAGAGAACTCAGGGCAGAAGCAAAACTTATGAGGGCAGTCCTGCACCTTACACCAGATTCCTTCATGGAGCCTCCTGAGGAAGTTCTTGAAAGACCCAGACTGCATCAGCAGATGAGCCCACCAGAACAGAAACTGGTAAGAGTTGCAAAAGACAAAATAAATTTGCAAAATAAGTTTGAAATGAAGGAAACAGCTCTTTCAATTGTAAACAGCCCAAGCAAAACAAACAAAAATATAAGGAAAGTATTACAAAGCTCTAAGAAAAAGAGCATATCAAAAATGGGGAGCAAGAGGAAAAGGTGTTTGAAGGAATAGGCATCACAACAAGAAAAAGTCTGCTTTTCTAAGTAGAGACGTGAACAGTCGACAGTTGTGTGGCAAAAAAGATTCTGTAACAATAAACCTAAACTAAACTTCAGAGCCACATCCTCACCAAGACAATGAAGGAACTCCACAGAGTGACTAACTCGGAGGTGGACAGTGAGGGCACTGTATCTCAGTAATGATGGTTGACTTAATTAGGTTGTGCAAAAAAATTGTCAGTGAAGTGTTAAAAACGAAATATACACAAGTTAGCTAGATTTTCATGGTGAGTCTACGGCGCCATTTTGTTCATTAGGAGAGTGGAGGTCACATTTCCAAAATCACAAAATTTGTGATTGTGTAACGCAATTTCTCAGTTAAAGCCCAAAGGCATTTGTCCATATTTTGTAGCTATTTTGAACCAACGCTGTTTTTGCTCTTTGACAGCTTTTCAAATGGAAGGGAGTAGGTCTTCCCAGATGTCAGAGAGATGTGTAAGACCATACATTAATTACAATTCTTACTGGTCAATGTTTAAATGAGTTTAATAAATGTCACCTGAATTTCTTGAAATTGTTTGTTTATTTTCTGAGCATTTTAGAATTTTAGCATACAAACAAATTGGATTTTAGGAGAATTGTAGGGGACAAAAGTATAAACAACACATCTGTGTTATTTTTTTTTAACAAATCTTTGTGAGGAAATGTACCAACACATTGTGTTGAAAGCAACATAAAATGTGTTGTCTTTAACTAGATATGCAGGTGTGTTACAAATGAACACGGTGTTATTTTTAACACATCTTTTTTTAAGAGTGCAGGGGTAAGTGCCTTTTTTTGGGAACCCCGAGGTTTTTCCTCCTGTTTTTGGAATGGAAAGTAAGAAAGATTAAGAATCTGTATTTTCTTTCGTTTTGGTTGTTAATAACAATTTATTAAAAATCTGTAGCAAACACCTGTGTAATTTACAGACATTAATAGGCATTAGTCAATTCTGCAGAGTTTAATAACAAACCCATAACCAGTCAGTTTAGACTATTTAGTAAAAATGGGGCATTATAGTCTTGTTTTAAATTTAACTTCATTAGACTAGTTTTTAATTAGACTAGTTTTATATATGAAAAGCTCATTCACTGATATGAATTTCTCCTAGTGCTGTTGTATTCTAAAAAGTTGAACAATTCTTTAAACATGATTTAAAGATAATGTACTTGTCCGTTACCTCTTTTTGCACTGTTGTTACATTTGACTATGGTACACTATGTAACTGAGTATTTCAGAGATTAATACAATGTGTAAAAATGGATAAAACATTGAAGCATGGTGTTAACCGACTGAAGAGAAGACCGCATTAACAGCACTTTCAGAACAGAAGATGGCAGTGTGCACACTATCCCATGTGTGGGAGCTGCATGACGTTGATCATCTCAGAGCAGATGGTTGGAGGCTTTTTTGATTATTTTTTATTAGTTTTAATGCAGTTATGTGTTAGATAACTTATTCAATGAGATACTTTTTCCAAGTCTTTTTTAGTGCTTGTGTAAGATTAAGATTAAACAATTAAGATTAAGATTCACTTATTCATTTATGGTATTTTTAAAAATATCTTTTTAGGGGGCAAGCACTGTAGGTGCAGTAGTGCTCCTATTATGAATGTTAGTCTTAGTTTTCTTCTGCTCTTGAGTCTGTCAGCCTTTAAAACCATACATAGGAAAGTTATGAAATGTGGCACACAGATAGGGAACAATATGACATGTTACCATAGCAAGTTTGGAGTTGCTATCTCAAACCCTCTAGCACTACCATCTCAAATTTTCACTCAGGTTTATGCTAATAACCTTTGAACAGTATGGGCTAGAAACAAATCATCTGGATAACCCAGTTCCCTGAGAAGGGAACGAGATGTTGCTTGAGCTACACGCTGTGGGAAGAGCCTTTGCGCGTGACCGTATCTGCGCGTATCTGAAGCTTGTGTAACATCATGCCTATTTATTCGTGCCTCATTAGTGATAGAGATTGCTTGCACTATCCAATAAGAGATGTGCTGCTTCGACACATCTCTACTGTCGCCGCCAAAGCCGAGCAGCAGCTGCTCCAACTTACGCCACTGGCTGGAGCGGTGGAACGTAAGTGCAGAGATCCCTTAATGGACACAATAGGTGCAATTTCTCTTGTTCCGGTGTGAGGAACCAAGGAGGGCAGAAAGCCTGCAACACTACTGGCTGGGCAGCAGATGTAGGCCCTTTAGGAATATAATCCAGCCTAGGATACAGGAAGGCCTTGCTTAATCCAGGGGTAAAGTCAAGGCAGGAAGGGGCATCAGAGAGATCATGTAGATCTCCTACTTGCTTGAGAGATATCAGGGCCAGCAGAAGAGCTACCTTTAGTGTCAGGTCCTTCTCAGAGGCTTACACTAAGGGCTCAAATGGGGCACCTGACAGACCTTCCAGGACCACAGAAAGGTCCCAGGAAGATATATGTGGTCTGCAGATGGGCCTCAGCCGCCTGACACCACGCATAAAGTTAGAGCATGTTGCCCCACAGAGGCTCCATCTATAGGGACGTGGCTGGCCGAAATGGCAGCCACGTAGACCCTGATTGTAGGAAGAGTCGATCCCGCTGAGAAATGTCATTGTGAGAAGTCCAGGATTGTAGCTATTGCACAGTTTCCTTGGTCTAGCTGACGGTCTCACACCACAACACAAAAAGAGTGCATACAATTTCCTCATGGATGGTGCTCTAGCATTCAACATGCTCTCTACAACCTCAATTGTGAGACCAGAATCTATGAGCTGGTGCCCCTCAGGTGCCAGACCCACAGTTCCCATAGTTCTGGCCGAGCGTGATAAATCAGCCCTCTAGCTTGAAACAGTAGATGCCTGCGGATGGGAATCTCCCAAGGAGTGCCATCTAGCAGGGATATTATCTCTGAGAAAAATATTCTCGCTACTACTACTAGCAGCAGACGTAGATGGTCTTGGTGAATTCTCACTAGAACTTGTGGGAGCAGAGCGATCGGGGGAAAAGCATATAGATGTGACCTCGGCCTCATGTGCACCATGGCGTCCAGCCCATGTGTGGGAGGAGTCAGGGCGAAACACAGCGGGCAGTGTGTTGTCTCCTCGGAGGCGAACAAATCCACTTCCGCTTGGTGGTTTCCACTTCTTAGTGGTTTCTAATGATGAAAGAGTTTTAGTCAATTTCATTATTAAGGGGAAATATTAAATTGAAATTTATTTATGTAAGAATTTTAGCAATAAATATGGTCCCAAAACAGCATAATAGAAATCTGAAAATTGAATGTATCATGTGCCAAACTAATTCAGCTTATCTTCAAGAAATATTTAGATTTTCTTTTCATCCCACTGTAGTAAGCTAACACACACAATTAGAACCAAATAGCCATCACCAAGAGCCAATTCCCAAAAAAATCTAAATCATGCTATAATCAGCCACATTTTCTTCTCTCTCAAAACATGGGCTCTGTCTACTCGCCACTTGATGACCTCAGTCAAAGCCTTGAGTGAAACTTTTAGTAAAATGATATGGTGTTTCTTATGATTTATGAAAATATATTCATAAACTACACAGAAGAACAGATTTTTTTTTTTTACATTTTAAGGTTTAACTAAGTGTTTTTTTTCAGTGATCTGAATAATTCACATATGGCACTGAGCATGATTTTTTATAATATATGAATATATTTACTGTGTGGTGGCTGTAGTGTATTGTTTAGTGTACCTGCGTACCTAGTGTCTAAATTTTTCAGACATATGGTATGTTTTATCATTGCTATGCTGACAACACTCAATTTTATTTTTCAGCATGCTTGGATACTCAATAGATAATGCCCTAAATTGCTGTTATCAAGTGCTGGCTGGCAGGCAATATGTTTCAGTTAAATGAGAGCAAAACTGAAGTTCTGATTCTCAGCCCCGCCAAGTCCTCTTTTCCCGGATTGGTCGACCAGCTTGGTCCGCTGTCGTTAAATGTGTAAGAGCACGCAAGGAGCCTTGGGGTGATCTTGGGCTCATCACATTTAAATAGATGGATCAGTGCTGTTTTTCCATCTGAGATTAAAAAACTCGTTCTCTCTAAATCAGAGCTAGAAATTGTGATTCACTCGCTATTATCATCAAGGTTAGATTATTGCAACTCATTATATACCAGACGGCCTCAAACTGCCTTGTCCCATTTACAGCTGGTCCAGAATGCAGCCGCTAGGCTCCCTACAGGGTCTAGAAATATTGATCACATTACACTAGTATTAGTATCCCTACACTGGCTCCCCAGAAAATGGAGGATAGATTTTACAATTCTGCTCTATGTATACAAAGCTCTATCTGGTCTTGTGCCTCAATATCTCTGTGACCTTCCTGTCCTTTACTCTCCTATTAGAGCACTTAGGTCAGCTTCCAGTTCATATCAGGTCAGCTCTGATGCTCTGCATTTTAAAATCTGCTATACTGCTTTAAAAACACATTTTTATTCATTATCTTTACTTGAATATTTTAATTGAATAAATTTCAATTATGGATATAGATTTGAGTATTTCTTTAAGGCTATATAATGCATATTGAAATGTATATTGTAAAGCACTTTGGTTCAGGTCCTGTTGTTATAAATGTGCTCTATAAATGAAGGTTGAGTTGAGTTATGAATATTCAGTAATGCAATTAATTAATTGCAACAATTGTGCAATGTTCTAATTGTAATTGTTCAAAGAGTGTGTAGTGAAACAAAATCTTTTTAGAGGTGTTAAAATATTTAATGAAATTACTTTTATTTAAAACGTTAGATTTTATTTATATTTTATTTCAAATAAAATCCTAAATGAACGATAGTCTCTTTACAGAAACATTATTGAAAGGCTTTTACTTAGCCAAAAAAGGTGTTCGTTTATGAGAAATAATGAATCATTTATTTTATACCATAATCCATCCATCCATCCATCCATCTTCTACCACTTAGTGTCACGGGGAACCTGGAGCCTATCCCAGGAATCTATTTTCCATAATGTTTTATTTATTTATTTATTTTTAATTTTTTCTTACTGTAAACACATTCTGAGGTAGATCATGATATATCAGACAAAATACAGTAGGCTTTTTATTTCTTAGCAAATGCTTATTGTTAAATAATACTACCATAAAATTCAACAACATTGTGTAAAATGCTTTGGTTTTTATTACTAGAAAATTATTATATTGTCAAATGCTATGCATACATTAGTATGTGTCACAGTTGTGAATGCAGATCTACATAAAATTTAAATACAGAAAGTCAGTATGATAAAAGATAAAAGCCACAATATAAAATGTTTTGCAAATATTCCAAATGTTTGTTTTTATGTCTAATATTTATGTCTATATTCTATTCCTGTATTCAATTTGCATTCCGTTATTTCAGAAACAGAAATGTGCATAGAATTGCTACTGCCGTGGAAGACAAAAACAATCTTATTATACTACTTTACAGTAGCATTTTCATTTACACATATGTATCAGAATATTTAGGATTGCTCACAACATACAATTTTTAAAACTGCAAAAAAGAAAACTTTGATTATTATTTTAAACATGTAATTATAATTGCATTTAACATTTACAAAAGTAAATTGATTAAAACAAGGAGAGGGAGGATTTTTAACTCATTGTTTGTTTGTAATGAAAGTGAAAACCATGATCAAATAGATTAAATGTGTCTCATTGTGTTTAACTGTTGGATTTTCATGGTAATTCTCTGCACCAGTAGAATATCAGCAGAAGTGTAGCAAGAATATTTTCCACTGCAGCTTAGCGCTTTGCACTTTCATGTGATCATAGCCACAAAGTGCTGCATGCGATTGCTTCATCTTACAAGCACAGAATCAGGAAATGCTTAGTGCCAGGTAACCATCTGAGTGAATGTGTACGTGGAGGGCTTCACCACCCACACATCTCTCACATCTGCCTAGCTCCTCACTATAAAACTTTCATCATACTAAGAATTTCCACTTGCTCTCTATAAACTGACATACCAAAACGTAAAAAAAAAAAAAAAAAAAATGGTGGAAAATTGCTTAAACAAGAAAAAATTTATATCAACATCTACATATATAAAAAACATTAGTTTTATCACTATGAATAAAACATGCCATGAGGTAATACTGATTTACTTTTTAGAATTTGGAAAATAATATACTCCTTAGTCTTAGGCACACTATTTCTTTTTCTTTAGTACAAACTTTGTTATAGATTTTTATTTTATGACTTCTACATTATCGAGTCTGTAAAACAAACATTTTAGATTTCCAAACATTAGTTTTCCAGCACAAAATGAAATGTTACAGGGTAACATGTATGTCAGTAAAGAAACCAGCATATTAAGTGTTAAGAGACACTTTTCAGACAAAAACATAATGAAGGGTTTCACTGCAAAAATAAGAAGCGAGTGCAACAGTGAAAGTCTCCAGAAGAACCGTGACTGGTTCCGCAAGATGCTCAATAGAACTTACAGCTCAGTTCCTTATAAACCTGCTCTCATTCTACTTGAGACTATAGCAAATGGTCATCACACCAAATATTGACTTTGTTATATTTATTTACTGCTCTTTATAGAATTTTTTTTAAATGGAGAAGTATTTAATTGAATTATTTTTGAAGGCATTTTTGCTCTGCAGCATTTCTTGGAATGTGCACAATGAACACTTTTGCACAGTATTGTATGTTTAAACTATTTAATGTCCCAATATGGCTAAATTAAAAATATTAGTCACTGCATATGTATACAATTTATTTATTAGACCAGAGAACCTTTTTCCACATGTTTGATGAATCCAAAAAAAGCCCCTTTATGAAATAAGATTTTATGTGACTTTTTTTTTTTTTTTCAATAATGGCTTTCTTCTTACAACTCTTCCATTCACTCCAGCGTGGAGAGTGCAGACTGTGGTTCTCCTGCTTCTTACATCTGAGCTATGGATCTCTCCAGCTCCTTCAAAGTTCTCATTGGCTCTGAAATGAATCTCATAGGAGTCTAGTTCAATCACCGGTCACTTTAACAGGAACACCTGTATGCCTGCTCATTTATGCCGTTATCCAGTCAGCCAATCATGTGGCAGCAGCAAAATGCATACAGTCATGCAGATACAGGCCAAGAATGCGCCAGAATGGTGTGAAAAACAACAACAAAAAGACATTCTGTGAGTGGAGGGTTTGCAGCTTTTGATGAGAGGGATCAGAGGAGAATGACCAAACTGGTTTAAGCTGACAGGAAGTCTATAATAACTCAAATAAGCACTCTTTACAATCAGGATGAGCAGAAAAGCATCTCAGAATACAAAACAACAGCAGAAGACCAAATCAGGTTCCATTTTTGTCAGTCAAGAACAAGAATCTGATACATGATCATCATGGGCACATCACATCACGCACTGAAACTGGAGGTTTTATTTCTAATCCTCAACTGTCCATTTAAAAAAAAAAAATTTTAAAGACACATTCCAAATTGTTTTTTGGCTATGTCTAATGCTTGTGCAATGGCTCTGATTGATTTTTTCTCTCTTCTCAGCTTCAAAATGTCTTTAATTTTTCACATAGATAGCTCTCTAGTTTCCATGTTGGTTTATCCTTTTTAACAACAAATGCAGTCTTCACAGGCAAAATTCAGGGTGGGCGTAAACCAAGTGAAACAGGGTACACCTGGGCAAAAAGAAACACATGTCAGTCACAGGTTCCAATATTTTTGGTCACTTGAAAAATGGGTGGGTTTAAACAAAAGGTGCCATGTTTTAATTTGTTTAACACATCTAGATGTAAATATCTACATAGATTTTGACCCACAAGTGTCAAAAGAATGCCTTTCTCTGCCTTGCCTACCTTATTAGCGTAGACTTGTTCTAGAAATTCCTAAAGTTCTGAGGTGGGTAATAATGCACTACATTTATGTCGTTAAATTTGCTTGAATAACCTTTTGGGTAAAAAAAGTACTTTTAAGAGTAGATTTAACCGGCCCTACATATTCTCTTACCCAAGTTAATTTTTAATCACAGAAATGGACTTTTACTTAACTACATTGTGTGGTGTTCCTCTGTTACTGTTAAATGAATCTATGTAGTTTTAATAATTAGTTTATATCACGTATAATGAGGTCGCAGGTCTCGCCATACGCTGTAGTGATCTGAATCCATCTGCAACAACTGCACACTTTTTTTCAGCAGGCTCAGACTTGGAGAGGGGAAAGAAGCAAGCATGTCAACATAGGCAGGACACCAACACCTACACACACACCCACACACCCACACCCACACACACCCACACACCCACACACACACACACCCACACACCCACACACACACACACCCACACACCCACACACACTAACACACACACACACACACACCCACACTAACACACACACACACACTAACACAACACACACTAACACACACACCACACACTAACACACACACACCCACACACTAACACACACACACACAACACTAACACACCCACACACCCACACACTAACACACACACACACCCACACACACACACACACCCACACACTAACACCCACACACACCCACACACCCCCACACACTAACACAGGTAAACACTCACTTTCTGTCTACACACTTTATTTTCTGTTCTATACCACAGTCTGTTCTTTTGTTCTTTGTTGACTTGTTTAAGTGCAGATGCTGACAAGTTTGTGTTGTTAACACAGAAAATAAAGATAGTCAGTCTTTGGGAAAATGTTTGTTTGTTGGTGTGCGTGTGTGAGGTTTTGTGTTGAAAATGACAGGTTCTGTGTTGTTGTACCCAGGACTGGAATATGCTGCTTCATCTGTAACCCAGGTTTTATATCATATAAACAGAACAGACAGACTTTCAAGGAGAGGTGTGACTTACAGTTCTCCATGCAGACTGAGGTTCAGGATTTTCCCTTCATTTTCATCAGATCTAAAGCGAGTAGTAACTTGCTACTTGAGTAGTCTTCTCATTGGTTATTTTAATTTTTTTTTTTTACTTTTTCTCAAGTAATTATTAACATTATTACTTTTACTGTTATTAGAGTAATTATTTTGATAAGTAGTTTTACTTGAGTAAAATCTTTGGCTACTCTACCCACCTCTGCTAAAGTTCCACTAAAAATGTCAATCTAGGTTGTATCACATCTAAAGTTTCCTGTGCTTCTTTTTACTGTTGTGCAACATATCCTTTCATTATGCCATGTTTTGCATTTTCTTGAAGCAAAGCCTCATCACACTTATCAATCTGTTGGCTTTGTTGCTGCTCAAACTGTCATCTGAGTGTAAATATCGAAGGATACGGGATCTGCACATCACGTCATTCATTCTGGACTCGGCTTTATTGATGTCTGTTCAAACTGTTTGTGTGTCATATGTTTTTAGGAGTATATAATATTCATCTTCAGTGTAGTTTAGTGACAGGCAATGTAAAGATTGGGCTGCATTTACAGTTTCTCATGACATGTATTCCCTAAATATAAGGTGTTTTATTAGGGAATGATTTAGCTGGTGCCAGAGTAATTTCTTTACCTGAAGTTTGTCTTCTATCTGATGAGGATCGAGTAGTGTTCCCCGTGTGTGTGCTGTAACATGAGTACAGTTGTGTGCAGTTTGCACATCATCTAGATATCTCTGAACCTTTTAATTGGTTCTCTTAACACTGTGTCTGAGGTGCCAAATATGTTTGAGGAGTTTTATAGATAATTAATCAATGTTGAACTTGATATGAAATGTTTTATTTAACTGAAATCCACCAAAGGAACACAATCTGCATTCTACTGCAATGTTTAATTTGCCTTGTGTAATCTGATTTGCAGCAGAACCCCTGACCCCACGCCCTGAAAAGTGGACACTGGCTTGTTTTTCCATTTCAAGAGTTTTCATTTCAACAATTCTGTAAGTTTTTCGTTCTGTACATGAGATCTAAATGACACCGCAACCTCTTCCAAAGGTTCCACCACCATCCAAATTTCACTTCAACTCCTGATGGTGATGCCTGTGATCTATATGTGTAACAGTCTGTTTTCTAACTTTAAATCTTTTTTATTAATATCTGTAGTTTTAACACATAAATCTATTCATGTTTGTATCTTTACAAAAATTCTGGAAACTCGTACAGTTTAATATTAAAAACATCTTACATGAAAAAAAAATCCTTTACCCTTTCCTCTTAAACAATTAAACAATGAAAACTTTCTACAGAGCTTAAGCAATTTGTACCATTCTGCTTCAATTAGCTAAACATCTGCTTAGCGTGAACAATCAAGAGCAATCAGGTTAGACATCAGAAAAAATTAATAGTGAAATAAACATTTAAAACCGATAAGGACAATTTTCACAATCCATGGTCATGTGCCTTAGATCACCTTCAGGCCCTTTAAGAGAGAAAAGCAAACTGTAAAGAACTTCACCAGCACATTTAAGCAACCTGTGTTTCATGAAATACTTTATTATTTAATCATATCATGATAGATTAAGCAAAAATGGTCATTATAAAAATGGTATATAAGACAAAGTGAAATATCTTTAAAATGTGCAGAAAAGGAGGTTTACATTGAAAACAAAAACAAGAAAATTGAACATTCCACATGCCTCAGAATTAAAATTAAGTTTATTTTTAATTGTGTAAAGTAAGTTTAATTTTTGTTGATGAATAATTAGTGATTTTTCAACTGCTAGTTGACTCTTTGTTTATTTCAGTCAGATAATTTAAGAAATAAATGTGATATTTTTGCTTGTTCTTTGTTCCCTTTAACAGAAAATTGCTGATAATGTGCTATGGTCAGAATTTATTTGGAGAAATCAACAATTTCTGGTAAAGTCTTTAAAAAGGGTAAAGGTAAGGGATGAATCTGTGAGAGTAACTATAAACAGATATGTTGACAATTTGCCATATTACTATTGTTTATTCCTTACTTATTTTTACTTAGTACTAATTATGATTTAAGTAATGTTTTAAAAGATTAATAAATTATGATTTAGATAATGATTTAATCCTGAGCTCTGTTTACTGCCTGTGTGGAGTTTCATGTGTTATTCTGTGTCTGCATGGATTTCATCAGAGTTCTCCATCTTCCTTGCACTGTCCAAAAACATGCCAGTGGGTGGATTGGCTAAGATAAGGTGTTACCTGGTGTGTGTGTGTGTGTGTGTGCAGGTGTGCAGGTGTGCAGGTGCCCTGTGATGGACTGACGTCGCTTCCAGGTTATTTTCCCACCTTACGCCCAGAGTTCCTGGGATAGACTCCGGATCCACCATAACCCTAACCAGGATAAAGCACTTACTGGAGATGAATGAATTTGATTTATTTATTTATTTTTAACGCACTCTGACTTTTGGATCAACAACAGACCAGTGATGATTGGATGGGGGATTAGAAAAGCAATAAATCATGTACAAGATGACGCACAGCTCTTCATGTGAGTTAACCACTTTAGATAAGAAACTTGCTACAGTAATGAAACTATAAACCCAAAATATCTCTGACACACATATAAACACACACACACACACACACACACACACACACACACACACACAAACTGTTTTTTCCACTGAGGAAACCTGCAACAGTGCAGCACAAGCGGGTTCATTTGCTCTTGCGTGTCTTTAAATAGAAGCCATGGTTTGGCATACAGGCAGAGAAAAAGATTACACTTATTACACAAATATGTATGCGCGTATGCTTTAGCATGGTTTCTCTCTCTCTCTCTCTCTCTCTCTCTCTCTCTCTCTCTTTCTGTGTGTGTGTGTGTGTGTGTGTGTATGTATGTGTAAAACAGTGAGGAGTGAATGACTTGGCTCCACATGAAAGGGCCTTAACTGCCCAGGCTGCAAATGGCACAGAAGCTCGCATTCAAGCTCTTGTCCTTTTACATCATGTTAAGGAAATTACACCTTTTTTTCCCAGATCACATATTTTAGGTGATCAATATAAAATAATTTAATAATGTTGTAATGTAAACTGGCATAAACATAAATCATAGAATGACATCTGCTACAGCTCTAAAATAATACTTCTTCAATGTGGCATTTCTGTAAAGCTGACCAAAGTAAATACTCATGAATAATGCAGAAATATTTTAAATCATTTTTGCGAAATTGACATACAACAATGTACTGTCAGGTCCCGAATCTAGAAATGAAATAAAAGAGTTTGTCACTTATTAATTTAAGTTTTAAAGATGCAAAAAACATAAACCACTCAGTGACGGAACCCTAAACAAAATATACACAGTATATGCACAATGGATATAAAACGTCTACACACCCCTCTTAAAATGGCAGGTTTTTGTGATGTGAAAATAAATAAATAGAACCAAGATCAGAACTCATGTCATAACTTTTTCCATCCTCAATGTGAAATTAAAATGTGTGTGTATATATATATATATATATATATATATATATATATATATATATATATATATATATATATATATATATATATATATATATAAACATACATATTTTAGGGAAAATTAGGAAGAACAAAAATTTACAATAGCCTGGTTGCAAAGTGTGCACACCCTTTTATGATTGTGAATGTGGATGTGTTCAGCACGAATTAATAATATTCAATCTCATGTTCAAAAGTAATTATCATACAGCGGTAATCAATTAAATTATTCTGATTAACCTCAAATAAAGATCAGCAGTTTCTGTCGGATTATCTTAACATCATCTTGGTTTTATCTGACTGTTGAAGTCATGGTCTGCAAAGTATGTATGCTATCTCACTTGTTGAAAGGTATCGACCAGTAGAAGGGTATAAAAGAATTTTAAAAACATTAGATGTACCATGGAACACAGTGAAAGCCATCATTAACAAGTGCAGAAATGGGGTACTGCAGTGACATTACCAAGAATAGGACGTTCCTCCAAAATTTACAAAAGGACAAGACAAATCTTACATAAGATCTATGGCAACATTAAATGAGCTGCAGGAATATCTGACAAGTACTTATTACTCTCTGCATTTAACAACAATCTCTTATTCTTCACATGCCTGGGCTATGGGGTAGTGTGGCTAGACAGAAGAAATTAAATCACCCCAAACCATGTGGTAAAATGTGTTATGGCCTGATGAGTCCAATTCCAAAAGGTATAGTTGCTATAACATAGCAAATGCTATGTTTGGTGCAAAAAAAGCATCACCAAAATATCACTATACACATGGTGAAGCATGATGGTAGCAGCATCATGATTTAGGGCTGCGTTTCTTCAGCCAGAACTGCAGGTTTTATGAAGGTGGAGGGAATCATGAATAGCTACATGCCATTTTAATGGAAAAACCTTCAGGTCTCTGCTAGTAAGCTGTAAATGAAAAAGAATCTAAAACTTTCAGCTAAACAATAACACAAAGTATACAACCAAATGGCTTAACCAAAGACCTGAATCCAACAAAAAAGTTCTGTGGGGTGACCTGAAGTGGGCTGTGCACAGGAGATGCCCTGATACATTTTGATGGATTTAGAATGTCTTTGCAGGAAAGAGTGGGAAAATATATTCCAGATCAAGATATGCCATGCTGATAGACTCTTACCCAAAACGACAGCTTCTTCAACAAAGTATTATTTTAGGGGTGTGCACACTTGTGCTACTAGGATATTGTAAGTTTTATACATTGTTATTTCACATTGAGGGGGAAATTTAATTTTTGCTTAATTTTTTTTTTTACACCACAAACACCTACCATTGTAAGAGGGGTGTCATCATGTAACACAAGTTGAGATGCAGTTGCAGTTTTGTTAGAGAAGCAGGCAGACAAATCCAAACCAAGAGTCAGAAAAACAGGAAACAGTGAGAGGTTGGGTGATCTGCAAACAGCAATATGAGGGAATATCCAAAACACACAATGAGAGAACAGAAAAAATGGTTTGGTAAGGTCAGGCGGCAAAACACTGAAAATGACTTTGCACCGAACAAAGAAACACAAGGGCTATAAATACACACACTAATCAAGGACAAACTGAATAAAGGTGAGAAAGATCATGACACATGGGAGGAGACAGGACATGAATCAAAACAAAAACATGTGGCAAAATACAGAAAGACATGACAACGAGGAAACTTGTGCAGTTGTGTTGCAGGTGTTTAAGGAATCAAGATGTGATTGAAGTGTAGACTTTCCACTTTAATTCAAGGGGTTTAACAAAAATTTTCACAGGCTCAAAAGTAATTGGACAAAGTAACATAATTATAAATATTAGAATTATTTTTAATACTTGGATGCAAATGCTTTGCAGTCAGTGACTGCCTCAAATCTGGAATCTGGACATAACCAAATGCTGAGTTTCCTCCAATGAGTTACTTTGCCAGGTGTTTACTACAGCTGCCTTCAGTTGCTGCTTGCTGTCTTTCTGCCTTCAGTTTTATCTTCAGTAAGTGACTAGCATGTGCAATTGGGTTGAGGTCATCACACGTTTTAGAACATTTAATTTATTTGCCTTAATAAGCCCTCGGGCTGCTTTCGGAGTATGTTTAGGGCTTTTATCCATCTGTATTGTGAAGTGCCATCTCATCAGTTTTGCAGAATTTGACTGAATCTGAGGAGAAAGTAAAGCTGTATATGCTTCAGAATTCATCCTGCTATTTCTATCAGCAGTTACAGTATCAATATAAGTTCCATTTGCAGACATAAATGCCCATGCCATAACAGTGCATTTGTTTGACAGATGACATGGTATGGTTTGGAACATGAGCCCATCCTTTACTTCTCCATACTCTTCTCTTCCCTCTTCTCTTCTCATACAGGTTTAATCTTGCATCAGAACTGTTCAGGCTTTTTTTTATTGGAAGAGGTTTTTATTTATTTATTTATTTAAAAGAATTTTACTAGTGGTTTGTATCTTGAGGTAAACCACCTGTCTTTACATTCATGAAGGTGCCTCTTGATTGTAGACTTTCACAAAGATACACCAACCTCCTCCAGATTGTTCTTGACTTGGCTAAATGTTGTAAATGAGTTTTTCTTCAACACGGACAGAGTTCAGTATTCGTTCACTTTAGTTATCTCCCATGGTCTTCCAGGCCTTTTGGTGTTGCTGAGCTTGCAAGTGCATTCCTTCTCTTAAAGAAAGTACCAAATCATTGATTTGGCCACTACTAAACTTTCGGCTATTTCTCTGATAGGTCTGTTTTGCTTTTTTCAGCCTAATGATGGCCTCCTTCACTTACATCAACACCTCTTTGGGCAGCATCCAGTGGGGGAAATAAGTATTGAACACATCAAAAAATTTAAACTCAAGAAATCTATAATAATGAGTCCCTGAACAAAGGACAGGTCAATATTAAAGTAACAGTCAGTATATGGTGTATCCTTCTGCTGCTTTAAGCACTACAGCACATCTCATCCTCATGGACTGCACCAGATTTGTCAGTTCTTGCTGTGAAATGTTCCTCCACTCTTCCACCAAGACATTTGCAAGTTCTTGATCACATCTGGGGAGGGACATATGGTTACACATGGTTTTCCACTGCAAGGATGATCAGATGTCCTTCCTGTCTCGCTGCAACACAGCGAGACACTGTCCTAGGTGTCTTACATTACAGACATTGAAGTTTATTGCTCTGACCATTCTGTGTTTTTCAGAGTCAGTAGAAAGGTCTCTCAAGTGTCATAAGTTATTGTAACTTAATCACCTACCACCTGTAAACTGTTTGTGTCTTAAGGACTGTTACAGTATCAATATAAGTTCCATTTGCAGACATAAATGCCCATGCCATAACAGTGCCTCCATTTGTTTGACAGATGACATGGTATGGTTTGGAACATGAGCCCATCCTTTACTTCTCCATACTCTTCTCTTCCCTCTTCTCATCTCATATAGGTTTAATCTTGCATCAGAACTGTTCAGGCTTTTTATTTTTTTATTTTTTTTATTGGAAGAGGTTTTTATTTATTTATTTATTTATTTAAAAGACTGTTACTAGTGGTTTGTATCTTGAGGTTGATGTACAATAATTGTTTATGGTTCATTGAACAAGAATGAAAAACATTGTTTAAACCCTTTCCAATAAAAATCGGTAAAGATTATTTGGATTTTAAAAAATCTCCTTAAAATACAGTTTCCTGAAAAAGGGACATTTCTTTTTTTTGCTGAGTTTATAAATACTTCAAGTTGTGTAAACTACTGTAGACATACAATATTCCCAGGTATATTCTCTGTTTCTGTTGTTCTATCTCATAACTGCATTGGTGTTGATAGTATGTGGATTATTGAATGGCAACCTGTAAAAATGTAAATTACAATTACAATTGGACCTTTATCTTAAGATAATTAGCTACAACAACAATAACAACAATCATTATTTGAAGAAACTGATAATAAGAAGTGTGAATTAAAAGAAGCACAAACAACAAAACAAGCTGATGCCAGGTAGTCTAACACCAGCGCTATATTTCTTGTGACTTTTCATTAATCAAAGATCAAGCCTACAAATAAAGCAATTTAAGCAGTTATTCAAAGTGTTATTTTTCACTTATATGTTAAAATGGGACTAAGAATACGAATTTATAGGTTAAGTAAGCAATTAAGCTCACTGTTTCACCCATTGTTATCCCTTATAGATTGAGCTTTTAAGTGTAATTACTGTCCACAAGAATAAAATAACTGAATAAACTAACTAAAATTAGAATAAATTCAAAAGTGATTTTCTGAACTACAGAGGACCATATAATCACTCATACATTTCTTTAAATTGTCACAGTTCCATATATAAAAAGATTGCCTTTAGTAAAGTATAAACCAAATCATCATCCGTTTTAGAAAATCCCATGGCCACTCGGGAAACTGTGTAAGAATGAAGAGACACAAATCTTTCTAGGCATATTGTGTATTAGATGCTAAAAGGCATTCATCATTTTTTGTTCTCTTTTTTTTAGTTTGAGGAAAAAAAATAAAAAGGAATAAAATGCATGCAAGTGCCTTGTTTTAAATCATGGTTCTTTGTATGTGTCTTGAGCTCAGTGAAAGGATATGATTGAATTACTTTTCTTCTTTAACATGACCAGAGTTTATTTAGAACATGTAGTATAATCATTTAGGAACTGCAATTTATCCATTAAATCCATGAATGCCCATATGAAAGAATTATTACTTTAACTGTGATTGGCTGTTTTTCAACAAAGTTCTTTTACATTTTATTATCCAACTTTTTAAATGCAGAAGGCTGTATGCCATTGAAGTAATGTGGCTTTGCATTTCCCCAGATAAAGACTACTCTGGGATTTAAATTTCAGTTGAATAGACCAATGACTCCCACTGTAGTATATGATACAAATTATAGGCTCAATATTCCTTTAACAGTCCACGTCTTTACTATCCTTACTTTCACAATTGCACATTATTGGTAAAACAAAATAAACACTATGTTCCTATTACAATTACAGATGGATTAATTTTTGGGGGAAAATGGTTTTGCACACAAACATTCCTATAATCACCAGGCAGCCCACTATGGTTCTTGTAGTCTGCAATATTGCACAGCTGCAGGTAGATACTTTTATTATTCGGTGAAGATTTGTTCTGTAAATATCAGTAATATATACCTGCTCCCTTGTTGACTATGTCTTTAGAATAACACACTTACTAGAATGCCTAGAATCCCCATAATAGAAGATCATAGAATAAGAATAACATGAATGAGTCATTCTAAGAAAAACTAGGCAACCCAAAACTGGCTCCTAAATATGGACTTAAATCTTAATCAAATTAAAGTAGTCAAAGAATCACAAAAAAGACTAAACCTTTACATTGATCTTGTAATTTGGAATGTGTTAGGGTGTTCATAATTAATCTGTTTCTTAATATGCTTGAATGATATTCTATAAATATGCAACCTTATGCAAATAGTTGATAAAAACTTTCTGCTTGTATTCGATTCTAATTCACAGAATTTGGTTGTTCTTTTCATTCAAGGCAATAGACCAACTCATAACTAACTTATATTTTTCATATAAGATTCCAAAGAAGCTGTGAAACTTTATTAAAAATAAATTAACAATATGAGTCAAATAATAATGATACAGATGGAGGAAGATATTTTATTTTTATACATAGGCCTTTTAAGTAGTTTACACAATACAATACAGGAGTCATATGAGTGCTGAGTGTTACGTTAGTCCATTTCTGCTGCCTGCCATTTTGAATTCAGATCGCATGTGTATGAAACCTTTATGAGCTTAATAATTCCAATTTAACACGACTACAGTGACCTGTAAGAAACATTATGAAGCATTTACAAACCCAGTTCCAATTTTATGATGTTATATTATTATCTCAAATACGTTGTGAATACTTGAGCGGTGTGACTCTTATTGATCTCCTCCATAGTTGGATTTCTGGATTGGACTTGTGCTGGAAACTTGTCTGTTGCATGTACTACTTGCCTGTTAAACTCCAACCTTCATTTCAGAAGACTTTAGGAGATTGTTCTGTTGTATATCAGTCTGAGAATTTGGTAAACAAAATACTGATACAATTACCATTAAACCATATGAGTAATTAAATTAGCACCAATAGAATTAGATTTTAATTCAGGTATATTATATATATCTACAATAATCAAAACTAAAATAATTTGGTATAATACTGACAATTTGTAAATTATATTACTTAGATTTTAAAAGTACTTTTGCAGTAAGTAAAGGGGTAAACTAAACATATTTGGTAGGATTTACCATGTGCATTACAGATATTACTTACTAAAATAAACCTTACACAATTAAACATTGTTTTCTTATAGGGACATGCAGAAGGACGGGGGCTGGGTATTCTGAGACCACTAGCACATTTGCTAACCTTATTGTAATGTTAGCAGCATTTTATATGCTTATTGACGGTAGTTTTCAAACTGATTAAGGAGGGAGTGTGTTGGTGAGCACTAGTTACTCAATTCGTTAAATTTCCAGACATCTAAGTACACTTGTTATATATAATAGGCCTATATGTTAGTTATATCGTCAGTAAACGCACGATGCCAAACAGACAGAGAGAGACGAAAATTAAAGAAAAACTGAAGAAGGAGGCAGTGAAAGGGACAGCTTCCTTATCAACATGGGTGAAAAAAGGTGAACTAATATGAGACAGATAGTTGGCATCAAATGTTTACAAAGAGTTAGGCTTGCTGCCATAGTCAGTGTTACCAATGTTCTGTTCTGCCATACAACGATTACCCTTGTGTCCTGTGGCACTACCTCAACTATTATTTTGCTTTTTTATTTAAATAAAATCCATTTAGTTCAGTTGGAGAATATTCAACAGACGCTACAAACTGAAAGTGTCTGCTCCATTCAGCATGCGCATGAGTCGCAGACCAGAATAATAATGAACCCACTTTTCGTTTTCTTTCTAAATTTTTCTTCTTTTTTTTTTTCATTTTCTTTTCTTTTTTTTTTGAAGGCAAAAATGACAAACTTCGAGAGTAAAAAGCCAGTTCAGCAAGCAGTGCTGCAATTTTATGGAAATCAAAATGCTGCTGCCGAATGTAAATTTCATCGTGAAATGAAGAGTTTTACCGACTTTACAGTAAGTGACATACAGTGGGTGTCACTACATCTGTAGATGGTAATACTGTAGTTTTTTTTTATTATTATTTCATAATGTTTACATTTTTAAAAAAATGTTTCTTTTAGAAGTTGCCGTTTTGTTGTAATCATTTCTATGAATGTAAAAATAAAGTACCATTAGGTTACATTAGTAGCCTAATGTCGTTAT
This sequence comes from Ameiurus melas, assembly GCA_012411365.1. Taxonomy (NCBI): domain Eukaryota; kingdom Metazoa; phylum Chordata; class Actinopteri; order Siluriformes; family Ictaluridae; genus Ameiurus; species Ameiurus melas. Next base: position 147,398 of record CM022769.1, on the reverse strand, counting down.
TGTGACCACACACAGTCTGTTTACAGTGTCTAGACGGTAATAAGAACATGTAGTGGAATGAATGTTAGTAAAGTAGTTAAAGTGATAAAACTAGCTCTTTGGTGATGAAGCCCTTTTTGACATTTGAGCCCCTGTCCCAGAGGAACTCTCTGCACGTCCCTGTTTTCTTCTTATTTATCTCCAGAAATAAGCAATGTCTCTTTAAGAGCGGAAACCTTGGCTGAAACTCCATTGTCCAACCCCCAACAGTCATTGAAAGTGTCAATCAGCGCGTGGTGCCCTTTGATGTTCGCGCTACCCGACTTGTCTTCTGCTCAAAAGCAGTATTTGTAGCAGGCCGAGACTACAATACTTTTCATCCCGCCGAGGTCCTAGGTGTTTTCTCTGATTCCTCTCAGATAGTTAGAGCCCCGAAATTTACAGAAAAATCACAAAAGTTTTTGACAGGAAGGTGGAAGTATATTTAGTTTGTTTGGGTTTTGTTCTTTTTGTTGTTGTTTTTTTTTTTTTTTTTTAACAAAGACAAAATGCCACAGCTCAACAGCGGAGGGGGAGATGATCTCGGAGCCAACGACGAAATGATTGCATTCAAAGATGAAGGAGAACAAGACGAGAAGATTGAAGAGAACGCGTTCACCGAGGGGGACTTGGCCGATCTGAAATCGTCGCTGGTGAATGAATCTGAGATCGGTCAGAACTCGCACCCACCGGTGGGTTTCTCTCTCGTGTTTGTTTCACCTCATGTCTCTAACTCTCTGCTTTCTGCTTTGAGGCCATCAGCAAAGTGCTTTCTGCTCTTCCTCCTCTTCTATCTGCACGCGTCTTCTGCTGGGTTGTTGATGGTCAGTGACCAGCAGTGGCCCGTTACAGTCCAACAGCCTGGAGTTTATTCATCTAATTCAGTTGTTCCGAATGCGTGCAGGTGGTGAGACCAGGACACCAGGAGGAGCAGAGAGGGTACGAGGAGAAACACAGGGAACATCTCGAACATCTGAACGACGGTGAGTGTAACCAAGCTGGAAGGAGAAAATAAACCAGAAGAAGGCTAGACATAACGGAAATAATTGCAGTCCCAATTCTATAGATTAATTCTATTCTTCCGTGTTGCTCTACTACATGTAAACACATACTTTTTAGATTACGCTTCGTTTTCTGTTTGTCACCTGGAAAATAAGTTCTTTACTGGTAGGCAGTGCTGTTATATGAAAATAGTCCACGGCCTGAGGCGAAGTGTTCCATTCCGCCAATACCTCTGAGATTTATTAAGGATTTCAAATTTTGATTTATTAACCAACGTTGCATCGCACTTTTTAACCGTTTATAGTTCGATTTAATCTTCTGTAACGTCTGCGAGACATAGGCTTAACTTTCTTCTTAACATCTCTGTTCAAGTTAAAAAGAGAACAATGCAGTTTATCTTGTCACTGAGAAAACGGAAAGTGTGATCAATTCTGTCGTGAAAAATGTCCCATGGCGAAACACTTGGTGACTGTTACAAAGTGCTGACACTGGGGACTCCTTCCATAAATGTTACAGAAACCTGTCCTAACAGGAAGCTTCACCATTTCAACGATTATACCTTTTTCTCTGTTAAATAACAATACGCTGTGTCAAAAGATGTTTATTACTGGAGTGTCCACCTGTGAATGAGCTGTTGCTATTGAAACGAAAACGTGCGCATTAATAAAAACCGTTTTTTTACGTAGTGTCAGAACTATTGCTGTTATAGAAACTTTCTCAACACTTTATGATCCTAGAATTCAGCCACGCTGTCGTGTGATTTAAAATACACATTTTTCTTTGATTAATAAGTTAATTAAGGTACTTTAATGTTGACGTTTAGTGGTAGGATACGTTCCTATCGTACGATGCATTAAACCGTTCTTCATGCCTTACTGCTTTATTGTGTAATGGTGAGATATAAAGATGGGCTACCCAGTTTATTTTTTAACTTGGAACGTAGGGCATTAATTTCACATGTGAAAGTAAAATTGATGTTACTGTAAATACAGTAACTGTGCATTAAAGCTTTCCACCATGTATTTGGACCTGGGACTGAATTAATCCCTCATAAATATTTGCCCTTTAGGCTTTGTCAGTGAGTGAGACTTTTTGTTATAACATATCATATTTCATATTTAAGTACCAAAGCCTCAAGATGGAGGGATGTACAAAGCATCAACATATTCTGGATACCCGTTCCTGATGTTGCCGGAGCCCTATCATCCCAATGGACAAGTGTCACCATCTGTAAGTTTCTTATTGTCTTTTTTCATTGCACTCATAACTAATTATTTTGGAGTGTGAAGTCAAGCAAACTGACTGGTCAGATCTGTCTTCCCCTAGTTAGACTTAAGAAAAAATCTATCTTGATTCATTTTAAGTCTTGATTCATGCCATCAGCATGCTAAGCTATAGCTGTAAGAGTAAAATTATACATTTAATTTGAAGATGTTTGTCTTCTTCATGTACAGCTGCTAAGTGCAGCCTTGTAGATTAATGTATTGGTTTCAGAAAACAGGATTTATTGAATTCTAAACTTTTCCATATAATTTTCATAACAGGCTTTTTAGCTTTTTATGTTACTTAGAAAATCATTTAAAAAATTGATAGTTTAGCTGGATATACGCCTGCATATACAGTGGAGTCCAAACGTATGAGACCAAATTTATTTTATTTATATAGAAACAGAAAGTTTTAGAATTTACAAAATTTACAAAATGTGTTCAGATGACACTCTCATGGATTTGATTTTGTGGAGTCTATGCCAGCTTGCATGCGTGCTGTCAAGTAAAAAGGGGAAGGCACTGAATAGTAGGAAATTCTGACATTTAGGAAAATATTTCTCAGATTGTACTTTTTAAAAGTTGCTGATAATATAATTTGTCATGAAAACCTCTGTGTTAAATTGAAAATGCCAAACAGAAGCATTTTACTTGTGGTCTCAGACCCCATTGTACATGTGTATTTATATATATATATATATATATATATAACCCACACACATACACACCGATCAGCCATAAAATTAAAACCACAACGGATGGGATATATTAGGCAGCAAAATCAGTGCTCAGAATTGATGTGTTGGAAGCAGAAAATATGGTCATACGTAAGGATCTGAGAGACTTTAACAAGGGCCAAATTGTGATGGCTTGATGACTGGGTCAGAGCATCTCCAAAATGGCAGGTCTTGTGGGGTGTTCCCGGTATGCACTGATTAGTACCTACCAAAATTGGTCCAAGGAAGGACAATCGATGTACTGGCGATGGCCCATGGCTCATTTATGCACGTGGGGAGCGAAGGCTAGCCCGTCTGGTCTGATCCCAAGGAAGAGCTCTTCTAACACAAATTGCTGAAAAAGTTAACGCTAGAAAGCTTACAGCTAGAAAGCTGTCAGAACACGCAGTGCATCACACATGCGTATGGGGCTGCATAGCCACAGACTGGTAAGAGTGCCCATATTAACCCCTATCCACTGCTAAAATCACCAGCAGTGGGCACGGCACGTGAGCATCAGAACTAGACGATGGAGCAATGGCAGAATGTGGACTGGTCTGATGAATCATGATTTCTTTTACATCATTTGTATGGCTGGGTATGTGTGCGGCACTTACCGGGGAAGAGATGGCACTAGGATGCACTATGGGAAGAAGGCAAGCCGGTGTGATGCTTTGGGCAATGTGCTTCTGAAAAACCTTGGGTCCTGGCATTCATGTGGATGTTACTTTGACACATACCTACTATTGTGACATGTACTTTGACACGTACCTACATTGTTGCAGACCACATACCTTCATGGCAACAGTATTCCCTAATGGCAGTGGCCTCTTTCAGCAGGATAATGGTCCCTGCCACACTGCAAAAATTGTCCAGGAATGGTTTAAGGAACATGACAAAGAGTTCAAGGTGTTGACTTGGCTCCAAAGTCCCCAGATCTAGCATCTATGGGATGTGCTGGGAAAACAAGGCTGATCCATGGAGACCCCACCTCGCAACTTACAGCACTTAAAGGATCTGTTACTAATGTCTTGGTGCCAGATACCACAGCACACCTTCAGAGGTGTTGTGGCGTTCATGCCTCGATGGGTCAGAACTGTTTTTGCAGCACATGGGGGACCTACACAAATTTAGGTGGGTGGTTTTAATGTTATGGCTGATCGCTCCATATCTGTATACCTCGCTATGAATATTATAGGTGATATATATATAGATATGTGTGTGTGTGTGTGTGTGTGTATATATATGTGTGTGTGTGTATGTGTATATATATACACACACAGCCTTACACATATATACAAACTTTCTGTTGACAAAGTTTTAGATTGGAGAGTAACCTCTACTGTTTCTCGTTTTTTTCTTAAGCTTTCTTTGTCAAATGTAGTTTCTCAAGCAAATGTATTGTTTGTTGTGGTGCTCTATTGGAAATTTTTCCACGTATTTTTATACTCCGTATAACATGTATAACATAACATGTCAAAGAAAAAGAGCAGGAGAAAGCATTAATACTGATAAAGTGACACTGTGGAAGTATATAGCAACTAAAGTGTTATTTTTCCAAAATCATACTGAAGTGTAGTTCTACACTTCGCACTAACTGACCAAACATTTGGAATTGTCTAATGTCGTAACATTGTTAGTATTCATGTATAACACATGGTTTTTCATTTGTATGACATGTATTAGGTCTTTTAATCCCTTATGTCACTAAAATGCATGATTTGAAGAGAATGTACAAAATGTTCATTATATTAATTAATTACAGTTAATTATATTAACTGTAAACAAGAGAACTGCATCTAGGCTTTTCTCAGCTTTCTAGGATGGACAATAAAAACAATTGGGCCTGACATAGTGAACATTAGTCCCGCCTGGCACATAGTCGGCGTTCAACTTAATTCCAAAGGTGTTCAGTAGGGTTGGGGCCAGGGCTCTGTGCAAGATATATTCAAGTTCTTCCATAACAACCTTGGCACACTATGGCTTTATGAACCTTGCATTGTTCACAGGGGCATTGTCATGCTGGAACAGGTTTGGGCTAGGTCTGTACCAGTGAAATATTAATGCTACAGCACACAAAGATACTCTAGACTGGGGTCTTCAATCTTACCCACAAAGGGCTAGTGCGGCTAAAGGCTTTCATTCCAGCCAAATAGAAGCACACTTGAAAGGTGATTAGAGACCAAGATGAAATGAAGTGCAGTCAGTTGTAGCTCATGTTTGGTTGGAATGACAACCTGCAGCCACACTGGCCCTTTGTGGATAAGATTGATGACTCCTGTCCTAGACTACTATATGCTTCAAACTTTCTGGCAACAGTTTGGGAAAGGCCCACATATGGGTGTGATGGTCAGGCGTCCACATACTTTTGGCCATATAACATATTTACTTAGAATTATGTAATTATGTAACCCTAACTTGAGGATGAGGATATATGATATGGTTTTATTATTATGATTTTTTTTTAGTAGACAGTATTTAATGATTTTGTGACTGCTATGATTCCACTGAATCCCTGCAAGTGAAAGAGTTTAAAGGATCTATCAGAAATGTGTTCATTCAGTGAAATATTTTGGTGAATATAAGGAATTTTTTGGAAAAAAATAGGCAGAAGCAAAACATTGGCTTGAGGGGTAGTATAATTTAATTTTTTTATATGAGACCAGACTATCTTGCCGTTGCAAGGTGAGAAACGCAGTGCTATTTCACACTACACAAGTAGCTGAATTGCTTGAGCAAATCCTTTAAGAGCCTCTAAGAGGTGGTGGGAGTCTTATTTCCAGATGATCTCGAGCATCATTTAGATGTTCCCATATGGCACTTCTGTTCATCTTGTTCACATGCTGGGAGGTTATATTCATAAGGGTATGATGTGGCATCCAAGTGATAGATACATTCAGAAAATCAGATTTTGAAATTATTCATATGATTTACATGCACGTAAATAATCTGATTTGGGGAAAACTACGGATCTAAAGGAAGCAGTCTTTTATTGGATTTCTTTCTAAACACATAATGTATACACAAATATAAACTACATTTAGATGTTTATTTTGCATATGTCTGTATGCTAGTTGGAGTGCAGAGTAATCAGGCCCAGGCATGCAAATATGCCCACATATGATGTTATTCTGGAGCTGTAAAGTTACACAAGAATATGGATTTAGAGAGACACTGGTTGCAGTGGACTATGAACTGAATTAAATTTTTGTAGGCCACAACATAAAGAGAGAACTTTGCAGAGCTTTTCTGTCTAGGACCTCTTTATTTCTGACTAAAGTCTAGCAGTCCTTGTAACCCCATTATGTTTCATCTTTCTGTACTTTTCTCACCTACTGTATCTTATATCATCAAAAGACTTTCACTAAGTGAGTCAGTCTGTCATGTTTATTTATATGATGTAAAATGAAAGAAAATCCCCCACTTCAAGGTAACCATGGCTCCCAGATCATAAATGATTGATGTCGGCAAGCCCAGATTGATGACACATTTATGGTCTTCAGAGGGCTTTTTGCCTTATGAATAAAAAAAAAACCCTAGAAATATATATAACACGTTGCTTTCAGCCCAAACATAGTAGTGAGTGTCTCTAGATTGGAGAACCTGGGACAAACAAGGATGGAATGGCAGAAGTGCATCCACCATGTCTTCTCCCAGGTGTGTGGGAAACCTGCATGCCCCGTTTGATCGCCACCACTCAAACTGTTTTCTTGAGGGGGTGAGGCATGGAGAAGGAAGGGGATGTGAGGAGTGTAATGGTTGCCTTAGCACAGTGTAATACATTAGAGCATATGAAATTCCCTAGTAATACGAAAGCCCTGCCAGAATGACAATACAACCTTCATAATATTACTGTCCACTTTTTTGAGCTATAAAAATACTGTCAGGTTTGTGTGGGTATGTGATATGTGGTGTGATACTTTATATTGTAAATCACTATGAAGACATGAACTGTGACCTTTTTCCTCATCTTCCTGAGCAATGTTTCATCGCAAAGTTCAGGTGGTCATGCTACACAACTAAACATACAGTATCTATTCAGCGACATTGACTATAGCATGGGGTAAAAAAGTATACGTAACTTTAAAAAGTTGAGATGTTTACAAATGATTGCTGTGCTTATTTACGTGTGTCTGTAGTTTACCTTTGCACAAGTGAATATTGAATGTGTAATATTAATAATAAGTAATAATTAGTAATAGTAATATAATAGTGTGGAAAGCTTTTTAGAGTTTTTTTTATCTTTATGATCATTTCTTTTCAACACATGTTAAGAAATCTTTCATCTCTAGCTTTTACTAGTGTCTATGAGAAGGAATGTTGTACAATTACACAATGAATGCCATATTACCATTAAAATTGTAATAGAGCCACTCATAAGCATGTTATATGGACCGCAAAAAATCTACCTTAGTTAAGCTGCTTTCACTGGACCAATTTCGATGATCCTTTGTAGCTATTCTTAGAATCTTTATTAATTGTTTTGTCACCTGTTGTGTTGACTTGCAGAGAGCAAGATCTGCCACATGCCTTTATACACGTCTTTCACCAAAAAGCCTAGTGTGTTGATACAGCAGTGCACAAGAAAACAAAAAAGAAAACACAAGAAATGAAAACTGATAAGTTTATGCTAGACGTGTGTTAATACAGAGTGTGCATACTTTCTGGTACGCCCATGTACATGTCTGTTTCCATATGTGTGACTCAATGGGTATCAGATGGGAGTGGGATTTGGCTGCTGTGGCCCCATGCGGCTTGGGAGGCTCCGCTGGGTCTAGGCCACACTAATTCAGGGTGTGTGTGGTGTTGGCTGACCATAGCAGTGGGAAGTGGAAGAAGTTCTCCATATGTCCCAGTCAAGAACCGTCCTTCTTTTCGTTCCTTCTTTCTTTCTTTCCTTCCATATTTATATCTTATAGTTCGTCATGCCATCATACAAGAATGTGCATTTTAGTCAGCAAGGTTATAAATAATAGTTTATGTTAAACAAGCAGCGTATTTCTTCAGTTTTCTAGATGAAGCCAAAAAAAGAAGTTTTTGATCTTCATGGGTGGCATGCTTTCCTCATTTCCTTTAACACCATAGAAAGGCTTCAGGTGCTTTTGGCTGTATTCATGTTTGCATATAACATTACATGCGTGTTAACATTAGCATATAGTTGAAATGATATATGATGAACTAACCCTGAATTAAAGAGGCTTTATATTATCAGCATGTGCATGTATTTGAGTGATATTTTAGGGAGCTGAATTGTGTCACAATATGATTCTGCTAAGCATTCTGCCATGTTAAACAATAAACCAGTAGTTCCTCAGAGGTGAAAAAAGCAGCAGTTATAGTACTGAATGTGTTCATTGAGTTCACTTGTTCGTTATAATATCATTCAAAAGTTTGGAAGAGCCACAGCTTTTGAATTATTTCCAAATATTGCAAGATATACACTACCCTGATTCTAAAGACTCGATTCAACTTCGCTCAACAGCCTTGCCCCAGTCTTACTTTAAAGTTTACATGTGTAAATTTGTTGGAAACTAGCATGTTGCTTCTTAAGGACTTAATTGTCCTGGTGTGAAAACTTCTCTACCTCAAGAGAGCAGAAGTGAGGAATAAGTGAGTGGTTCTTGGTAAAATCCAAAGTGGTCTACCTCAATGCTATGGCCTTGTTCAGAATGCATTTCCCCTAGAAATGAAACATTGTTGTTCCAAGTATTTTTTTTTCTGTAAGGAGGGGGTTTCCACATTGACAAGTTGTTCCATTCACATATTATGGAATGTGGTTTTCCCATGTGTTTTTGTCCCCCTATAATCAGGGGTCCAACTGGGAACATTTACCTACCATAAATAGAGCTATGCTTGTGGGATTGAGAACAAAGTCTTGTAGATAGAAAAAGGGGGAAATCATTTTTAAAAATAGTACTATCAGTGTGAATATCTAAGAGTACTAAGTTTCCCTAGCGCTCATTAGAAGCATTTTAATATTGTGCATGAAAACTATTACAAAATCATTAAATTGGTCTGTTCCTTTGAGACATTTTAGAGTGTAGTCTTTGAGCTCTGTGTTTTCATTGCCATTCAGCTGTGATCAACACACATGCATGGTGTGAGCATTGTGGTAACTGCACTGCACACATACATCTTACATCCTGTGTTCAGTGTTATCAAGGCCAAGTCATTCTACAAGAGTAGAGTGATGAGGTATAATGTGGTTAGACTAAGAACTGTCTCAATGTTTGTACATGAGTGTTTGTGTGTATATTTGTCTGGATTAGTGTACCATGGCACATGATTGTAGGTGGCAAAGATGTTCAGAGAGGTGAAGGCATGTCGTCTTTCTCTAATTTGTTTTTTATCAGATGAATAGAGTGGGGCAAACAATTTGTGAAGCTGCGTTGTGGCAGAAGGGAGTCAGCAGTAAACACTGAGAAGTTAAAAACCATGTAGTGCACCTGGCACACCTTACTTTGAGCGACTTTCAACAGTCAGATGCATTCTCATCTTTAGTGTTAACCGTTTCGCAACACTGTTGTCAAAGAACATGTGTACATAATGTTTACTGATCTCTCTCTACTGCCTACACAATCCCAAACACTAAGCCCCACACATGTTTGCTTCCTTTGATCATGAAAGCCAGATTTGTGGTCCTGAACCTAAAATAATTTTACTGGATACATTGATATTGCTGGTTTCCAAACTGAAATAAGTGGAGGGAGCAGTCTTATTCCAAGACGATCTGCAGTTGGTGATGCAGAAATTGCCGATGTGTGTGAACAGCTACATTGAAAGAAGCCAAAGTGCTGTTGTGAAAACAGTGTCCTTGTTGTTTCATGGAGCAAACATTACAGTTGCATTACAAGGAAGCTTCATGAAAAGGAGGAAATCCTACATGTATCGGTGGCTGGATTATAAAGAAAAAGAAAAGCAGAGGATCAGGTCTTTTAGGACTATGTTTTATATTTTAAAAAATGATCATACATTCATTCTGATTTTATGAAAATTATCAATTAATTAAAATACATTTCAATTGCATTGTTTTGGCCAATAGAGTCATTTATATGCTATTGCATGGCTCTTGAAATTCTTTGTCATGCGGAATTTCTTTATAATATTAACAAATAAGGTAAATGTTGTTAACTCTAGCATTTAATAATATTAATTTAAAAAATTGTCAATTGCAATCAAACTAGCCTCATGCCACATGCAAGGTACAGATTTTAATAACTTCTATTTCTAATCTAAGTACCTGACAGGTGAATTAAGTCATTATACTGCTATGTAACAGACAATCATTCTTAATGAGGCAGGCTATGTTTTGGCGAAACATCACTGGGTGTATAGCTCTACACAAATGTTGGGTTTGTGCAAGTACAGTTGTTAGGTGTTGTGGTTTACCATGGAAAACAGAGCAAGCAAGACTGTTACCTGAGAAACAAAGTAACTGTTATCATGGGAAGCAAATCTTCACAGCTTTTTGTTCCTTCTGCTACAATATATGCAGGTTATATAGGTTATGCAGGGTGTGTGTGTGTGTGTGTCCTCTTCAGGAGGTGATATGCATGCTGAATCTAGATAAGGTCTGCTGATTTACTTGGCCAGTCTAAAACCTTCTACTTTTCCCCAGATGAAGTTGTTTGTTGTGTTGCCAGTGTGTTTTGGGTCATTGTCTTGATGCATGATGAAGTTCCTCATAATTTGATTGGGTGCATTTCTCTGTAAATTGACAGACAGAATGTTTCATTACTACCATGCTGCTAACATCCTGAGATCATGCTATCTAAAATGGTTTAAGACAGGTTACAGTTTTTTCATTATGTCCCTATGTATTGTCATTATAAAACCACCAGTTTATTATTATTATTTTTCTTCGTGTCATGGCACACAACAGATTTTGGTTATACAGTTATATAGTCCTAGCTCCTTGGAAAAATTGATCTCGATTATGTTTTTAACTGCCCACAATTACATGAACATGATCGACTGTGATATTGACGTTTAAAGTTTGTCCTTTGCTCATAGAAAACTCAGCTACCTATCAAATCAAGCGCTTCCTAAACTTACAGCCAGTCACCATAGAGTGGTTCAGGGATGACATCATTTTGTACGCCAAAATAGGGAAACGAGTTAGCATTTTAGCTCTTTCAGTTCCATCCCAATGTCAATGGGTTTTTTTGAATGGGATTTTGGTTAAAAGCCTGAAATAAAGTCCGTGGTGAACACAAGCTCAAAATATTTTCAGGTTTTATTCTACGACATAAAATATGCCAGTAAAACCCCACTCATGATTTTTTCTAAAGCTTTTATGTGTATTGAAAAAGGCAGTTGCTAACTGTCACAACTATGAGCCGTGATATTATGAACAAATGCTTGGTACAAGGAAAACTCGCAATAATTTGCATCGGACAATGAGACACGAGGGGTTTAAATGACAAACGTAATTAATGACACATAAGGGAACAACCAATTACCATAACCAATTACAATACAGCGGCAGAGACAGGACAGAACTCATAACAAATGCACATGTCGAAAGTAAACAAAGTCAATGTCACTAAAATGACACTTGCACGAGGGGAAATCATAACACAAACACATTGCTAAACGGGACTACAGACGTTGTTGAGGACATTAAATGTGATCACGCCAAACAGGAAAAAAAACTTTGCAGATAAACTGGTTCAGGTGTGCTAACCCTAACCATGTGCACAATTTCCCAAAAAACATGGATGAAGATTCATCCACAGAGTAAATCCGTATTATAGAGGAAAAAAAAAAAAGAATTTTAAAAATATATATATATTTTATGGTCCCTTTCTGCATTCGCTTGAGTTGTTTTCATTCGGTTGAATATTGTTATATTTGATTTCATATTTTCATTTGGTTGATGGTATTTTTATTTTTACTTATCCTGTATTTTGGGTACAGTTTTATTTATAATTTGCTTGTATGAGATGATGCACTTTAAGGATCAGTCTAATTTGATGTAAAGATTTGTACATTAGCAGGAATGTAGCATGACATGGAGGTGAAAGCAGCGGTCTGTTTATTTAAATCTGAAAGTGCAATAAATATATGTTCCTAAAATCAACAAATAATTGTGATAAATAATCGTGATCTCAATATTGATCAAAATAATCGTGATTATCATTTTAGCCATAATCGTGCAGCCCTAGGACAAATAAAGACTCCAAAGGGGACATTAATGCTGGAATTAATCCATTGTAAACCCAAATCCAACAGTTACTGAATAACTGAATTGTGGTCACAGATGCAGGTGTAAAGCTTAACTGCCATCAGGACAAGCAGAGCAGAGTGCTCTAGGACAAGTAGAGATGTACAAAACAGGAAACGGTATCAAATACATCAGCTGTCACATACCTCTGAAGCTTTTACCCCCAAATGTTTATCGACAAGTCCAGAACTATCAGCAGCCTTCAAGAACATGAGCAAAAATGTATATGATAATGTTATATTAAGTAATAAATTAATGTGAACTGATGTAACAAATGATTTTTCAGCTGATACATGAACATACTGTATACTGTTTTTCTTTTTTTTTTTTTTTAAAAGTCCACAGTTTTCAATAGTTCTTAAATCTGGAGACTGACATGGCCATTAGAAAATACTGGTTTGTGTTTTTATTAGGGGTTCAAGCACCAAAGGAATCCTATTTCAGTTGTTAGGATTTGTCTTTCTTTCTTTCTTTCTTTTGTTCTTTCTTTCTTTCTTTCTTTCTTTCTTCTTCCTCTTCTTCTTCTTCTTCTACTTCTTCTTCTTCTTATTTTTTTCTGACTTAAAACAAATCATGCAGACCAAACTGTAGGTTGGTCTTGGTCAGTAGGTAGTACTTCCTCCTGCTACTCAAGCAAATGAAATGGGCCTGATTGGCCCATATAGTATATATAGTATAGTATATAGTATATATATATACTATAGTGCAGAATTTTATGTTTTGTTCAGTATCTAATTTTTTATCCCATCTGTTTTCCGCTGATTCTTTGGGTTCTCCCAAATAAAAAAGCCTCAAGAATCATTTATCTGCACCCATTTGGATTTGTTTCATAAAAATGTAATAATTTGCATAATATGCAAAACATGCTTTTGTAAACTAGTCCTAGGGTTTTTGGCATATCTTCAAAAATTTGGTGTGAAACTCAATAATGATCAAAAACATTATTTATAAACAATATGTTCACCAGTTGTCAGTCAATAATAATGAGTAGGAGCCTTATTTACTTAAATAAGTAAGTCATGATTGCTTGTGCATATCCACAGAAAACATGATGGGCTTATAATGGACAAGATTCTGAATTTGGGACAAAATGCTTGGGACAAGTTTGGGGCATGGTCATACATGGAGGAGCTAAGTTTAGATAACTGTTTCTCTGGAACCATAAGTTTGAGCCAGCTAAAATTTGGTATCATGCATCTATGTTCTAATCTGTAAGTGGATTTTTTGATGATGACCTAATATATTAAAAAACAAGCTTTCAGAAGGTATTTGACCTGGTATTTTTTTTAGGTTGATTCTTTTGCTCAAACTGTAAAATAAATAAATAAATATATAATAAATAAAAGCGTTTTGGAGCATTTAACTCCACCCATTTTTGATAATCTGTATAATATGTAAAACCTACTGTTGCAAAAAAGTTCTTGGAATATTTTGCCAATCTTCAGAATTTGGGGTCAAATTACTCATCAGAGTCTGAATCTCAATAATGATCAATTCTAAGGAGGTGGAGACATGTTCAGTACAAGGATGTCTGCAAAAAGGTAATGGCATGGTCATTTAAAGGGAGTTAGATTCAAATAGCATTTTCTCAGGAACCAAGAGCCGCTAATCTATAATTGTATTTTTAAAAATCACTGAATTACATCAAAAATATGGCCACCTTCAGCCAGTTAGCATTGAGCAGGCATTTCACACAACTAGCATTAAATTATCGTAATAAAACTTAATAAGTATATTAATGTATGGACATTTTATTGTACTGTGGACCTTGGCAAGAACTGGCCACTGTGAGCACTATTTGTGAGGCATGCTTGGAACTCGCAGATTGTCACTTGGGGCTTTTTTTTTTTTTACTCAGATTAAGACTATAGCCAAGTCTTGGTGGAAGCAACCAGGGTTTGGAATAAAATATACCAGTGCGAAGAATTTATCATAAATGCACCACCATGTTTACAGTAGATGTATTAAAGTAGGTGCTTCCCCCCCTTTTCCCTAAATGTAGTAATATTTAATATTTGATTATGAAAAAAAAACTCAACTAAAGCTAAAAACATAAAAACATAAAAACCCCATACATTTAAAATCAGACTATAAACAACACTATTGTGTGTTCTATGCTTAGAAGTTCAAAATATAGCTGCCATGTTTGTCAACAAGGTACCTATTAACTAATTAACTAATATTGTTTAAATGTATTCATGTAGAAATCTGTCATTAGTAGCCTTCATACAATTGATAGGAAAGGGCTACACACCCATGTTAAAATGGCAGGTTTTTGTGAAGTAAAAAAAAAGAAAGAAACTAATATAAATCATGTCAGTTCTTTTACCACTTTTAATGTGAAATTGCAAACTATTCAATTAAAGTGAAAAACAATCAAAAATCTTTCAAGGAAAAAACCCCAAAACATACAATAACCTAGTTGCATAAGTGTTCCCACCCCTAAACTAACACTTTGTTGTTGATTTTATTATGGCAATCAGACTTTTTAGGTAAGAGTCTATCAGCAAATCTTGACTTGGTAATATTTGCCCACTCTTTCTTGCAAAAACATCTAGATCTGTCAAATTGTAAGGAAATCTGCTGGGCACAGCTTGCTTCAGGTCACTGCAGAGATTTTTTAGTTGGATTCAGGTCTTAGCTCTGGTTAGGGCATTCAACAACAATTATCTTCTTTTGGTTAAGCCTTTACTTTGTTGATTTGGACATATGTTTTAGGTGATTGTCATGCTCTAATGTGAAATTTATTTTCATCATCAGCAGATTCCATATGAGATTATCAGAATGTTTGGCACTAAAATCTACTGGTATTTCTAGCTATTTAACCTGCAGTTTGAAAAGCAGCTCTAAAGGATGATGCTGCCACCACCATGCTTCAGCATGGGAATAGTGTTCTTTTGTTTTGTTTTGTTTTTTGCACCAAACATACCTTTTGGAAATATGAAATTATTGCACATTTTTGAATTAGTCTAATCAGACCATAACACATTTTTCCACATGGCTTAGTTGAACTTGTATGTTGTTTTTTTTGTTTTTTGTTTTTTTATGAGAAAGGACTTCCATCTAGCCATCCTACCCTGCAGCCCAGACATATGAACAATATGAGAGATTGGTGTCAGATGTAGAGACATGGTGTCCGTGGGTCCTTAAAGTATTAAAATGTCTTAAATTCCTTAAAGGGTCATGAAACCTCCCTCTTTAAGCTCAAGTCTACCTCTCAATTTTTTTGAAAAATGCAGCTTGAAAATGTGTGGATGACTGTGCAAGGAAGGGAGGGGGAGTGGGCATGGCAGGGAAAGGCAGGAAAGGAAGAGAGGGGCGGCCTTCAGAACACTCACAATAAAGATAGATAAATAAAATAATTATTAAGTATTATTCAGTGCAATAGTAATAGATACTGTAATGGTAAATTTGACATCTTTTTCTCTTCTGACTGCCGTAATCCATCTCTCTATATTTTTTTCCTCTCTTGGAAAGTCATGGAAAGGAAATACTGGATTATTTTTTCTTTCACTGTTGGAGCAAATGGTAATGCAAAAGTATATTTGCTCTGGTCTCCCATATACCTCTGTGGAAGTTTACCCTGCTACAGTTCACTTAAACACAGAAATGGATGTATGTGCATGAACACAATCCATTATAGCCACTGTATCGTGTAGCATGATTGAAGTGGCGTTCAGGTCTTAAAATATTTTGGAAATGTCTTGAATATGGTATTAAAAATTTGAAGTGCTGAAACCATCAGATATCCTGAGAAAGTAATCAGTATATCAGTTCCATTGATGTTGCCATTGGTGTCCTTAGTAAGATTTTGTCTTCTCCTTTTGTACATTTTGGAGGAACGTCGAATTCTTTGTAACGTCACTGCGATGTTCCATTTTCTCTACTTGTTGATGATGGCCTTCACGGTGTTCCATGGTACATTTAATGCTTAGGAATTTTTGTTACCCCTCTCCTGATCAATTCCTTTCAACACTGAGACCCTGTATAAGCTTTGTAAGCTCTTTGCAGTCGAAAACCAAGAAGATGTCAGGAAAATCCTACAGAAACAGCTCATCTTTATTTGAGGTTAATCAGAATAATGTCGGTGATAACAGTTGTATGATAATTACTTTTGAAAATGAGATTGAATGTGATTAGTTCATTCTGAACACAGCCGCATTCATAATTATAAAAGAGTGTGCACACTTTTACAACAAGGTTGTAACTTTTAAATTTTTCCTATTTTTCCCTCAAATATTTCTGATTGTTTTTCACTTATTTCTTATACATTTTAATTTCACATTGAGGATGGGAAAAGTTCTGACTTGATATATTTTAGTTTAATTGTTTTCATCACTAAACGTTGCCATTTTAACAGTGGTGTGTGAACTTTTTATATCCACTGGACATAAAAGCATTCCTCATGTTACAGGATAGCAGTTTGATGTCATCATTGCATAATGTTTCATAACAAGTTTCCTATTTCATATCTGAGTGGCTCAAGATGAGAGAATTAATCTCGGATGAGAATAAATTGTGATTTATATAAATTTATATTTATAAATGATATTATTTATGATAAATATTGTCATTTTTATAAATGTAGCAAATATCACTTTATGTAAATTTAAACTTTTGTTTATACAAATGGCAATTTAACATGGATTTTGTTGCCGTACCTAAACCCTCCTCCTTATCCATAACATGAAAGGATTTAAGTAAGCCCTAGACAAGATGAAGGTATGTTTTGAGGTCTGCAAGATGAAAGGAAGAGCCTGAACATTAAATCAATATTTCCATCAATAGAAACATGCCCAGAAGATTAAAGAGAAAAGCAGGTGGCTGCAGTGTGCTAATAACACACTGGGCATTACTTTAATTGATATGAAGAGAAGTATAATAGAAGAGGGAAGTATAATGCACACGTGGATGAAGGTGTTATAGTGGCACACCGAAGATCTTTAGAAAGTATTGTATCTACCCCAGAGGTTGCACTTATCCTTTAATCAACCATGGCTCCATTTAACAACACTCACTTCAGAAGTGATTCTCTTATCACATGCTTTTCCATTGGCTGTACTGTAAGTCAAGGTGGTTAAGGTGGTTAACTAAATTATATTTTGTGTTTTGTGGACTAGACAGGTCTCCTCAATAATAAATAGTATTGTATGTAGTGATCACCAAGATTTGATTTTTAACAAGGTGCTCAATTCTTTTCCCCCTCTCGCATGCAAATGCACTATGCCTTGTTCTGATATTACTGATATGAATAATGTTAATGCATTTCAAAATGATTAAGCTATGCTCACTGAATTTAAATCAATGCATGTATCAACTTATCATGTGCCAGTAGTCCAGTCAGATGGTTAGGAGATCTGTTCCCATAATTCCCATAATGGGTCAGTATGAATGGGTCAGTTACAACTTGATTTTAAAATATAATTACAGCATGGGATGTGTTTCCAACATGATTCAATAAATGCAATTATTCTTATAAATTGATGGCCATATTTAGAGTTGAGTTACATGGTATTGTGAGGTGTTGATACGGAAATTGTTCACAGTGGTATTCAGACCCCATGCATAACTTAAAGGTCCTTTCACACTTAAGTAAAACGCCAACGAATGGTGCTTTCACACCAAACGTAAAATGATTGAGCGCCTTCAGCTAATTTGCACCTGCAAGGTAGGTGGCACTGACCAAGAATGCATTTTACGCCTGCACATTTGGTGGCGCAACCCAGTATTCAGCTGATCGGCCTATCGTCTTTGACCACCGAGAAGAAAAATCACTTAAGTGTTGCTGCATAGCGCCACAACACAAACTGAAGCAGAGAAATTAATTTTCTTATTTTATGTGTATTCTACCCAGAAAGGAAGGTAGAAAGTTTTTTGTGTTTTTGAACAGCGCCATCATGCTGTTTTAGTATGAATGAAATAATGTGAAATATAATGCAGTAACACAGTAGTGGGACAAAACCCGAGTTTAATGCCCAAGACCAGCCCACTTTTTTTCATGGTGGAAGAACTTTAATAATTGAAGTGAGTTCAGTTCTTCCTATCCTGTTATATTTATTACTGACATGTTTCAACAAGAATATAAAGATAAATAACAAATGACATACTGAGAATTGTTTTCTGCTATAAAAAGTCAAATTGTAACATTATGAAAAAAAAATGTTTGCATTCAAACAAATATGAAGTATTTCAGTAAGAAATATACTTTATACTACGGCATGTGACGACGGTTTGTTTATATCTCCATGGTACGCTCACTTGTGCGTGTGTGTGTGTGTGAGAGAGAGAGCATGTGTGCCAAGCAAATGGCACTTTTTAATGCATAAGTAACTGATGTACACCATTTTATCGGTAAAAGGCCAATTGGATGGAAACAGGCGGGAGACAGCAAATATTGCAAACCTTTTTATGCACTTTCACTTTGCTGATATCAGAAATGCGCAAAAAGTATCAAATTTGGCAAATGATAACAAGAATAGCAACAGCAGCATCTCAAGGCACATGATCTAAAGCTCAAATCTAATTGGATGGCCCGTTTCATCACTGAGCGACAGCACTATATAAGTGTGCCATTTACCATTTATTTGAATGAGAGGTCAAGAATTCTTATATCAATAAGCAGATTATTATTTGCATATTTGCAGGGAAGAGACAAAGAAACAAACAATACTATTAGGGTAGAAAGCAACACTGATTAAATGGATCACATAGAATCACTCTTATAAACATTTTTTTAAAGTGGTATAAAGCTCTCGGCATTCAGAAACCAAAGACACCAGCAGCTCAACATTCATCTTGCTACTTGCTTTCATCTTCTTCTTTGGCTTCTTTTTCGGCTTCTTCTTCTTCTTCTTCTTCTTCTTCATTGGCGCCACCAAGTCTTACTTTTATGTAACTTCAGCGGCTATGTGAACAAATCTGCAGATCACAATGGTCGGCCAGTTTTTGATCTGGCGCGTCAAAAAAAAATTCTATAGCGCATCAACGAATTTTGAGTTTGGCATATTAAGATGAAACATGTCATCACAAGCGTGACCTGAGGGTACCTGCACAGTTTAAGCACAGCGTCACCTAGTGGTCACGAGGTATGAAAAAAGGCTCATTTTGCTTGTAAAGGTTGACCAAAAACCACGAGACTTGTCTCATTAGAGTCGGTGCGGCATACCAAGTGGAACAGTGCCCACATTTTCACATGTTGCCATTTTGAGCATCGACCATTTTGAAGTTTGTTGTAAAATGCAAAATTTTACTAAAGCATTGGCATATCGTTTAGAAACTCTGTATGTTTCTTTATTAAAATTGTCTTTATCGTTTACCCTTTTGATCTTTTGTTATAAAAAAAATCACAAAAATACTCTGCTCACATGGATATCAAACAATTGCCAACATAACCACGTGATTGGATTATTGCAATGCCGTTTTAGCCGGAGTTTCTAAAACTGCAATTAACAAATTGCAGTATGTTCAGAACTCTGCCGCCCGGATCCTGACGGGAAGCAGGAGATATGACCATATCACTCCTGTTTTGAAGTCCTTACACTGGCTCCCGGTCAGGTTCCGGGTGGATTTTAAGATCATGATGTTAACATACAAGGCATTGCACGGATTGGCTCCACAATATTTAACTCACTTATTAATCCCGTACACCCCACATCGCAGACTGCGCTCCTCTCAGGCTAATCTACTTACGGTTCCACTAACCCACCTTAAGTCTATGGGTGACAGGGCTTTTTCTGTCAACGCTCCTTCACTCTGGAACTCTCTTCCCCCTGAACTCAGGGAAGCTCCGTCCTTTGGCATTTTTAAAGCTCTTTTAAAGACACACTTTTTTAAACTCGCTTTTGATTCTTAATATCGTTTTGACTGTTTTATATTTGTTTTTTATTACAGTTTTAGTCATTTTATTTAACTTTTATTTATTCTGTGACTTGTGTTTTTATGTACAGCACTTTGCGAAGCTACTTTAAAGGCGCTTTATAAAATAAAGTTTATTATTATTATTATTATTATTATTATTATTATTATAACACAGATTTATCCAAAAAATATTTCTTAAATATAGGTGTGCAACAATTATTGGCACCTCTATGAATTCATATGAAACAAATGTATTTGAAGTATATTCCCATTGATACCTATTTTTGTGATTTTTTTTAAATAACAAAAGATCAGAAGGGTAAACAATAAAGACAATATTTCACAGCCTTCAGGGCATGGTGCTGATAACACATACCGAGTTTCAAGTTTCGCCTGTGTTATAAATATGAGGTAACACACAGGCCAAATTGCCTTAGTCATTCTTAACAATGGGTAAGAGCAAGGAATATAGCTGTGATGTGCGGCAAAAGGTTGTTGAGCTTCACACAATGGGAAGTGTCTACAAGAAAATAGGACAAGCGTTGAAAATGCACATTTCCACCATCAGGCAATAATTAAGAAGTTCCAGTCAACTGGGAATGTTATGAATCAACCTGGAAGAGGACATTAGTCTAGATCGTCTCAACGCAGTGAAGTGGACGGTTAGCGTGACCAAAAAATCTCCAAGGATCACAGCTGGATAATTGCAGAAGTTAGTTGGTCAGAAAGTCTCCAAAATTTCAATCCGAAGTCACCTAAGCCCCGAGCTGTGGCTCAGGTGGTAGAGCGGGTTGTCCACTAATCACAGGGTTGGTGGTTCAATTCCTGGCCCACATGCCTCCACATGCTGAAGTGTCCTTGGGCAAGACTCTGAACCCCAAGCTGTTCCCAATGGTAGGGTAGCACCTTGCATGGTAGCTCTGTTGTCATTGGTGTGTGTGTGTGAATGGGTGGATGAGAGAGTGTAAAGAGCTTTGTAGAACTGTTAAGGTTAAAAGGCTGTATAAGTGCAGACCATTTGCCTACATTACAACAAGTTGTTTGGAAAGGTTTCAAGAAAAAAGCCTCTACTCTCAAATAAAAACAACTCAAGCTCAACTCAACTCAAGACAGAATCAAACTGAATCGGGTTCTGTGGTCAGTTGAAACCAAAATAGAGCTTCTTGGTAGTAAACACCAGATGTGGTTTTGGTGCACACAGAGAGGAAACCATATGGAAAAGTATCTCATTACCACGGTTAAATATGGTGGTGGATCTTTAATGTTTTGGAGCTGTTTTTCTGCCAGAGGACCTGGACATTTTGTTAGGATACATGGCCTCATGGACTCTATCAAATATTAACAGATATTAAATGACAACCTGACTGCTTCTGCCAGAAAGCTTATAATGGGCTGTGGTTGGATCTTCCAGCAGGACAATGATCCAAAAATCAAAATCAACACAAAAACTTTTACGGACCACAAAATGAAGGTCCTACCTTGGCCATCCCTGTCCCCTGACTTGTGGTCTGTAGTTCACTGGCTGAGGATCTTGAGAAATGCTGTTTGTGTTATTTAGTGATACAGGTGTTTCAATTATTCACTAAGCTCCCTGGGAAACAGTTTTCAAATGAGACTGGCAGTGACATGACAATTACGCATAAAATGCCATTCCTTCTTGTTGAGAGCTATAAGCTAGGTAATAAACCTGTATAGACTAATTCTACCATGTTGACTTCTGAGTCTACAATTAAGTAAACTGAAACTACTCAAACAGTAAACTGTTTTAAGTTAATCTTAAAAATAAACGTACTGCACTGAAACATATTGCCACCTTTAGAGTTCATTATTTTTGCTTCCCTTCTTCCCCACGGTATGTGCCATTCAGACCAGACACTTTTGAGAAATCATGTGAGCCAGCTAAATAATATGAATTAACATTGCCTCTAATTATGAATATTCATGACTCATGGAAAGCAGCCAGTTGTTGTTGAAGCAAACTCAGACTCAAAAGAAAGCAGTGTGAGGTGATTCACAAACAGGCTGTGTGAGAGGCACTCCACTACAGTTTAACATAAGAAAGAATTTTTTTTTCCAGAAGAAATGCATTTTACTGAAAGTTAGGAATTATACAAATATGCATTATAAGTTATATCACATTCCCATTAGAATTTACTACAGTATTGTTTTTGAAATTAGTAACACTCAATACACAGTTGCAATTCTTAGGCTCAGAGTTAGGCTTCTTAAATGACTGCTATGCTACAGTGAGGGAAAAAAGTATTTGATCCCCTGCTGATTTTGTACGTTTGCCCACTGATAAAGAAATGATCAGTCTATAATTTTAATGGTAGGTTTATTTGAACAGTGAGAGACAGAATAACAACAAAAACATCCAGAAAAACGCATGTCAAAAATGTTATAAATTGATTTGCATTTTAATGAGGGAAATAAGTATTTGACCCCCCTCTCAATCAGAAAGATTTCTGGCTCCCAGGTGTCTTTTATACAGGTAACGAGCTGAGATTAGGAGCACACTCTTAAAGGGAGAACTCCTAATCTCAGCTTGTTACCTGTATAAAAGACACCTGTCCACAGAAGCAATCAGTCAATCAGATTCCAAACTCTCCACCATGGCCAAGACCAAAGAGCTCTCCAAGGATGTCAGGGACAAGATTATAGACCTACACAAGTCTGGAATGGGCTACAAGACCATCGCCAAGCAGCTTGGTGAGAAGGTGACAACAGTTGGTGCGATTATTCACAAATGGAAGAAACACAAAAGAATTGTCAATCTCCCTCGGCCTGGGGCTCCATGCAAGATCTCACCTCGTGGAGTTGCAATGATCATGAGAACAGTGAGGAATCAGCCCAGAATTACACGGGAGGATCTTGTCAATGATCTCAAGGCAGCTGGGACCATAGTCACCAAGAAAACAATGTCATGTCACACCCCTCTTCATCTCCCTCCACTGGCTTCCTGTAGACGCCCGCATCAAGTTCAAGGCCTTGATGCTCACCTACAAGACCTTGTCAGGAACAGCACCCTCCTACCTCAACTCTCTCCTGAAGGCATACATTCCCTCTCGCAATCTGTGATCGACTAGCGACCGACGTTTAGTAGTTCCCACTCAGCGTGGCGTAAGGTCCCTTTCCAGAACCTTCACGCATACCTTTCCCCAGTGGTGGAATGCTCTTCCGATCTCAATCCGGACTGCAGAATCTCTCACTATCTTCAAAAAACAGCTAAAGACCCACCTTTTCCGTGAACACCTAACCAACTCCTAGAGAGAAAAAAAAAATACCCACACTTACACCTCTACTCTGTACACTTTGCTTCCTCTGGTATTCAATTAATGGATCTTTTATAGTAGCACTACTTGTATTGTTCCCTGCTTGATATATCGCTTTGATTATTTGTAAGTCGCTTTGGATAAAAGCGTCTGATAAGTGAATAAATGTAAATGTAATTGGTATCACACTACGCCGTGAAGGACTGAAATCCTGCAGCGCCTACAAGGTCCCCCTGCTCAAGAAAGCACATATACATGACCGTCTGAAGTTTGGCAATGAACATCCGAATGATTCAGAGGACAACTGGTTGAAAGTGTTTTGGTCAAATGAGAAAAAATGGAGCTCTTTGGCATCAACTCAACTCGCCGTGTTTGGAGGAGGAGGAATGCTGCCTATGACCCAAAGAACACCATCCCCACCGTCAAACATGGAGGTGGAAACATTACGCTTTGGGGGTGTTTTTCTGCTAAGGGGACAGGACAACTTCACCGCATCAAAGTGACGATGGACGGGGCCATGTACCGTCAAATCTTGGGTGAGAACCTTTTTCCCTCAGTCAGGGAATTGAGAATGGGTCCTGGATGGGTATTCCAGCATGACAATGACCCAAAACACACGGCCAAGGCAACAAAGGAGTGGCTCAAGAAGAAGCACATTAAGGTCCTGGAGTGGCCTAGCCAGTCTCCAGACCTTCATCCCATAGAAAATCTGTGGAGGGAGCTGAAGGTTCGAGTTACCAAACGTCAGCCTCGAAACCTTAATGACTTGGAGAAGATCTGCAAAGAGGAGTGGGACAAAATCCCTCCTGAGATGTGTGCAAACCTGGTGGAGAACTACAAGAAACGTCTGACCTCTGTGATCGCCAACAAGGGTTTTGCCACCAAGTACTAAGTCATGTTTTGCAGAGGGGGTCAAATACTTATTTCCCTCATTACAATACAAATCAATTTATAACATTTTTGACATACGTTTTTCTGGATTTTTTTGTTGTTATTCTGTCTCTCACTGTTCAAATAAACCTACCATTAAAATTATAGACTGATCATTTCTTTATCAGTGGGCAAACGTACAAAATCAGCAGGTGATCAAATACTTTTTTCCCCTCACTGTATGTGGGCTTTTGTGAAGCACTTTTGTAGTTTTCTGTTAATGAGATACTTCACCCCCTGACATGTAGCTAGTAATAGTACTAAAATGTCCATATCACAATATCTGTGTTCCCTAGAGAAATTAATATATAAACTGATTAGCACAAAGAATAAAATGAATTTTGAGCTTAAACATAAGGGGTGCTGTATAGTTATTATAACACAATTTACTAATAAAATAAAACTACAAAATAAATAAAATCTTACGAGTACAGCTTCTCACTGGAGAGGATCAGTTAAAATGGGTCTTAGTATCACAAATCACAGTTCTAAAGTTCTTCCCTTTGTGTAATTTGTACTTTGATTTGACAATGTATGCTTAGTCTAATTACTTCGACTTCTGTCTTTTGTGTGTATCTTTTTGATCACATGCTTTGGATGTGCCAGCAAAACAGGCTTAAATAAAACAGTCTAAGTGGACACCAAATCTATATTGTGTTTCACTATGTGTAATCACTTGACATGACAGTCAGTGACAGGCTGCTTGAATCTATAATATGGGGTAGAAAGAAATCAACCCTGGTCTTGACAGGTTTGACAGAAGTAAAAAAGAATCCATTCAAAGCAACTAAACAATAATAAAGGAATTAGCTGTATTCTGAGTTTTCACATTTTTCCTGTAAAGCACGGGTTTCAAAATAATTGCCAGCCCCACAATCCATATTTGGTGAAGCCCTTGGGATGACAGCAGTGATCCTCTTTCTGTAATGAACAACCACAATTCTGAAAAAATTGGGACAATATGTAAAATGCAAATACCCCAACTAACCCCCCAAGCTCGCCCCATCCCCCCCCCTCCCAACACCAAACAGTCATCTGAAAAGTCAATTCACCCTGTACTACATTGAAAATACATTACAACACTTTATTTGATGTTTTACTTTGTGAATGTAATTTTTTTTTCAAAATATACACTCATTTCAAATCTGATGATTATAACACACTCCAAAAAAATTGGGACAGTCAACTATTTAACCCTATTTAAAACCTTTTCTTTTAATAACATTTATTAAGAATACTGAAGAAACCAGTTGGTTAAGTTTAGCAAACAGAATTCCCCCCATTCATCCTTTATGCATTTCTTTATCTGTGCCACTCTATGGAGCGTTCATTGCCTTATTTTGGCTGCTCTGCTTACGTGCAGCCATGTACTTGTAATCCGGGCAGAATGTGATTTGGCGTTGTCCCTGGAAAAGACGATGTCTGGATGGCAGCAATATGTTGCTCCAAAATGTATACATATCTTTCTGCATTAATCGTGCCCTCACAGATATGCAAGTTATTCAATTCAATTCAATTCAATTCAATTCAAGTTTATTTGTATAGTGCTTTTTACAATAGACATTGTCTCAAAGCAGCTTTACAGAAATATCAACACGGTATACAGATTTTAAATGTGTGAATTTATCCCAACTGAGCAAGACACTGAGTGGCGACGGTGGCGAGGAAAAACTCCCTAAGATGTTTAAAGAGGAAGAAACCTTGAGAGGAACCTGACTCAGAAGGGAACCCATCCTCATCTGGGTAACAACAGACAGTGTCAAATAGTACAGTATGGATGTACATGAAGTCTGTATGGGCCAAGTTACCCATACAATGGGCACTGACACGCCCCCATACCATGACAGACACTGGCTTTGGACCTGACGCTGACAACAGCTTGGATGGTCCTTTTCCTCTTTGGCCCGGAGAACACGAAGGCTGTTTTGTCCAAAAATCTGAAATGTTGACTCGTTAGACCACAAAACACGATTTCACTGTGCTACTGTCCATCTCAGACGAGACCGCACCCAGAGAAGTGGGCGAAGCTTCTGGACAGTGTTTCTGTACGGCTTCTGCTTTGCATAGTAAAGCCTTAACTTGCATCTGTGGATGCTGCAGGGAATGGTGTTAACTGACAAAGCTTTACCAAAGTATTCCCAAGCCCATGTCAGAATCTCCATTACAAACTCATGACAGTTTTTAAGACAGTGACGTCTGAGGGATCGGAGATCATGCACATTCAGAAGTAGTTTTCTGCCTTGCCCTTTACGCACCGAAATTTGACCGGATTCCTGAATCTTTTAATTATATTGTGCACTGTAGAAGATGAAAAACCCAAAATCCTACCGATTTGTCTTTAGCGAATGTTGTTCTAAAAGTGTTGGACTGTTGCCAGATTGGTGAGCCTTGACCCCTTTATATACTATGATTAGATGATTGCCTAATCTGTTTCACCTCATCTTCTTATTTCAACTTGTCACATGGCTATTAGTCCTAAATTGCCCCTGTCCCTAATTTTTTGGGACGTGTTGCATGCATCAATTTCAAAGAAAGCAGCAGCAGTTTTATGGAAATCAAAGAGCTGCTGCCAAATGTAAATTTAATTGTGAAATTAATAGCTTTACTAACTTGTGGGTGTGTGTCTACATGTGTGGTTGGTAATACTGCAGTTATAAATTATTTCATAATGTTTAAATTTTCTTTTAAAGATTCTTTGGTTTCATCTCTCCACTAAAAGTTGTCGTTTTGTTGTAATTAATTCTGTAAATGTAAAAATAAAATACCATTACGGTATCATTATTGTGACCACACAAAGTCTGTTTATAAAGTCTTCCAGGGTAAGATAATGTAGTTGTTAATTTAAATTTAGTTAATGGTAATGTTAGCCCTTGGTGATGTAACCCCTGCAGAACCCATGTCCCTGTGTTATGGTAAATGGCACACTTATATAGTGCTTTCATCCATTCACCATTGGTAGCAGAGCTGCCATGCAAGGTGCAGCTAACTTGCCATCAGAAGCAAGTTTGGGGTTCACTGTCTTTGGCATGTGGAGTCATCCGAGCCGGGAATCAAACCGCCAACCCTACGATTAGTTGACAACCCGCTGTACCAACTGCGCCACGCCCGCCCACCTGTGTTCCAGCCATTAATTTTAATCAGAAAAAGGTCAATGCCATACCTGACAATCTGGAATTAACTTCTGCTGAGCTCTCTGTGTTATCCAAAGGCTTTATTTTTATACCCACAAGGCCCACTCCCAATTAATTGACAGCCAGGAGAATTTCTTGCACTGGATTATTTGATCAGTGGAGTATTTTGGTAAAGGTTACCATTTCCAGTTGAGAGTATGCTATGCACATTTTGGCTGCCGCTTCTGATTGGAGCTTTACCTTTTCTTTCTGTTTTTTCTGTGTTTGTATGCATTGGCACTTGTTTCTGCTGTATTTGTCCTACTGGCTGCTGTTTGTGGTGGAGCTCCGGAGCATCAGCCTTGATCCACCCCGCATGATGTGTGTCTGCCCACTCGCTATGGACTATGGTGTGCCTGTTACTTTTGTCGATGGCAGAGAGATTGTATGATCATTCTAGTAGTCTTGGGACTGCTCAGTGCTCCATGTTTGTCTGTGATCACTTTGTGGATCCATGTCACTGCGTTCTGAGCGGTGTTGCCTGGTGTCATTGCAGCTGTACAGGCTGTTTTGGACATATCATCTCTTCCCTAAACTAGACATTGCTTCTTGTTCTTATGGGAGGAGGGAGTTGAACCCCAAACCCTGGAGTTGCGATGTAAACATATTAACCAAATTAAGGCTGACAATTTTCTTACATTTATTTTAAGTTCCATTCCATGGCGTCTGCCAAATGCCGTAAACGTAAATGTCTTTGGATTGTGGGTCGATTTGAACTCCGATATGATAAATATTTATTATGGCTGCTGATGTAGCATGCAATTCTGTACCTTTTGTGGTCTTATGCACACAGCAAATTCATGGTCTCTGAACTGAGTTTTGAACAACACCGCGCTGGTTACACCTTTTAACGGCATCAGAGACGCTGTGAACTCAGGTTTAAATAATCCATAACACTCGTGGTATTGTGATTTCAGTTTAGTTGACTAATTGTGCAGCCTTACCATACTGATGTCTCAGAGGTCAAAGTTTGGTGGTTTAAATATCCTCTAGAGGTCTCTGTTAAAGTTTTTAAAGCATTTTATGTGTTTCCATAGTCAGGTAAGTGGCACTTTCTCCGTAACGGAGAGCTGCCAGGTCCATAACAATGGGTTTTCCTCATAAATGCGATTTTTTTTTTAAATAATATAAATATTTTATGTTCTATGGTGAGCCAACCCTTCTCCATTCAGTTAGTGAATTTTATTTCACATAATTCACACAAAGTATCTTGTTTCCCAAAAACTATTTTTCCTTTTTTCCCCCTTTTTTTTGTCATGTTCATAATGCAGGTACATTTCATTCATCTAAAATAGAAAACATGTATAGACTGCTTTTTTCCTGATGTCTGGTGTTACGTAGTCTATGTAATGGAAGTTAGGATGGATGCAAGTGCAGTTAAAGACTTTTATTTGAGAGAGACAGGCAGACAAATCCAAATCATGAGACAAGAGCATGGTCAGGCAATGGGTCAGATGATCTACAAACAGGCATAAACAGGGCAAGGCTAGAATCTAGAACAAGAAACAAAAAACAACCGTTTGGTAAGGAGATAACACTCAATACTACGCAATGTACAAAGAGACATGAGAGGTTTAAATGACAAACGTAATCAGGGGCGAAACACAAGACAGCTGAAAACAATGATGTCACACATACGGGAAACAACCAATTACAAGACAGGGGTGGAGACAGGACAAAAACCATAACAAAAGCACATGTAGAAAGTAAACAAAATCAATGTCACTGAAGGCCCCAAAGTGTGCATTCACTAAGAGCTCATGCATCGGTTTGCGCTTCGGGTCTCATGCTGCATGTCACAGTGCTAGCTCGAGGGGAAATCATGACATCTGGACTCTATTGTCAGGGGTTTAGGAAAATATAAAAAGATGGTTCAATATACTGATAATAAATACATTCTCTGAGAATTTATATTTCAAGTTTTGACTGTAAATGTCAAGTTCATAATGGTGGAATAGCTCTAATGAGCTCTGTAACTGAGCACTCAGTTTGGCCTTGGTAGTGGTTGGGTTGTGCCATATTCTTTCCATTTTGTTATAATAGATTTCATAGTGCTGCTAGGAAGGTTCAAAGCATTGTTGTTTTTTAGAACCTTAATATTTTCCACCTAGCAACTTCATCTTGTACCTTCACGCGCAGTTCCTTGGTCTTAATGACAGCAGCCATTATGCTACTTTGTATCTTGTTCATTAGAATGTTCATTAATTAGCAAGTGTCTCCCAAAAACATTTCATAACAAACATAGTATTTATGGTAAATGGTAAAGTATGGGTAAGTATTTAAACTCATTCTTAACGAGTAACCTTGTGTGCAGCTCAAACCTCAAAAAGACAGAGGCCACTAATTTCTATACCAAACTTCTATACCAAAGTTAGATAGAGTGAGTTTGATCTGTTGTCCTGGCGTTAACTTTATTAATTCTTAATGAGTAATTATTGATTACTGCATTTGAAGCTGTGTTAATGTAAATCTGTTTATTCAGTGTAATAGAGGAATGTATGTTCATTTAAGTAATTTTTTATTTGTGTGGAACTGGTGTACACAATTGATTCAATTGTGTCAGTATATTCAGTTGACTTGTGTGGTGTATCTGTTGTACACTAAAAAGTTCATTAAGTTTAATAAATTCAAGTGTGTAAATTGTTTCCATGTGAATTAATTGATTTGCATTAACACAGCTTGTTTTTGTACAGTCTCAATGATTAATGATGTATATTCAAATTCAAATTAAACTTCACACAGCCACCACCCAAGCTCAGGATCAAACTCAAGACCCTGAAGCTGTATGACAGCAATGTTATCCACTCCACTGCAACCATGAGCAGGATCAGGATCATGAGCAGAGGTTTCTAAGTAATTAATGAACGAATGATTACTGATAGTGCCTTGTAAAGAAAGGCCACCACTGGAATATAATAATGTAATGAGGGAATTGTACTATAATGCAATATATTGCAAATTAACTGTTTAGTACTATGAAATAGACATCTTTGTTAA
The DNA here is from genome assembly GCA_012411365.1 of Ameiurus melas. Classification (NCBI taxonomy): domain Eukaryota; kingdom Metazoa; phylum Chordata; class Actinopteri; order Siluriformes; family Ictaluridae; genus Ameiurus; species Ameiurus melas. Next base: position 116,945 of record CM022769.1, on the reverse strand, counting down.
TCATAAATATTATCTTTCTTTTTTCAAATAATCCATGTTTCCTGACTGGACAGACCTTCTACAGGAAGGGAAGAATAGTAGGATTAGGTGTGGGTGCAGAGGCAAACATTGGTTTTAGTGTGTTTAAACGTGCCCACCTTGTTATGTCTGCAGTGTCTTTGATGTCCTCCGAACGTCAAACTAGGTGGCTTTCATTTTCTCCCTCAGAAATGCCAAATTATTTCCAGATTGTGGCACAAATGCCAGCATGGACTTGTTGTCACTCATAATGTTTTAGAGCAGGCAAAAGCAGAAGAAAACCCTAGTTTATCATGAAGGATGTAAACAATGCTTTGGCCCGAATCATTATTGAATGAAACCGAAACATTGTTCAAATACAACAACAAAGCATTTGGTTAAGGGATCATGGATCCAGTGCAAGTATACAGTTCAACTTTTGATTTAAGAGGAAGTGAAACTGATCTAAAATCTATTAAACAGAAAAAAGAATTACCAGCAAGACAAAATAAATACATACATAGGTTTTAAAGACTGCCATAGAATGTTTAGCTAATCACACTTTGACTTATAGAGGACTTAATTAAATTTTTTCTTAGTTTAAAGTAATACTAGACACAATGAACTGTGTATCTCACCAGGAATATTGTGGCAAATATGCCAGAAAGAAGAAATTCTTTTCTTTTACTAGGTTTACAATTTCTATATTCTTCATCCTTTGTCCCCATCTTTACGTCACTGTTTGAACAAGTGTAGACAGCGTCGAAAGCTGATAACTAACATTGTTTTCCCACAGACTGACTGATGCCACATACACTGCTCAACTGAAAAACATGTCCCCCTCATAAACAGGAAAATCACAAGGGTCTTTATATGGAAGCTGCATGCAAACTATGGTGAGCCTCCTTGGAGGCAACATTACTGTCCACGCATAACATGATAATATTAGAATACTGTTATTTATTTCATATTCTTTAATATGTATTGCATTGCATAGCATTTTGATGGCAACTAGTAAATCATTTATGAGATATGCACCTTCAGAGCAAGTCATGAATAGCTTATTATTTTATTTAACACATTCAGTCTGGCTGCATCAAAAGACAAAACCTATTCATATAAAATTGTTGCTCTCCCTAAGTAGGAGTGTGCAAATAACTCGTGTGTAATATGTATCAATGCTTAAATAGGAGATTAAAGACATGACTCTCAAAGCAGCTCTCTGTTCCTAAAAAGACCTCTAATTTCCTCTTCAAAAAGCTAGCTACTTACATGTTTAAAACCAAAGGATACATTACGATGCACAGTGTTTCATCTGTAATGTGAGTGAAGTGACACACAAGTGGGTCATGGTGGTCAGTGCAATGGGGCCATCATTAATTTCCATCATCCATCATATAGGTTTTTTAAGCAGTTTTCTTGTTCAAACAAATATCAGATAAAAGCAAATCAAATTTTGTTAGAAGATTTTGTTTGGTAACAACATAATTTGAAATCTGCTTTGATTCCAAAAGACCACTAGGTTATTGTAGTTTCTGTTGGTGTGCTGCTTTGTACTGTATAACTACAGAACTATAATTATTGTAAGCTGGGGGGCATGCTTAAATTAGGAGGTTGTTATTACATGTTAAACAAGTCTGCACATTTAGCCCCAGCAAGGGGAAGAAAGTGCTGAACATGGAGAACCAGTACAAGAGCTGATAATTGCTTTAATATCAAGTAACATCAGATATAATACAAACTATATGTATATCAGGAGGTTCCTTTTGTGCACCCCTGTATTTTTTTTCCATCATAATCCACCAAATTTTTGCATTTTCATTCAAAACAACTAAACAAAAACTCTAAAATCTTTTACAGCTTTTAACACCATATGCTGTAATCTCTCTCTCTCTCTCTCTCTCTCTCTCTCTCTCTCTCTCTCTCTCTCTCTCTCTCTGTGCAAGTGTAATAGCTTTTTGGCATATAATGGTGTGCACCTATTGAAGTAATGGTGAGCCATATTGAAGTTTTAACCCCTGAAGCTTTTTTTAGTCCTGAAATCTTTTTATGATCTGACAGTGATGATCAAATAGAATATTATGAGCTAATCAAATAAAGGTCTTTAAAAAAACAAAAAAACATGTAGGCTGTAACCCCCCTTTTCTCTCTCTCTCTCTCTCTGTATATGTGTAATCTTTGTAGGCTAACAAAGTGGCAGTAGTGCAGCAGCCTCATGGGATGCACCCACTTTCATCTCTTCTACCATACAGCAATGAACATTTCAACCCCAGTCCTTCACATCTGACCTCAGATATGAGCCAAAAACCAGGTATGTGTGTGAGTTAACATGTGAGTTAATGCAAGTTTATGTCTTATTGTCCAAACAGATAAAATTGGTATATGGTTTCCTAATAATAATTAAAAAACAAAACCCACCCATTGGAAACGTCAAAGGGTTTTCTGTTACTTTCTCATTTCTTTATGTTGCTGAAATTTTCTCAAAAGAAATCAAAGGACAAGTTTATAGCTGATTCAGACAGTCACCTTAGTTGACCTTGGGAAGTTTAATAGTAAGACTTTGATTTTCAGCATAGTCAAAATCTTGGCCAGAGGTCAGTAAAAACTGATGCTTGGCCACAGAAATGGTGAAATAGCAAAGCACTAGACACACTGGGTCCCCAAATCACCAAATGCTTGACTAGATATGTGTAAGAGTAGAACACAACCATATTCAAGTTCTTAGCTATTGGAGTGACATTCACCCACAAAACAAACTTTGCTACACAGGTTTCTCAGACCAACATGCAGATACCTTGGATATACATACTGTATAGACTAGCTTGATTTTCACAAGAACTCAGACAAGAAAACAAAAAGGCAGAATTTGGGTTAGGCATATACTGATTGAGGCAAAAATTCAACTACAAGGGCAAATAAGAGGATGCCAACTAAGGGACAAACAGAAAAAGTTATGACTTCTTGTTTTCTTGTTCTTAATCAGTCTATGACATGTTTATTCATTCTTTATTTTGAGACTGTACAGTCATCTCAACACACTTTCACTATTCTGGTTTTAGCAAACAGTAGAAAATCTGCTGTTTATTTCTAGCATTCTCATTTGTCAATTAAAATACATTCTTTATCAAAACAGGTCATTTAAACTTTTAAACTTATAATGCATTTTTAATATTTGATGCAATAGAACAAGTGATTTAGAATAATGTATCTGTTTTGCATCTTCAGGACACGCTGTTGTAGTAGATTTACAAGGTTTTCCTAGAGCTTTACAAATAGAGTAGAGGCTTATCTAAAATATTATAAAGCAGTCATGTAATGCTGCAGGGGTGCTGAAACTGACAGATGTTTTGTTTTAATTTTCAGGAATCCATTATAAGATTTTCAAGGTTTTCATAGCTGGCGTTAAGAGCTTCATTTTTATTTCTCGCAAAAGGCTCATTTGTATCAAAGAAAAATCCCATAGCCCTGTTCTGTAAAATGTCAAACAAAATTACAACACACAAAATATTTTTAACATAAGAAAATTCAAATCCACCAGAATTTTAAGGAATCTCTTTATAGTATTCCCCAATCCTTTAGAATCCTTTTAAACAAGTCTGCTCATTTAGGCCTCTCATCAGACTGTCATTCTTTTTAGCTACAGTGCTCATTACACTTTGTTGTGTGTTGGCAAAATCACTGCTTTTGTTATTCCGTGCAAAAGTCAGCTCTGGAAAGCCAAACAGGGGTCATTTACAGCAGATATAAAAAGTCTACACATCCCTGTTAAAATGGCAGGTTTTTATGATGTCAAAAATGCAAGATAAATCATGTCAGAAGCTTTTCTGTGTTTCTTGTGAAATTGCAACCTATAAATAAAAGTGTCAATATCAATGTCAAGTTTATTTATATAGCAGCATGAAAAACAACAAAGGTCGTCAAAGTGCTTTACAACAATAATTACAAAATCTCAAATAGAAATAAAATAAAAAGAATCATATTGGTAGAAATCCTAGTATTGTAACAGTCGTTACATAAGAATCAAATTACAAACATAAAAATCTCTATGATTGGTCAAATGCCAAGGAAAATAAGTTTTGTTAAAGTAGGAGCCTTTCTAATATGTAGACGCAGGCTATTCCAAAGCTTAGGGCCAGCCACATCCAGAGCACGATCACCCCTAAGCTTCAATATAGATCTGGGAACCGTTAGGAGCACTTGATCACATGACCTGAGAGTTGTAGAGGGCTTATGAAAGGATAGGAGCTCCGTAAGGTATGAAGGAGCTAGATTGTTAAGAGATTTGTAAACTAGTAGTTTTTTAAATATATTTGGTAGCACACCAATAGTGTAATGAAGCAAGAATAAGGGTAATGTGTTCGCGATTCCATGTACCCGTCAGGAGACTGGCGGCAGCATTTTGGACTAATTGTAATTGGTAGTTATTAAATTTTGGTGCAGTGGATGCCAGACCATCTCAGTCTTACTCTCATTTAAGTATAGGACATTTTAATACAGCCATGATGTTAGCTCCCTATGAGTAGCAGGGCAAATCCTCTGAGACTGATGAACTGAGGGGCATGGTTTAACAGTTTGATTGGGAAAGTGGACATTAAAGATAACAGGTTTATGATCAAAAAGATTGAAGTCACAGATATCAATATCAGTAACAGCTAGCCCATGAGCTAAAAGCAGGTCTAATGAATGGCCTTGTACAGTAAATGTGAAGAGCCTTTCACCAGTTGTTCAAAGTTAAAAGAATGAATAAGACTTCAGAACTCCTTGGGTAGCAGGTTAAATTCACAACACAAATGAATTTTAAAATCGCCAGGTAGTAAAAGTCTGTCATAGTTTGGAACAGTTTTCCTTAAAAAGTTCACAAATGCATCAATAAAGTTCCTGTTAGATTTTGGTGGCTGATATACATTAGTAACAACCATAGGGTTTGTAGAGTTTAATTAAAACATTTGGAGTTTGAGACTGTGGTAATCTTCAGTCGACAGGGTGCAAAAGTGAAACTTAAATATCATACCTAACCCCGTCCTGTGGTCCTAGGAGAGTTGAAAAAATTACAGTCTGGTGGCAGCTGTACAGAGAAAGTACTAGAATCCTTGATATTGACCCAGGTTTCAGTCACAAATAAAATATCCAAATGGTGTGAATTGAAGAAGCATTTAAGAATAAAGGTTTTATTTGCCAGTGATCTTGCGTTGAGCAGCACCATGTTGATTGGTGCTCAAATCCAGCTGTAGACCACAACACAGCCAGCGAAGGCTTTGGAGGTTCACGCCAACTGTATGATGCGATGGTGGTAGCTGCAGAGAATGTTTAATTTGAGGATGTTATAATCCATTTATAAGGCTCAGTGATAAAGTGAAAAACACTAAGAACCATTTTAGTAAAAAATTAAAAATAAATGATGTAAAATAACCTGGTTGCATAAGTGTGTACTCCCCAAAACTAATACTTAGTTGAAGCACCTTTAGATTTTGTCATGGAATTTAATCTTTTTGGATAAGAGTAAATCAGTTTGGCACATCTTGACTTAGCAATATTGCTAACCAATATTCTTCCTTGCAAAAGCATTGAAACTCAAACTGGATTTGCGTCTCCAGTGCACAACCCTCATCAGGTCACCACTCAAATTTTTGATTGGATTTAGATCTGGACTCTGGCTGGACCATTTCAAAACCTTGATCTTGTTATGTCGAAGCCATTCCTTTGTTGATTTGGAGGTATGCTTTGGATTGTTGCCATGCAGAAATGTGAATTTTTTTTTCATCTTTAGTGTTTTAGCAGAAGGCTCAAGGTTTTACATCAACTGGTATTTGAAGATATTCATTATTAATGATTAAAGCCCCAGTTCCAGCTGAATATAAGCTGTCCCAGCTGAACTGAACAAATTAGCTGGCTTGAAAAAAACGATTTTTTAAGATGCTAAAGCTTTTGAATCAGATTGAAACTGTGCCTTTGGAGCTTAGTGAACCTCAGTTCATAATTATTTCATAATTATACTTCTCACACACACCTCAATTTTATTTATATAGCACTTTTAACAATGGAAAAAAGCAGCTTTACAGAAATATATTAACACAGGATACAGATTTTAAGTGTGTGAATTTAATTTTAACAGTGGCAAGGAAAAATTCCCTAAGATGAAGTGAGGAAGAAACCTTGAGAGGAACCAGACTCAGAAGAGAACCCATCCTCATCTGGGTGACAATGGATAGTGTGAAAGTGAAACAAAGTTCATTATGGTTTTAACATGAAGTCTTTGTTGATGTAGTTCACTGTTCACTAAAGGAGACCTGAGTGCAAAACTGCATGTGGTAATTGCAGACTCAAGGCATCGCAGCAACCGTAGTCCCAGCAACCACAGCGAGAACGTCCATGTGGAATTGAGGTCCAAAACCGTTTCCATGGTACTTCAAGCGGTACCATCCTGAGCAGTTGAATCCTCCAGTTGATGAGAGCTCCATCCAGAAGTAGGGCATCAGGATGGATCAGGCAGGTCTGGAGAGCAGAAAGGGTCAGGATCACTGGCATCTCCCTAGTATCATGTGTGGCTCGACAGAGGAAGAGGGAGGTAAAGAGAGGGAGAGATTGTTAGGTTTGCTTACTATCCCGTAATGGATAAGACTATGTACTTTGCATAAAAGAAAGTTTATTCATGGTAAGCTTGAGTAAACAAATATGTTTTCAGCCTAGACTTAAACACTGAGACTGTGTCTGAGTCCTGAACACTAAGTGGAAGGCTGTTCCACAACTATGGGGCTTCATAAGAGAAAACTCGACTATTTGAGGTATTTCCAATGAGGCTATTCACATGAAATTTTCATCAGTGTTAACTCAAGAAATCCTGAAATATTTATAAAATATTTAAGTCCATAGATAAAGTTATGTGTAAGAAAGTGGAATATGACAGGAAAAAAGTATTGAATTCCAATGCCTTGAAATTATTGAAAATTGCCATTCTAATGCTTTGATTTTTTTTTTCTCTGAAACCAATTGAGAGTTTCCTCTGCTGTATGCTTTGGATCGTTGTCCTGCTGGAAGGTCCACCCGTGTCTCATCATCATCCTGGTGGATGGCAGCAAATTTTTCTCAAGAATCTCCCGGTAAAGGGAGGATTCCAAATTCATCGTTCCTTCAATGAAATGAATTCTGCCAGTACCATGTGATGAAAGACAGCCCAACACCATGATGCTTTCACCTCCACACTTCACTGTTGGTGTCATGTTTAAAGGTGATGTGCAGTGCCATTTTTTTCTCTGAACATGGTGTATGACAGTCAAAAGGATCAATTTTGCTCTCGTCTGACCAGACTAAACTCTCCCAGTATTTCATAGGCTTGTGCAAATCAGTTGTAGCAAACTTTTGTAGCAAATGCATTTTCTTTAGTAATGGAGTCTTGTGGGGTGAGCGATGGCACCTGCTGCCTCCATGTGTTTCTGGAGCTCTTTCCGAGTGGTCCTTGGCTCTTGGGCTATTCTTCAGAAATCTTGCAAGGAGCTCCTGTGCGTGGCCGGTTGATAACAGACTGATGTTCCTTCCACTTGTGGATAACAGCCTCAATGGTGCTTACTGGAGGATTCTGAAGTTTTGAAATATGTCTATATCCAATTCCATCAATATGTTTTGCAACAATAAGGTTGTGAAGGTCTTGGGAGAGCTCTTTACTTTTACCCATCGTGAGATGTTTCTTGTGTGACAGCTTGGTAACAAAAAGCCTTTTTATAGATCATCAATTTACTAACCCAGCTGATATCATCAACATGAGGTTGATGCAGTGGGTAGAGGTGTAGCAGTGGCCTCCTTGGGAGCATGTTGCAGTACTTTGCAGTTTCATGCTCTTTGGCTGATTGATAGAAATGATGCAGAGGGTGCTGAAAGAACCAGCAAGGTTCTGTGGGGAACAAAAACCTCCATCATCACTGCCAGGGTTTCTATTGGCACCAGTTCCAGAGGGATATGGAGGATTTCTGCTGCATGTTTGCCAGGATTCCTAGTCCATGTAAAGTGTTGGTCTTCTGTTCCACAGTCTGGGTGGAACCCACATTGTTCCTTGTGAATCCTAGGTTCTACTATTGGATGGAGTGTTCTCTCCAGAACCCTTGAGGCTAGTATGATTTGTGCACCTTTTCGCTTTCCCCATTATATAGGCAAATAGGGATCACCTTCCCAGTTTTCCAGTCCAAATCTACAAGCAACATTGAGGAGGCATGTTAACCATATGATTCCAACCTTGTACAGAGCCTGGATGAATCTTGTCCACTTCTGCAGCCTTGCTTCCGTGAAGGTTTCTAACTGCTATATTTACCTCAGCCACAGAGATAGACTCCAAAACATCAGACATTTCTGGCATTGCCTCCTAAAAAGGCATGTCCACTTCATTAAGGAGTTTGTCAAAGCTCCTTCCATTGCTCAACAATATCCACAGCAGAGTTTAATATCCCCCCACTTGCTTACCAGACATTGTGCATGAAAACTTAAGTGTATGTAGAGGTTCATCCCCACAATTATAGCTAAATTAAAAATGAAACTTCAATATGACATAGGATTCTACTGACTCCTGGCTCCTTCAAAGTCTACTGGCTTTCTAACAGTATGAAAAAAATAATGTAGACAAAGCTGTCAAAAACACAAACTAATTATGTAACCTTTCAGTGACATAAAGCAGATCTTTGGATTTAATGAAGATATGATTCTTGGCCTTTAGTCCATTAATTGGTGTTTGTCATACTTGTCCTGTCATGGAAATACATCAGCCCTGAGCAGATGGCACCTTCACAAGTAGTGACTGATGTTCAAGGATGGGGACTGAGCATTCCCACAGTGTAATCTAGAATGGCTTTTGTGAGGGGGTGGGGTGCAAAGACAAAGTAAGTTGACTCAGTCACATTCCAATCTCAATAGATTTATAGGTTGAGTTCAGAAACATGCCTGAAGCATTGGCAAATTACAGTCATCAAGCAGCATTCTTCTGTACAAACAGAGGTTGCCTTTAAGTCACACTTAAGTACTAGATGTTTGCTGCTAACCCATGACATCCTTTACAAACACAGATTTCTGCTGTAAAAACAACAGGAAATTTTAACATGATCTACAAATTATTAATTCATCTCAAGATAAGATGTTAAAACAATACTGCCTTGACACGAATTACTACAGTGTTTTGTTGTCATCAAAGAACAAAATGGAGGCAAGTCATCTGATTCCAACTGTTACAACAAAGCAATGACTGAGGACACAAACCATCCAAGCCATAAGATGTTCTATTCTGTAGTGTTTGGTAGGAGATATGAAAGCATAAACGCACACACTATCAGTTTTTACCCTTGAGCATTATTAAAACACTACTTATATGATGTTGTGTTATACAACTCAAATTTACATATTATGCTACACATTATTGGACTCATTATACTGTTACATATAATGTTGCACTTACTTTAATAATCATTCTGCATCTCAGTAAATCAATGCACCTTATTAGGGGGTCAAGCACTTAGTGATTTTGTTAGGATTTTTAGGGGGCAAGCAGTTTTGGCTCATATCTTGAAAACTTGAAAAAAGTCTTAGTGAAATTTTTTGCTACTTATTCTTTTGGTTCTCCTGAACAAAAAGCTCCAAGAACCATTTAGCTCTAACCACTTAGATTTATTTTGTGTTAATTTGCATAACATGCAAAACCTATTACTTTTACAGCAAGAAATTCTGCTGAGTAGTTTGACATCAAAATTGTAACGATGGGCCAAAAAGCCTAGGACATGATTTCTCATGTCCTAAGCTTTTTGGCCTATCGTTACAATTTTGATGTCAAACTATTCAGCAGAATTTCTTGCTGTAAAAAATATAAGCCTCAAATACATTTAGCTCTGCCCCCTTAGATTATTTTTTTTTGCTGATTTGCAAAATACACAAAAAAGAAGCATATCTATACTTTAAATGATGGGTACATCCTTTTCTCATGCTTTGTTTCCTTACACCCAAAGAATTTGTCTTTTCAACTATTTAACTAGCTCCACCCACTCACATGTATTGATAATTTGCATAATATGCTAAACCTACTTCTGAGAACTTTTCCTAGGATTTTTGCTATATCTTCAGAATTTTTGTCATATTACTCAGCAAACTGATGAGATTTAATAACAATATGGCCACCATGTGCCAAACAATGAATGTAATGTAATTTTCATAAACAGCTATAAGACAGGGCTATCATTTAAATATAACCATTTATAACCCATTTCCCACCACCTACTCTGCCAAATGAAATGACCCATTACCACCCAGGCTTTAATAAATGAATTTACTTTTTGGTTTATATATTCACATCTGTAAGAAATATAATAGAGATTGTTGTAGCAGCAGAGTTCCCGAGTCCTCCTGCATCATTTTGCCATATTGTTTAATTATTTTGGGCTGATAGAGTTTGTCATCTTTCATTTACTGAAAAAAATCTTTTTCAAACTAGTCCTACGCCATTCATGTGATCAGCATTGAATGTTAAATGTACCAAGTAGAGGTTTTGGTGACATATTTCAAGTTCAAGTGGGTTTTTATTGTCATTTCTCTATATAGATTGGAACGAAATTTTGTTTCTTCAGGACCATGGTGCAACACAGAACAGTACACGAGACTATGTATAGTCCAAATACACAACGGTGCAAGACACAATGAGTGGAAGACAATAAATATACAGACCAGGACAATAATTACACAGGACAATAAATACACAGAACATGGGCTGTAAACTATTTTGAAGTGTAGCAACACAAGTAGCAGCAATATTAGCAGCAAAAACTAGTTCCATAATATTTTCTATTATCACAGACTGTAGTGTATTATATCTATGGAATCCTTGGGAACAGAGTAAAACGTATATCTGAAATTTCCACTTATAAAAATGTTCTGCCATCTTGGATTTTTTTGGAAAACCTACTTTTGCGAACTAGTCGTAGGATTTTCGTCCGATAGGGACCAACCTAGTGCCAAACAAATCTATGGAATCTAACTAACAAAAGTTATCAAAAAAAGTTCAAACTTTCAACTTGAGGTAGCTACAGTATGTGAAAACACAGGAAGCAGGCATGGCCACTTTTACGTAAATGGCTTGCTTATGCTTGAGGACAATCTATGGTGGCACAGAAAGCTTGCCACAGTTTTGCCACATGGTGGCACTATAATACCAAAAAACCTTTAAATTGGCTGTAACTATGGAATTGACTTCCAAATTTGCATAAAGTGTCTTTGTCTCAGTTAACATCACTGTCTGTAAGCACATTCACGTATGTTGAAAATCATGGCTGCCATCTGCCAATCAAATTTCCGTAGCTTTTAGACAATGTTACCAATGGCTGATCGGAATGAAACTTGGTGGACCTATTTGACTCTTGGTTTGGGCAAAATTTTAATGAAACCGGCCACTAGGTGGCACTATCATGATTTTTCTCTGTGTTAATAGTTAAAGCAGTGTTTTTAACAAACACAACTAATATGTATCACATGATTGATCTTTTCATTCTGAACGTATTTGCCTCAAGAACCATTGGTGTCTGTCAAACTATTTGGTATATATTTCAGATAATTTTAAAAACCTCCTTTTGTGAACTACTCATAGGTTTTTTGCTCCTGAAATAAAAGTATTGTAGAATACTTTGGACATCTTATATCAAAAGTTTTATATATATATATATATATATATAAAAGTTGATCTTTTGATTCACCCTCACAAAGCCACATCAAAAGGTTTGAAGTGGGTGTAGCCACTTTTACTTAAATGGCTGTATCTCTTGAATGGAATAAGACTTTTCACCAAACTGGTAAATTTATGTAGGGTCCAAATGAGGCACTGGTCAAAAATGGAGGAGTTTGGCCACTTGGTGGTGCTATGATAGTAAAAATACTTGTAAATGGCAGTGTAAATGGTGTAAATGGTGTGTAAAATATACAATGTTTCAGACATACACATGCTCTTTGTATTGTACATTAGATCGTCTGTTTCTGAACAACTTTGCCTTTAGGACCACTGCTGTCAATCAAATTGTTCATTAAATATTTGAGATTATTTCAGAAACCTAGTTTTGCGAAATAGTCCTAGGCTTTTTGCTCAACTGTAATAATCCTATAGCATGATAATTCTTTGGACTACTTAGATCAATAATTATCAAAAAAGTTTAATTTAAAAAAGTTGAAGTTGAAAAGTTGATTTACCCTCGTAAGGGCATTTCAGAAAGTTTGAAGTGGGCGTTGAACAGAATACAGAATGTTGAACAGAACTCTTGAACAGAATTAGATATTTTTACCAAACTTGCGATACTTACATATGGGTTCAATCTGAGGACAATTAAAAAAAAAATACTAAGGCTCTATAGCAGACCAAAACATGAAATTGGCAGTAAATGTGGAAACATTGGTCAATAGACTTGATAAATAAATGTTGCAAGATTTGTCCTTGAGCAAGGTCCAATCAGCATATACGAGGACAATTGTGACTCTTGATAAACATGGCTGCCAATGTTCAGCAGCTATTAGACAAGCTTAATGAAGGTATTTCTTAAAATCTTCTTGGTTTTTCTTTGATTTAGGTGGTTATAGGATTAAGTAATATTGTTCAACATCTTTAAAGGACCTAAACGGCTTGAACCCCGATAATTGCTGCTTGCAGCTATTTTTCTTTTTCTTTTTTATTATTATTCTGCCCTAAAACTGATCATGCAGACCAAATCGTAAGGACTAGAGTACTACAGTGTCGCAAAGTTTTGGCTTGATCGTCCAGATGGTGGCGCAATAGTGAGCAAAACCAATTGTTTTGGAAAATAGCCATAACTTTTGAACTGTTTGTTGCAGCCTCAAGTGTTTTATATCTTTGGAATCCTTGGGAACCTTTCATTTTTATTTCCACCTATAAAACATTTACGCCATTTTATTTTTTTTTTTGAAAAAAAACTACTTTTTCTAACTTGTCCTAGACAGTTCTTCCGATTTTCACCAAACTTGATTCAGATCATCTTCAGACCATGCCGGCAAAAAGTTTGTGCTCATATACTAACCTGTTATCATTTAATGCAACAACTTTGATGGCATGACTAATCAGAGGCTGTATCTCTGCAAGGCTTTGGCATATTGACAGAAAACTTTGTGTGTGCCATTTTGACCTAACACTGACCACATCACATCAGTTTTGTCACAGCAGCACCTATTGGTCAAATATGATAAGCAATTAAATCATATAACAATTGTTTGTATTTAAGAATGTTCAATAATTTTGACTAAAATCGTATACAAATGTCAAAAATTTGTATGCCAAACACATAGAGTGTGTTACAATGTGCGATGGCAAACTCATATCTCTAAAAACAATGACATTAAATGGAATAATAATTTATCGCTAATTCTAATGCTTTACACATCCGCTAGTGATAAAATAGATACTCCAATTCAAATCACCAGTTCATATGAAGACTCTTGACAATGTTGAGTAACAAATCTGGGAAATGGCTGAATGCAAGATGAAAAAATTGATTTATTGTGAATATCTGAAATATGCATGCTGAGCTAAATGCTAGTGCACTCTGCCAGTGGATGTCTCCCTTCCTCCACAGTCCATACATGCTCCAAAATTCTCACTGACTCCTTAGGTCTGTGGCTGATTTGGCAGTGGCAGTGGCAGCTCAATAGTAGGGTAAGACGTTAGGCTACTGTTCAGAAGGTCGTGAGTTCAAACCCCAGCACCACCAAGCCACCACTGTTGGGCCCTTGAGCCAGGCCCTTAAAGATATATATAAGTGTAAGTGGCTTCTAAATGCCAATGCCACTAATGTAGCATATTGCTAAATGCCACTAATGTCTGTAATGTCTTCTCCAGAAGCTTGGTCAGGTTTGTTCTACTGTGGTATGAAACTAGACTTAAACTTCTCAGAAACCATTGGCCTAAACAGAGTATAAGTGGTGATACAGGCCACGCCTTAAAGTTGACACATTCAAAATGATAGCAATTCTGCACCGTCAAACCAAAATGACTGAAAGTTGGTATGCATGCCTTGTTGCTCATGGAGAGCAAAGAACCCATAATGTCCGCATTATGTTTTTTTTTTTCTTCAATGATCATTTGTGGAAAACTACAAAAATGAACTTAAAATCTGCCATTGATCCAAATGCATTGAAATGCATTGAATCTGTGGGATACATTTCTCAACCATATCAATTTTGAAATGGTCTGCAATCTTCAGGAGGAATCTACCACTGCTGCTTGCAGCTATATTTTCATATTTTCTTTTTTTTTTTAAATATGTTACTTGATAATTTGATAACTAGGTAGGCTGAAACAAGTAAGTATCCCAATGCACATGCCCAATTGAATCTTGAATCTTAATATTTTTCAGACCTTGCTTTTCAATGTATAATTGTTTAAATGATTGTAATTTAGTTGCACATTCCAGTGAGGACCAGTAACACTTGGACACCACACACTTGTATCTTAGCAGAGGGTACTCCCTCTTATTCGTATAACTCCCTAACAAAGAAGAGAGGTTCCCACTCTGCTAAGGAAATACTAAGTTAATAGTATTTTTTTTATATAATGATCCATGTATCATTGTATGTCACAGGTGTTCACAGACATCAGCCCCATGATCTTTCAAGCTTCTATTCCCTGCCTTCAGGAGGAGTTGGCCAAATTACCCCATCCATGGGTTGGTAAGTTCCAAACATCTATTTTTTTATCTCAGCTAACATTTCCTAAATAATCTACACACCAGATTACACTGTGTTTAAGAGGTTAATAGCTCAGGACTTTGTCATTCAGGTCTCTACCATTCAATAGCTACATTATTTAACATCCTTGATCTGTCTTTGGTGGGTGCTATATAAGTATGCAGTACATATACATTTATGTATAGTAATATAGTCCTCCACAATGTATTCAAAAAGTATTCAGACAACTTCCCTTTTCCTTATTTGTTTGTTATATATATATATATATATATATATATATATATATATATATATATATATATATATATATATATATATATATATATATATATATATATATATATACATAATTTTTATTTACATATTTATTTATTCTTACAAAGGTTGTCATGTTGGTAGGTGAACTTTCACCCCAATCTGAGGGCATAGATGCTAGTTGAGTTGATTTTCTTACACGTTGTGTCCAGGATGAAGCTTTCCAGTCCCTGCTGCTAACAAACATTTCCATAGCATTAGTCTGCTACCACATTGCTTCACCATAAGGATGGAACAGAGCAGTGCCTGGCTTCCTCTAGATATAACTTTTGGTATTTAGGTTTCATAAGATTATAAAATCTTGTTTTTCACACCATGAGAATTCTTTTGGTGCCTTTTGGCATACTTATGCAAAACAGTTCAACTTCAATTAAATTTAGTTTGTTTAGCACTTTAAACAACAGATGTGATCACAAAGCAGAATCTGAATGTACAGTCCCTTCCAAAAGTATTGGAGCTCCTTTGGAGCAGCATTGGAGCTACTGTAGCATATCCCTTGCTTGCAATAACTGTTGCGATAACTGTATGCAAATCATGTGTTTCGGTCTGATGAGACCAATTCCAGAAGGCATAATAATTCCATAATTCCAAAAGGTTTGTTTGCACCACCAAAAGATCACCATACCCATGTTGAAGTGTGGTGGTGGTAGCATAATGCTTTAGAGCTGTTTCTCTTAAGTCAGAATTGGGGATTTTATCAAGGTGGAGGGAATCGTGAATACCTACAAATACAAAGATTTTAGTGCAAAACCGTCAGGTGTCTGCTAGTAATCTGAGGATGAAAATAAATTTTACCCTACAGCATGACAAAAACCCAAAGCATACATCCAAATCAACAAAGGAATGGCTTAACCAAACGAAGATCAATGTTTTTGAATGACCTAGCCAGAGCCCAGACCTGATTCCAACTAAAAATCTGTGGGGTGACCTGAAGCGGGCTGTGCACAGGAGTTGCCCTTATAATTTGATGGCTCTGGAATGCATTTGCAAGAAAGAGTGTGATAATATTTCCAGGTCAAGATGTGCTTTGCTGAACAACTTTTACCTCAAAAGACTGAGTGGTGTAATAAAATCAAAAGCTTCTTCAACAAAGTATTAGTTTAGGCTGTGTACACATATGCAAGCAGGTTATTGTACATTTTCCCACCCAAAATCTTTCAGATTTTTTTTCCATTTAATTTTTTATACACTGTAATTTCATACTGAGGGTGGAAAAAGTTCTGGATCTTAGTTTCCAACAGGAGCCATAGCGGTAGAAGTGCGTCATGATTGACAGCATCAAAACATCCTAGCTTACCAGATACGAATAAATAACATGCAATTTTTGATTGAAGAGATGTTTGCCCTGGCACTGTGGGGTGAGACTATTGGGGGAGAGGCCTTATAATGCATGGCCTTATAACTACTTGGTTGTCACTTTGACAAGTTTCCTAATATCCTAGGATATTTAGAGATTTTGATCATCTCCCTGACTAAAGTCTTTCTTATCCCTTTGCTGGAATGCAGCTATAGGATAAGTCTTTGTGGTTCAAGTCACTGAGCTCTTTGGGAGCTTCAAAGCCGTAGGAACATTTCCACAAGAACACTTCCTCAGATCCGTGCCAATCCTTTATTGTAGGTAGATAGGTAATTCTTTTGATCTCGTGACTTTATTCTTCCTCTGACATGCACTGTCAGCTGTGGGTTTTTGACAGCTGTGTAACATTCCAAATCATACCTAATCAACAGGTAAACATTATTCATGTTATCTCAACAAGATATTGTTTTGCATATTAGTGTGTTTATATATACAATTTGTGTGTGTGTGTGTGTGTGTGTGTGTGTGACAAATTTTATATAATTTTACAAATTATATAAAAAAGTATAAATTATCATAAAATAGTTGTAAAATAAAAAAGGAAATACAAATGATGAGGTCTGAATATCTTCTGAATACATTGTCGATTTCTTTTGTATAATATTTTTTCAGGAGAAGTGAAATTGTGACTGACAGTTGTGCCTTATATGTCACAAGACTCAAGTCAATATGAATAACACACCACACATACAGTAGATACAACTGGACTACTTACAGTATATTACTTTGTTTTCCTCCATGAAATGTAGCTGAATTCTTGGTATTTATCCTTTCACAAAATAAATTCATTTGTACATTGGAACAGTGGAAAACTATTATAATATATAATAGTTTATTTAATTATTGTATTATTTTATACAGAGAAAAATAATTAAATAAACTGAAGAAAAAATAGCTTTTTCTCAGACCATTCTTGGGTGGAACCTCTGAAGAACCTTCTTACATGTAGAAGTAGAAGGTTTTCTTGCATGGTTAATCAATTGCCATTCAGCAAACTGATGATGTGCCATATCATAAGTCACTCTTTGTGATGTGTAATTTAAAGGGCCATCATGCAGAAGCCCTACAAAATCATGCAGTGTTATTTCTTTCTTTCTTGTTTTTTCATGATCATGACTTAATTTTCTCATGATCTCCACATTGTGAGCTTGACATAACAAAAAGCTGTTTTCTCATGGCGTAGTTTTAACAGGTGAAAATCTCCTGCCTTGTGAATGGGACTGGTGTTGCATGGATCTTGGTGTCTTTGCCATTGGCATCATACATTTTATAACCAGCCACTGCAGAGATTGACTTTATCTGCACATTAAGAGAGAGGGGTGTCCTCTTCTCAAGTGTTGGACACTAATGTGGAAGTTAAACAAACACTGACAGTCATAGAGCTATTTCAGTTTGAGTGAGGCCATGATCAAAGTAAAAACAAATGATGCTGTGGGTTTGCTCTAAGCTTTTGCTGCCTCCAGAACAATAAAAAAGTTAAGTACGCAGTCATGATCATTCAAAAACAACTTTTGTTATGTCTATGTCATGAGAAAATAATTACTTTGTTATGTCAACATCGTGAGAAAATGAGATCGAGATCACAAAAAAACGTCTAGATTACGCATGTAACCCTGTTCCCTGAGGGGGACGTCTAGGTTAAACATGTAACCCAGTTTGAGCTCCTCACTGTGGGAAGCACCCTCACGCATGACTGGCATCTGAAGCTTGTGTAACATCATGCCTATTTATAGGCCTCCCATGATGTGACAATTGAATGCATTGCATGATCTAAAAACGGCACCTGTGAACTGCATCGTCAGCCTCTATTATCTGAAGCGAAGATGCAATTCAAAGGCATGCCCTAGTAAGAGAAAGCTACACAATGTCTCATTCCCTTCTCAGGGAACAGGGTTACACCCAGATGTTCCCTTTCAAAGGGAACTCAACATTGCGTGAGCTCCATGCTGTGGGAATGCGAATACCCACTCCATCATACTGAGGATATGGCCTGTTCAATAACCTGGCCGGTTATTGAAAGACACTATAGCCCGAAGTGGAATGTATATTCAGGCTGTAATATTGAATGAATGTGTGCAGCATAGACCACCCTTCTGCAGTACACACATCCTGTAAGGGTACCCATTCGGACAAAGCCTTCGCGGAGTCGACACAACTAGTGGAATGAGCCCTTATGCCCAGAGGCGTAGCGAGACTCATAAGTGATAGAGATTGCTTCCACTATCCAATTAGAGATGCTATTGTCATCGCCAAAGCAGACCAGCACCTGCTCCGACTTCCACCACCGGCCAGAGTGGTGGATATATGTACATAGAACCCTTAGTGGACACAATAGGTGCAATTTCTCTTGTTCCGATGTGATGAATAGAGTAGGGTAGGAAGTCTGCAACACTACTGGCTGGCCAGCAGATGTAGGCACTTTAGAAATATAATCCGGCCTAGGATATAGGAAGGCCTTGGCTAATCCAGTCAAGGCAGGAAGGTGCAACAGAGAGGGTGCTTTGGCTTTCCATTCCAGACCCATCCGAGATTCCTAGAACCTGAGCTGGCTGGTTGCCTCGGCAGCGGCCGGTCAAGATCCGCAAGGCTCTGAAACCCAACTCCCTTCGGCCGAGAAGAGAAAGAGCCAAGAGCAGAGCTGCCTAATTATAAGACTTTCACAATACACACAGTCAGACCCCTTGAGGGCTGCCCTGACATACTCCACCACTAGTAATTTAGGAAGTGTGTCATGGCTTGCTCCCATTTTATCTCACTGGAGGGCGAATGCATTTTCTGTGTGAAATGTGTAGACATGTGTAGACACTTCCTAAATTCTCTGAACTCACTGTTTGTGAGAGTTACACAAACAATTGATATGCAGTCTCACTGAAGATAATAAGGCTGACAGCACAGTTTACAGGTGCAGTTTTTATATCACGAGACGTGCTTAATTGCCACGTTACCTGATCACAGCAGGCCTATAAATAGGCATGATGTTACACAAGCTTCAGATGCCGGTCACGCAGGTGAGCAAGTGAGGCAGCTTTCTCCTGGTGTTTTTCAGAGTCACTAGAAAGGTCTCTTTAGTTACTGTGACCTTATTTGCCTACTGCCAGTGAACTGTCTTAAGATGCATGTGCAATACTTGTGTATGGTTCATTGAAGAAGCATGAAAAACATTGTTAAAACCTTTTCCAATAACATCTATAATGTTTGGATTTGACAAAAATGATCTTTAAAATACAGTATTCTGAAAAAGGCACATTTCTTTTTCTAGCTATATATATATATATATATATATATATATATATATATATATATATATATATATATATATATATATATATATATATATATATACATTATTCAGTCAGCCAGTGTGGCAGCAGCACTATGCATTAAATCGTGCAGATACAGGTCGAGTTTCATATTCTCAAAAAGTGGAGAGTCAAAAGTGGAGAGTTGAAGATTGGAAAAAGACCAGGCGATGATAAAAATTAGTAGATTGGTGGTAATAAGACACAGGTGCAAATCATCACGTGTACCTGCAGATTTGATCCACCAATTCATCGTTCATTGTTGATGCTGGACCAAGGCCCTGCCACGGCTGGACCACAACCTTTTTGAACGCACTGGCATCAACCGTTGGAACAGGGCGTGATCGGAAGAGAGGGTAAAACAGCAGCCCAGTATGGTGAGGGTGAGGATGTCCCCTTGAAGGCAGACACTCCTTCGTGATCATGCTGTACTTTGTCTCCATTACCAACGACTTCCATCTGATGTACAGCATGAGGCACTCCTCCCCATCCACAGCATGGGACAAAAGGGCCCCAGCCCTCTGTCCAATGTGTCAGTCTGCAGAACAAAATGGAGGGAAAAGTCATAAGAATAGAATACACAAAAATACTTTTACCTGGCAGAAAGCCTGCTCACACAGCTCCATCCAATTGACCTGATCTGTTACTCTCTTTATTTTGAGGTCAGTTAAGAGGCTGGTGTACAAAATTAGGTACAAACTTCCTTGATAATAGCTAGCCAGCCTCAGGAACTGCCTCACACCCTTTTTGATCTTGGGTCTCGGGCAGGTCAAAATCACTGCTGTCTTATAAATGTGGGGACAAACCTGCCCATGGTTTAAGTGGAAATATGGGTTTGCTCTGAGTCCCACCTGTCTCAAGGATCTCAGGACAGCCCTGAGATGTTGTAAATTCCACTGCCAATCATTACTATAAATGATTATGTCATCTAAATAAGCAGCAGCAAATGCATTGTACAGATGGAGAATGAGACATGAGACATTGAAACTGGGGCTCCAAACAGAAGGATGACAAATTTTGTAACCCAAACAGTGTGGACAAGTGTGGATTTTTCTGTAGATATTGGAGTCAAGGGAATCTGCCAATACTAGTGAGTTGTACCTAACCTATTGAGCCCTCACACATCAGTGTGAGGACTCACTGCCCTAACCCTAACTCTAAGTCCACACAAAAACAGACTGACCCAGTTCCAATCACTGTGAGACTCCTTGATGATTCCCATGTCAATCACAGCCTTGAGTTCATCCTGAAAAACAGGATGTCAGGTAACAGGTAGGGGCGGCTGTGTACAACCACACATGGAGGAGTCTCAATGTGGTGCTCTATAAGGTCCATGTGACCGGGTAGAGACAAAATCACATTGGAAATTTCCCTTTGCAACTTGTGGAGGTTGCAAAGTTTGGTTCAGTTCATCTCAGCTCAGCTCAACTGTCACCCATACACACACAACCACACATACCTCGGCCTTGCTCACAGAGAAAAATACAGAAAACCAGCATGTTAAATAAGCATCTACAAATGAGAGACAGGTGTGGCATGTTAATTTGTTTGGCTATTCTCCTCTAAACTCTCTCATCAACAGAGCATTTCTGCCCACAGAACTACTGCTCACTGGATTTTTTTGTTTTGTTTTTCACACCATTCTGTCTGTAAACTCTATCGATTGTTGTGAAAATCCCAGGAAATCAGCAGTTTCTGAAATAATGAAACCACAGTCAAAGTCACTAAGTGAATAAATGTAAGGTTAGATATGAACATCTGCTGCTGCTGCTGCCACATGATTGGCTGATTGCATAATTGCATGAAAGAACAGGTGATTCTAATTAAGTGTTATAAAATAAGGTGAGTGTGTATATTTAGAGGATATCTAGAACTCTATAGTATATAAAAGACATTTTACATTTTGTGGGTTAATACAGTTAACCACCATATGTAAACGTGAAACCTCTAAAAGCGTGGTCTGAAGCTCACCCAAACCTTACCTTACCTACACCAACTCCCAATTACCTGCAGGCAAAGTCAGCCTGTTTATCCACTCTCCTCGTGTGGCTTCAGGCAGCCCTACTCCTCCAGTCTCGCCAGCAACTCCTCCTATTCCAGGTACAGTATCAGCTGAATCCTGAATCTGAGGTTTCAGCTAAAAGTGCTATCACCGCCCCATAGCCTGTCTGTGCAGCTACTGCCAAGCCTAGCTTGCCTAAGCTTTTGCCATGTACGTGCCCTACATTGCTTTAATCAGATAATTGCTCACAGACTACATTGAAGTGTTTATGTAAATACAGATATTTGTGGTTTAATTGAAGGTCCCTCCATCATGCTGCATTCAACTAAAAATTTTAATTGACGCCTCAACTCAGAATTCCTATCTAGAAGAATCCCAAGTGTGGTGTCAAATCAACATGGTACCAACAGTAAATAAAGTAGCACTTCTTTACTTTTAAATGAGTTATGCTGTATATGCTAGTTGACTTTAGATCAGTCAACAAACAGATTACAGATATTAATTTGTTAAATCTATAACTGCCATATATACAGCTAAATCTATACAGTTCACTGTTAAATATAGATTGTTGCTAACAAAAGACAATTATGGAGGCATCCATTTTTTTTTTACAACTTTGTAGCTCGAATGTATGAAGGTCAAAAATTATGTAGAGTGCTGTGAAAATGTTTTGATTTCTTCTGTTTTTCTGTATATCTCATTCTAAATTGTTTCAGAAAACAAAACATAATCTAAGATAAAACATAGGCAATCTCAGTAAAATAAAGGTTTTAAACACAAAATACAGTTTTTAAATTATAATGTTATTTACTGAAGCAAAAAAGTTATCCAATACTAACTGGGCCTGTGTTATGTATTTGTGATGTATTTGCCCCCGTAGTTGTAGTTATCACTGGTAAAAGTGGCAAAACCAGATTTTAAGTTTAAGGCGGCAATTGGTTTTTCACATGGGTGATGGGTGTTGGAAAACTTTTTTTGATTCAATAAAAAAAAATGTATTGTGTGTTTACTAATGTTTCCTTGTCTGTTGTATTTCATTTGAAGATCTAAAACTATTTAGTATGAGAAATACACAGAAACCAGAAAGAAATCAGGGTGGGGGCAAATACTTCTTCACAGAACTGTAATTCTGAGTTCCAATTTACCACAAGTTGACTGCAGCATTAGATCAGACCTTACATTCCAAGAACCAAAAGTATTTGTGGTATGTAATTCCAAGACAGTGATATACCAAAACAGTTTTATTGGCATTTAATTTCTGTATCAATTTGTCTGGCTTAGGTCTTAGACCTTAAGCATCATCACATCTTTATAAAGCTCTTGTAAGGTTCTTGCTTTCTGTGTGGTCAACTCTATTTGTTTTGAGTTGGACGATCAAGGGAAGAAGCGTCTGTGTACCCAACGTTGCTGAATGGCTGCACTCCAGCCCTGCAAGCTCCTGCAAATAATTGCTGTGGCTTTTCACATTAGATATTAGCTCTGCTTTGTATGAGTGTATTATTTTTTATTTATTTGAGTATATTGAGTATATAATTTTTATATCATTATAATTCAACTGTGCTTCTAACAATGTTGCAAAGCAGCTTTACAGAAATATACAAAATTACAGATTCTTAATGAGCAAGCCTGAGGTGATAGTGGCAAGAAAGAATTTTCTAAAATGGTATGAAGAAGAAAACCTGTTCTAGGTGATACAGGGATTGTGAACATCATAATAAAGAGCCATATAGATAACAGACAGGTAGACAAAATTAAATTTGATAAAGGATACAGATACGTATGGTATGATCATATTGAATATGAATATTAGTCCTGAGATGACCATGGGACAAGTTTTATAGTGACACCCACAGTTCCTCAGGAACCTCAGGAAATATAATTCTCTAAGAATATAGGTAACATTATCCATTGAAGCAGGAAGGTAAGTCCTATGACCTTTATTCGGTTTGATCATGAAAGTTAAACAATAGTTGCTGCTTTTTGTCAACAAAGGTATGAAATGACTTTAGTAATTCTTGATTTATCATTTATCATCACACAGTATTTTTTTCTATCGGTTGCTGTGACCTGAAAAATATTTCAAATCTGAAGAATTGCCTGAAGTCCTCTTTGTGTCTTGGTTCACTAATATACTGACTAATATCTTCTCTGACTAATGCCCTTAGATGGTTACTGGACAGTCCCCTCTAGTCATGGTTGTACCATGTACTTTCCATTTTAAATAATGGATTTATTGATGTTTGGGATTTTTTTTTAACCCTGATTGATATCTTTGGGATTTTGTCCTGGTCTTGCTCCTTTGCTCCTTGGTCTTCATGATGCTGTTTGTTTAGGTATGTCCTCAAAAAATAATAATAATCTGGGGCCTTCAAGATACAGATGTATTAATACTGAGCTCACATGAGACACTTTCATGAGACACTTTCATGACACTTTCCTGTGATCTCAGTATTAATATACCTGTATCTTGTCACTTTGTGCAATGAAAGTGTCATGTTACACTTTCATTGCACACAATAGACTTTGTTTTACTAATTATTTGCACCAACTACACCAGTTTTACATCAAGGGGGTGATTACTGATGCAATCACAATTTGTCATATATTTTTTAATTTGTGGGTAGTTTTGCAGGCTACTTCGATATTTTAGTCTATCTTGTGTAAATTCATGATGTCTCAATTAAGTCCATTTCAGTTTGCGCATGCAGAACAAAATGTGGAATAGTTCTAGTGGGTGTGTTCTAGTTCTAGTGGCTAATATGTATGTATATGTGCTAATATTTATGTAGTGCCCTATATCAAATATGACATGATTAAATAATCTGATAAAGGTCTGTTGAAAATAAAACTTTTACTTTATGATTTATTTTTTTATTTTTTTATTTAATGAGGCATTATCTAAATGAGGGATAATCCACAGCTAGGTGGATATGGAGGCAAAGGACCATGAAGTGGAGAGTGGCTGTGTCTGTAGAATGCATCAAAATCTTGTAATGCACACCTAGCCACAGATTATCCCGTGTATCCCATGGACACTTGCCAACACTGACAAGTTAAAGCTGTCATTATTAATGTTAGCAGTGCAAAATCTGACTCAAAATATTTTTTCCCCCCGTTATCTTATATATTGGTTATTCAATCTGGAAATCTAGAAATTCCCTCTCTAAATCATACAAAATCATACAAAAAGATACAGTATCTTTGGAATAAATTATAATAAATAGTTATTAGAGAGATTGTGCGTGTGTGAATTACCTGCGTCTCTGCCACATCTCTACTAATAATGAAGCTGTGAGTTTAACTACTGTATGCAACTGTAACTGTATGTTACTATGGTTACAATTGTTTATAGGTATTACATGATATGCAAGTGGCAAATAAGCAAATATGGTTGTGTTGGTGTCCATGAACTTTTGACCATATAGTGCAGACTAGCTCATGGACTAAAAACTAGTAGTTACTGTATAGTAGTTACAATTGTTTTTAGCCTGGAATGGCAAAATGTTTGTGCCTTTTCATCCTTCAAGAACATATGCTGTATTCTTCACATGATTTAAAATTGGTTGTGTTGAGTGTAAATGGTGACTGCTGTTTACCAGTATACTTTCAGTTGGTACTTTACATTAGCTAATTATACTTACATTATATTGATTAAAATGATGCTTTATGTCAGTTAGATATCAAATGGTAGCTAAGCATTTTACATATGAATTAATAATGCTGTGCAACTTTGAATTCGCCGATACACCATCCATCACCAATATGGCCGGTCCAGACACACTGTCCGACTCGCCATATCTACTGTGTATGCTCTGGCTCCAAGGTCTCTACCGCTCATATTCTGGCTCCAAAATACACAAGATGGTGACTCCCATTTCAACCAAAACACCTCAAAACTATCTAGTGGGAGTAAATGCTGCCATGTTGTGGTCATTATATAGACATCCACAGGGAAGGACTAAAAAAGTATGAACATTAAAAAAGTATGAACATTAAAACCACTTACGTGAATAACATTGATTATCTGGTTACAGTGGCACCTGTCATGTAGTGTGATATATTAGGCAGCAAGTGAACAGTCAATTCTTGAAGTGGGCAAATGTAATGGGCAAGCATAAGGATCTGAGCGACTTTGACAAGGGCCAAATTGTGATTGTGAACTGGGTCAGAGCATCTCCAAAACAGTCGGTCTTTTGGGGTGTAGACTTTTGTCTAGTACCTCCCAAAAGTGGTCTAAGGAAGAACAACTGGTTGAACCAGCAACAGGGTCATGGGTGCCCAAGGCTCATGATGTGCATGGGGAGCAAAGGCTAGCCCGTCTGGTCCAATGCCACTGAAGAACTACTGTCACAAATTGCTGAAAAAGCTCATGCTGGCTATGACAGAAAGGTGTTAGAACACAACTCATCGCAGCTTGCAACATATGGGGCTGCACCTACAATGGGCACATGAGCCTTGTCTGTGGCTTATATAAACACAGAAAATTTTACAATATTTCTAATATTAATTTGTGAAATAATTAGATGAAACAAAAGAGTAGATAGAGAGCGTCTCTCAAGACCCCATTTGTAAAGCAAGTGATCCTACGTAGGGTAAGGTGAAACACATCTCGATATAAATATGTAAATGAAAGCTGAAATTCAAATCTTATCATCGCAAATTCATCTTTTGATCGCAAAACCAAATGCCTTATATAAATGTCGCATTTTATTAACAAAAATAAAAGAATTGGTCTTGCCATTCCAATACTTTTGGAGGGGACTGTACATGTACCTATTTTGTTTTGTCATAGCCTTTTTTTTGTATGAATAGTACAAAACTGTGTGAAGGAAATTTGACCAAACAGAATAGATACAAAGCCTGAAGGCTGTACATATAGTGCAGTATTATTAACTGATTAGAAACACCACACCTACACTGCAACACTTACAACATAATATTGTATGACAGACAAAAACTTACATGGCAGCTACTGTACATTTTGTCATTCTAGGGCTAAAATCTTAACATAACAATGTCTGTAAACTAATCTTTCCCCATATGAATTACCTTCCATACCACAGTCAGCCATGCTGTATTCAAAGCCACTGAGATCATATTTTTCTGCATTCTGACATTTTCTGTGAACATTAAATGGGGCTCTTGAACTGCATATGCAAGATTTTATGCATTGAACTGCTGCCACATAATTTCAGACTGGATAATTGCAAGAATGAGCCGGTGCTGGAATACCAGAACCTGGAAATTAGTTTTTCACCCATTTGTGTTGCATTACACAAAGAAGACTTAAAAGAAATTTGCAGACAAGTATTAGTTTTAAATGCAGAACATTCAGAGGAGCAAATTTTCAAGACGGTGTTTTTTTTCAAGCATCAGAAGAGGGTGTGTGATTTTCCTGCATGTTCAGGTCACTGTGGTCTTCCAGTGTTTTAAAACACCATACAGTGACACACTAATAAAGTTTTGCACTTGCTGCTAGATGATCAGAACTACACAAGGGGGCTTCAGGTAGGTTACTGCCAATCTGCTAGTCACAGCTGACAGCCATATTTATCTCATCATTGTATTTAGGTTCATTGTATAAATTTACCGTTAGTAGCTTCATAAAATAGGTTCCATGTTTGCACCTTTGTGATAAAGGAAATAACTTTTATTCTTCCTGTGTGTTTATGAAGGTTCTCTCACTCTCTTATTATGGGGCCATCTGGAATGCACCCTACAGGAATCCCACACCCTGCTATAGTGCCATCTTCAGGCAGGCAAGAGCATGACCAGTTTGACATGTATGTGTAAAAAAACAACAACAACAACAAAACAACTTTAAAGGTGCATTAGTCAAGATCTGGTTCTTAAGTACGTGACATAGCCTACATCATTGGAAATGTTTTTACTCCATGACTCCACCTCCCAAGCCACCCCAAAATCTATGCTAGCCAGAGGAGTTCATATAGAGTTAGCATTACCACGTCGCTTTCAAGTGATGAAGTAGGCTGTTTATTAATGACACTATCTTACATTTTTATTTAGATATAGAGCCATCCATCCATATTTCTGTACTACTTATCCTACATAGGGTGGTGGGGAGCCTGGAGCCTATCCCAAGGAATCATCCCAGGAGACATCCTGGATGGGGTACCAACCCATCGCAGGACACAATCGCATGCACACTTATACACCCATTCACACACTATGGACAATTTGGAAATGACAATCAGCCTACAACTCATGTCTCTGGACTTGAGGAAGAAACCACTCGGAGGAAATACCTGAAGCATGGGGAGAACATGCAAATGCTGCACACACAGGGTGGATGTGGGAATCGAATCCACAACCCCGGAGGTGCGAGGCAAATGTGCTAACTACTAAGCCACCTTGCCCCTCTATTTAGATATAGAGGATAAAATAAATCAATTTATTGTCTAAATATTTTACCTAATTGTTCTTCTTAGATGGCAGTGTTTTTGCCAGTGCAGGCATTTGACTCTGACCTGGATTTTGCCCACTAGGTCATTCAACTGCTTGTAGCCAAGTTATAACACCATAAATATGTGAAATTCTTTGAGCTCCCATCCTTTTCTGAGCTAACCATCACTGCTCGTGTTGGCTAGTTAGCATCATTAGATGCAGTTTTTAAAATCGTGTTCTGCATAATTCTTACTAGTAAGAAAAAAATTACTATTGCATCTTTAAGGATGTAAACTTTTTACATGCAGAAAGCATTACAAGCTCATAACTGGTTCAGAACATTTATTACAAACTATGTTATTAATCTTTTATAATTATGTCTTTAATTACATGAAATAATGAGATTTCTACAGTATTTGAAAGATATTGAAATGTTTAACAAATGAAACTTGAAATGTTTTTCTTCTTTATTACAGTAAGCCTCATCCAGAGTCAAAGAGGGAGAGAGAGCCTAAGAAGCCAGTCATTAAGAAGCCTCTGAATGCCTTCATGCTCTATATGAAGGAAATGAGGGCAAAAGTCATTGCAGAATGCACCTTGAAGGAGAGTGCAGCTATCAACCAGATACTGGGCCGCAGGGTGAGGGTTCTCTAAACAGATAGTGCTGAACAATTGACAACACTAATGTGCCACGGATATTGTGTAATTTTATTTTTGTAATTTTTGTGTAATTTTATTTTTCAATCAAGCAAGCTTAATCTCTTGGCTGCCTCCAGTCACAGATGTGGGCTCTAAACAGTTGATTTTGAACACTTCCTCACTGTATGATGAGACTGTATGCAAATTTTCAACTGTACCTAAATTTTAAACCATTTTTTAAACTCATATCTGATGGGCTTATTGATATTTTACTGTGTATTTTTTAAATTAGTTTTTATTTGGACCAATGTCATGATAAGTGAGTTTGTGGCAATCCTGAGTGACGAAGATGTCCCTGGTGGAAAGCCAGACTCGATCTCAGATACTCAGTTTCTGTCCAATATCTGTCTGCAAACTCTTTGTGGTTCTGTGCCACTTGTTCCAGATGCTGGTGAGTGGTTTCCCACACCTGTTCACTCTGCCTGAACCACTCATCCACTGCTGGAGAATCACTGGGGTTAGCATTCCATGGGAACAAGGGAGGTTGGTACTCCACTGGAAGGGAGTGAGCTGGGTGGCCTAGTGCGAGTTTTGCTATAGACAGAAAATGCGCAGAAAATCCTCCTGGTTATCGGGACAAAAGGATCACAGGAACCTGCCGATGTATTGGTTATCTCACTCCACTTGACCACTGGCCAGAGGTGGGGTCGATGGCCATTCCCACCTTTTCCATGTATCTCTTCCAGACATGGTACATGGGTAAGGTGCATGAGACCTTGTCCTGGGCACAAACAGTGCATGATGATATGACCTGGCATTTGGTCCTTGAGCAAGGTCCTTAAACCTCGGATGGATCATGGATGAACCTGCGCTCTGACCCCATATTCATAACAAGCTAGGATATGCGGAAAAAAATAAAATTCCACTGTGCTGTAATATATATGTCACTAATAAAGTCATCCATCACTTGAAAATCACTCGCTGCTGCTGAGGATGGCCCCACATGGACAGGCTAAAGATCACTGAGATCACATGGTACCACTTAAAAACAACAAAGATGGCTTTGGACTGTAATTGATGAACAGTTTTTCTACGATGAGTTAGGACTACAATTGCTATGATAGCTTTTGGACTGCAATTGCCACAAACAGTTTTGCACTCAAGTCTCCATCAGTGAACAAAATAGACAACGTAAAAACTATAATGAATTCCCTGGTTACACAATTGCACTTTTTTACCATGTAGTACACAGGGAATTATTTATAATTGCACTAGTTGTTGTCATCCAGTTGAGGATGGGTTTCCTTTTGAGTCTGACTCCTCTCAAGTTTCTTCCCCATATAATCTCAGGGATTTTTTCTTTGTCACCACTGCCTAAACTTATAAATGTTAAATTTAAATACTGAAATTATTATTTTTTTTAAAGCCGCTTTGTGACAATGTCCATTGTTAAAAGTCCTACACAAATACAGTTGAATTGAACTGAATGGAATTCTTCAGTGAGCATATTGTCCCACCAATACCTTTTATGGAGGATATGGAGGATTTGTGAATGCCTAGGTGACCAGTGGCAGCTCAAGTGATGTGAGCTCAAGTGATGATTAACCCACAAACCCTGGGGAGACGACACACGACACATAGGTTTTTCCATGTAGACAGGTTTCAGGAGACTGGAGGTGATTGGCTTGATTGATTTCTTGATCCAGATCCCAGGTCAGTGCACTCACAAAACATGATTTATCAGTAATTTCATCTGTTAGTTATTTGGGCAGAATGGGGTACACGCAATGAAGGGAGTCAGCTGTTAATTTTTTATTTTTTTAACCGGGACAAAAGGAGGTGTTTAAAAACAAAGCGCGTTTTGCTTGGTGGGAATTCTCTCATTTATCGCCTTTGACAGCGCGATTATATTATTGCCCCTTACTAAATATGAGCAAAGAAGGCTGTGCAAAATTGTCTTTATTGTTTAACCTTTTGATCTTTTGTTAAAAAATTATTACAAAAATACTCTGCCTTCATGGATATCAAACAATAGCAAACACAACACAGGTTTACCAAAAAATAATCTTTGTTAAAAATATATATGTGGCACAATTATTGGCACCCTTTTAGTCAATACTTTGTGCTACCTCCCTTTGCCAAGATAACAGCTCTGAGTCTGATGAGGTTGGAGAATACATGGCATGGGATCTGAGACCAGTCCCCCGAACAGAATCATTCCACTTCATTCAAATTTCGAGGTCCATGCTGGCCTTTGTGTTAACTCATATTTATATCCTTATGAAACAGGAAGTCATGGTTGAACATGGTTGAACAATTTCCTGTTCCTAGTCACCCAGGTTTACTAAAAAAAAGTAATATCAATGGTAATATATTTTCAAATATATTTTTCTCATATGAATATTTAGAGGTGCCAACAATTGTGCCACACATATATTTAGCAAAGATTTTTTTAAGAAACCTGTAGAAGAGATAAACCTGAAGAGAAGCTCATTTCACCCCACAGATTTTTTTATGGGGTTCAAGTCAGGGGACTGGGATGGCCATGGCAAGACCTTGATTTTTTGGTCAGTCTTGTGTTGCTTTTGATGTATGTTTTGGATCATTGTCCTGCTGGAAGATCCAACCACAGCCCATTTGAAGCTTTCTAGCAGAGGCGGTCTGTAACGTAACGTAGACTGGAGGAGGATGCAGGTGCAGATCAAAGTCTTTATTAAACACTTAACTCAAAACCAAAATAAACGCGGTCTTTGCCGGTAAACGAGAAATGGGAAACGTGGCATATAACGATATCATTCAAGGCATAGAAACAAATGAAACCATCGATCCAAACAATACTAACGATAGAAACGATAATACTGCGCAAAGTGCTCAGTAACCAAGGTACTTAACATAATCAAGGAAACATAATCAACTTAAAGCATAAACACCTGTGGCAAATGAAAGTCACTTCACTCAATGTTCAGCAGGAAGCAAGCAAACCAAAACAATGTCATGTGACTCGTCCAGAGCTGCGCCACAGTGCCATCTGCTGGCCGTAGCGTAACACAAAATCTCCAAATCCTCTGGGGGAAAAACAGCCCCAAAACATTAAAGATCCACCACCATATTTACCCATGGGCATGAGGTACTTTTCCATATGGCTACCACTCTGTGTGCACCAAAACCACCTCTGGTGCTTATTGCCGAAAAGCTCCATTTTGTTTTCATCTGACCATAGAACCCGATTCAGTTTGAAGTAGTGTCTGGAAAACTGAAGACGCTCGAGTTTCTTTTTTGGATGAGAGTAGAGGCTTTTTTATTGAAACCCTTTCAAACAACTTGTGGTGATGGAGGTGACTTCGGAATGTAGATTTGGAGACTTTCTGACCCCAATACGCAACTAACTTCTGCAATTCTCCAGCTGTGATCCTTGCAGATTTTTTGCCACTCGAACCATCCTCTTCACAATGCGTTGAGACAATATAGACCCTCTTCCAGGTTGATTCTTACCATTTCCAGTTGTCTGTAACTTCTTAATTAGTGCCATGTTGGTGGAAATGGGCATTTTCAATGCATTTGCTATTTTCTTATAGCAACTTCCCATTTTGTGAAGCTCAACAACCTTTTGCCGCACATCACAGCTATATTCCTTGGTCTTACCCATTGTTATGAATGACTAAGGGAATTTGGCCTTTGTGTGAACTCATATTTATATCCTTATGAAACAGGAAGTCATGGTTGAACATGGTTGAACAATTTCCCGTTCCTAGTCACCCAGGTTTACTAAAAAAATGGTAATATATTCAATGGTAATATATTTTCAAATATATTTTTCTCATATGAATATTTAGAGGTGCCAACAATTGTGTCACACATATATTTAGCAAAGATTTTTTTTAATAAACCTGTGTTGCGTTTGCAATTGTTTGATATCCACGAGAGCAGAGTATTTTCTGAACTTTTTAAACAAAAGCTCAAAAGGTTAAACAATAATATTTTTCAAACATTCCAATATTAGTGGACACTGTAAGTGATTTTGTTGGTGAAGCACTTCTTGTATGTGGTTAACCTGGGTTTCGTGGGAAGGCGAGTAAATCAAAATATCATTGATATACAGTCAGGGGCTGTGGTGGCTTGGCGGTTAAGGCTCTGGGTTATTATAGGTCAGGGGTTCAAGCCCCAGCACTACCAAGCTGCCACTGTTGGGCCCCTGAGCAAGGCCCTTAACCATGTCTGCTCCAGGGGTGCTGTATCATGGCTGACCCTGTGTTCTGACCCCAATTTCTTAACATGCTGCGGTATGTAAAGAAAAGACTTTCATTGTGCAGAAAATCCTCCTGGTTATCGTGACCAATAAAGACATTATACAGTGCTGTGAAAAAAGTATTTTTTCAATTTTTGTCTATATCTCATAGTAAATAGTTTTAGATCTTCAAACAAAATACAACATAAAACAAGGGCAACCTGAGTAAACACAATAGTTTTTTGTTGTTTTTTTCTACTGAAGTAAAAAAAACAAAAAAACAAATGTTATTCAACATATACACATTTATCACCAATGTGAAAAATTAATTGTTCCCTTAAACTTAAAATCTGCTTGGGCCACCTTTAGCAGCAATAACTGTACCAAAATGTTTCCAATAACTGGAAATCAGTCTTTCACTTACTTCTAGGACTAGGATTTACTCCTATGCTTTGGATCTTTGTCTTGCTGCATAATCTAGATGTGTTTGAGCCAATTTACAGACTGAAGACTGGACATTCTCCTTTAGGATTTTCTGGTAGAGAGCAGAATTCATGTTTCCCCTCAATTACTGCACATTGCCCAGGCCCTGAAGGAGCAAAGCATCCCCACTCCATCACACTGCCACATCCATGCTTGAGTGTAGGTATGGTGTTCTTTTTGTGGAATTCTGTGTTTGGTTTACACCCAGATGTAATGGGAACTCTGTCTTCCAAACAGTTCCACTTTCCACTCATCAGTCCACAGAACAGTTTTCCCAAAGGTTTGAGGATCATCAGGGTGTATTTTGTCAAAATTCAGATGAGCCTTAGTGTCTTCTAGGATAGCAGTGGGTTTCACCTCACCACTCTTCCATGGATGCCATTTTTGCCCAGTATCTTTATTGATGCAAGAGAGGCCTGTATTTCCTTTGATGTTGTCCTTAGCTCTTTTGTGACTTCCTAGATGAGGTGTTGCTGTGGTCTTGGAGGAATTTTGGAAGGGCAGCCACTTCTGGGAAGGCTCACTGCTGTGCTAAGTTTTTCCATTTGGAGATAATGGCTTTCATTGTGGTCCTTTGGAGTTCCAGAGCCTTTAAAATGGCTTTGTAACTAGGGTCTGAAATTTACTTTTTCGGGGGCGTAGTTGAGCGGCAACAGGTTGAACCGGCAAGTAACGTGTGATGATTCTCACATGGTAACATCAGTGAAAGTTCATTTGTTTAATCGTAAATGGTCTGCACTTATATAGCACTTTTATCCAAAGCCATTTACACTGTATCTCATTCACCCATTCAGACACACACTCACAAACCAGTGGTAGCAAAGCTGTCATGCAAGGCACTAACTAACTTGCCATTGGTTCAGTGTCTTGCCCAAAGACACTTCGGCATGTGGAGTCATGTGGGCCCCCAACCCCCAACCCTATGATTAGTGGACAACCTGCTCTACCACCTGAGCCACAGCCGCCCATTGTTGCGTCTCTTTGTGCTTTCAGTTTCCTCCCATAGATGCGAGAGTGAGAGAGAGAATTAACAAAGAGCCGTGTGTGTTAAAACTGGTGGAAAGTTAAAAAAAGATAACAAAAGTAAAAGATTAAGAATAAAGTGCCTTTTGAGTTGTTCAAAGCCTACCTCCAGCTTCCTTATTTGCCTTCGTTAAATTTAAATAAGTTTAACTCTCGAATATTCAATCATACATTCTTATATATTAATATATAAGAATCTTATATATTCTTATATATTAATCCTTTCCCTTTATGAGCCGTTTTCACAAGCTGTTCGGCGGCAGTTATTTTATGAATAATAAGCTGTGTAACTCTTTTCTTCAGTTTTTTAATTCTAAGATTGATAGTGTTCGCAAACAAATTTCTGTCACATCTGACTCTGCCTCTTCACTTCATCATCCATCTGGGTTCACTGGTGTTTCACTCATTTCTGATTGTTTGATTCAAAAGGGAGGTATCCAGCATGAAATCACTTGCTTGACTGATCATATTTAAATCTTACTTCAATTTTTGGTGCCCTGCTATCCTCAGTATTATAAATGAATCATTCCAGACTGGGGTTGGTCGAGCAGTATTAAAGACTGCTGCTGTTACACCTGTACCAAAGAAAGAAAATGCTGCCCTGGATGATTTTAACAATTTTCGTCCCATCTCAAATTTTGGCAAAAATACTTGAGCGTGTCATTGCCTCTCAATTGTGTAATTATCATACAATTAATAACCTCTTTGATCCCCTTCAGTCAGGTTTTCGGAAATTTCACAGTACTGAAACAGCATTGGTCAATGTTACCAATGACTTGTTGATGACCTCTGATTCTGGAGCTACTTCCATTCTTATTCTTCTTGATCTTAGAGCCACCCTCAATATTGTTGATCATGCCTTGAAAGTGTTTTTGGTGTTTGGTGTGACAGTTTTAAACTGGTTTATATCATATTTTACTGACCATTCCCAGGTTATTTCTATGGGTCTGACACTAGCTCTGTGCTCACTGGTGTTCCTCAGGGTTCAGTTTTAAGTCCTTTACTTTTCAATATCTATTTATCTAACCACTTGTGCATCTGCTGCGATTGCTCGGCCTCCATCATCACGTTTATCTACATTTCAAATCTACATTTCAAATCTACATTCACTCAAAATCTTGTGAAAACTTTGATGTTTGTTTTCTTTCTGAATGTATTTCTGAGATAAAAACATGGATGAATAATACTTTTCTGTGCCTGAATAGCGGGAAAACTGAAGTCATGCTTAAAGGTTCCTGTCATCAAATTCGGAAAGCTGGTCCACTGTCTCTGTTGATGGCTCTGTTCTAGAGACTCAAAGTAAGATGAGGAACCTTGGAGTAATTTTTGATACCAGCCTCATATTCTTTTGTCCAGAACACTGTTAAAGCATCCTTTTTTCACCTCAGAAATATGGCAAGACTGCGCACTATGCTGAACTTCTCTGTGGCTGAAAAGCTGATTAACTCATTTGTTGACACTCGGATAGATTATGAAGGCCCGAATTTAGCATATTACCCAAAGACAATTAAAATTCAACCTAGAAGCAAATACTCACATCCATAAACCCAATTGGAGATAGAAAAAAGACGACCAGTCATGAGTGAAAGCAAGGGTCCAGTTTTTATTTCGGTCCACCACACGAGATCCACACCAATGAGAATTCCCAGAAGTGATCTGACAACTGGAGCTTAAGCTCCAGTATGTATATCTTATGTACTCAGTAAAAAACAATAAATTTCAGAAAGATTAGAATCTCAATACCAATAGGGTTAAAAAGAGCTCATCTACATTCACCATGAGGTTTAAAGAAACCTCTCAAAAAGTTACACTGAGGATTACAAATATTTTTAATCACAACAATTACTGTAACACCGTTTTAGCCTGATTTTCTAAATCCACACTCAATAAACTCCAATATGTACAAAACCCTGCTGCCAGGATCCTGACTGGGACCAGAAAATACAATCATATTACTACTATTCTGGAGTCTTTGCACTGGCTAATGGTCAGGTTCTGTGTCCATTTTAAAATTATGATGCTTTACAAAGCATTACATGGCTTGGCTCCTCATTATTAATCTGCTTTATTAATTCCTTACACCCCAAATTGCAGACTGCGCTCCTCACAGTGTAATCTGTTAACTGTTCCACAAACACGCTTAAAATCAATGGGTGACAGGGCTTTTTCTGTCTCTGCTCCTTCCCTTTACGTGACTATCATAGTCATGTCCAAGTATCCCATTATTTTCATAGTCCCTTATCTGAATGGGAATCAAGAATGCTTGAGGGGAGACTTATAGGGAGTCACCATGAGTGGGTGCTGTTGGTAGGAGTCCACTCCCTCAGTGGTAATGATGGCTGTTGGACTGGATGCACTAGGCACTGGGAAACTTGGTGTAGATCACTGCCACAATAGAAGTGTATTGCTGCTGTTCTTAATCATTCACATACTGCTGTTCTTAATCATTCACATTCGAGGGCTATGAGTTTGGCTTGGTCAGTCTGCATACTTTCAACAGGGCTCTCATCAGGTAAGAATGTTGGTCATTTTTGGGGCATGATGATTACAAAGCGAAATCAGGGATTTCTCAAAGCAAAATCCAGGGATTTTTGCTTGTCATGACATTTACGCTTGCTGAACCTTGGTGATATGTTGCCTTGAGTGCATTCCAGTGGCGAGTGTTCTGAACCCCAAGGAGTGTTTGGTGACCCAGTATAATTCCCCTGGGTCATTGATAGGAGTTGTTCTCCGATCTCTTTACCTTCAGGAGCATGATCAAATACATGGTAAAATAATTTTCAAGGAAGAAATGAGCTCTGCACCTTGGGACCACACCTGCCCAGGTTGCCTAGGTCAGTGCTTTGTCCATGAGTAGATTTATAAACTGGGCCATCTTGCATTGTTCAGACACTCCTCCATTTTGGTTGGAGAAGTGCAGAGAGCACTGAAGCAGAAACCCTTTACACTGAGCTGGGTTACCGGAATACTTGTCAGGATGAGCAATGAGAGGAAGAGCCAGGGAAGATGTTGCTGCCTTGTCAGGATGGCTTTAAAGAAACCATCTTTGGTTTTTGGTTGTTGGTGTATAACTGCACAGTGTAAGCCTAGTTCACACTGCACAATTTTAAGCCTGATTTGCAAGTCGCTGAGCTCTCCGGGCAATCGCCGCTTGCCAATCAACAGTCGATTATTATGTGTGAACTACTCAATCGCTGGGGTATTGCCAATACACACAGATATTTGCCATGCTAAATATCTAGAGTTGTCGGGTAACTCCACATCTTGTAGTGTGAAAAGTGTCATCACTGGCAGTGATTGCGGCGAAGAGCTACAGCCAATGAGAGAGCAAGGCGTGGGTTGAGGTCACCAGGAGGAAGGGAAACCCGAAAAACCTTCCTTCAGCAAAACAGGCTTGTCATTACAAAACATTTTTTATTCAGCTCCAACTCTCTATGTAGCAAACACAATCCCTGCAGCCAGCATGTTCGAATACATTCTTTCACCCACTTCCTTTGTCTTTTCCTTTTTGGGTTTCCACAGCACAAATCATTGCACATAAACAGCTAACGCCGCTTGTTTCTGTTCTATGTCCATCTTCAAATAAACAACTTCTGTATTGCACGTGGTTTTCACGTCATATATCCGTGTCACTTCTCATGTGTGTTTTTGTGACAAAACATATTTTGAACAACAGATAAAGTCATTGGGTGACAGAGTCATTGTCAGATCGTGTAGGTTGTGACCACCTGTCGCAGAGCAATCAGGTAGTGTGAACACCACAACGACTTCATGACTCATTACAAGACAGTAAGTCGTGTAGTGTGAACAGCACAGCGATCTGACGACATTGAAAGTCATGTAGTGTGAACTTAGCCTTACCCATTTAGCATGGCTATGTGTTCCTGTTGCTCCCCTACTAAGAAACCCTGAGCCTCTATCTCCTGTTACTTGTCGAACATTGCCACTGCCTCCATTCTTCAGGCAAAGTATTCTGTGAGGTAGCAGAGATGGCAACAGTTGCAAGAAATGCTTTTAGGGGTATTGATGGACACAGAACAAACCAACAAACAAAAAAAAATTATTTCTGGAAAAAGAAGACTAAAATAGTCCTGTGTAAATAATTGAAAATATACACTGGTTTAAATGAATCGTGAATTAGCTTTTCTTTTTCTTTTTTTTCTTTCAGTTAGAAACCTATCTTACAATGTATTGTGTATGTGTTTTACAGTGGCATGCTCTGACTCGTGAGGAACAGGCTAAGTACTATGAACTTGCCAGGAAAGAGCGGCAGCTTCACATGCAGCTCTACCCCAGTTGGTCTGCCCGAGACAACTATGTGAGTGCTGTTAGACACACACAGATATACACAGACATAGGACGACAGACAGACAGACAGGCACATTGCCAATGGTCCAATTCATTCAAAACTGCACGCAGTGCCAAAAAGTCATCTTGTCTTTCATGTCCTTATGACACTCAATATGGTAGTTTCAGTCTTTGTTAAATTCTGAGCACTTATCACATTAGATCTGAGTGGTTACTAAGAAGAATTAGGATTCATTTTATTCCAGAATCAGTAAATATCAATGAATTTGTAAATGACAGTTGGAATTTGAGGGTATGCAACTGTATACTGATAGACCAAGACAGTTCCATACCACATATTCACTCACTTAACCTTAAAATACCCCTGAGACTGGATTCAATTATAACCACATTATGGTTCTATATGCTACATCCATGTTATTAAAAATATATATTTATTGGTCTTATTATTGAATTCTATTTTGGTAAATACTGTGATAAGCTAACCTGAATTAAAGAATATGGAAGAATGATTAAATTTCTGTTTTTAAATATATTGAAATAAGGTATGCTATATTTGCTTTATTACAACAGCTACAGTTTAGCTGTAGCATTTAGGTTAGGAGGTTAGGAAGATTAGGAGATTCAAAAGTTATGAGCACAAATGTACTTTGAACTTTGACTTTTAAATCTTGAGGGGAAGAATGGTGAGATGAGTATTGGAACTATCAGTGTGCCACATAGGGACAGAAATAGACCTGCATGGCAAAGGAATAATAGTGATTATTATGTTAAACCAGATTCATTTGTGGTCTTTGATTGTCATCTAGTGGTTAAGTGTTATCTATTAAGAATAGAATGTATTCATATTTAAACTCTACGAAAAACATGACTTTCTTTAGACATTCATATCTTATTATTATTATTATTATTATTATTATTATTATTATTATTATTATTATTATTATTATTATTATTATACTAAAAAGGTTTACAGTAGTAAAATAAACAGAAATGAAATTCATAAAAATTCATAGCAGTGATTGTTTTTTCTGGAGTCCACATGAGGGGAGCCTATATAATGTGTTTAGGGTTTTTTTTTTTTTTTAGCAGGAAAGACTTTGTATGCTCTGCATGTGGTAGGCCCCAGCACTGGGTTTAAAAAAAATGTTTAAGGGTTTTGAAGAAATTCCAAATTTGCATAAAATACAATGGTATGATTTATTTTATTATTATTATTATTATTATTATTATTATTGTTATTATTGTTGTTGTTGTTGTTGTCGTTGTTATTATTATTTTAATTACATTTTATGAATTTTTTTCATCATGTCAGAAATCAGATGACACCAGAATTATTAATTTATTCTAAATGGTTCCAGAGTAAATTGCAAAAACATGTGTTTTGAAAATTGCGGTGTGGTCCAAATATGTATTCTGATTTCGTGTTGATCCCATCAAGATGGCTTCACTTACTGCTTGGTGGCGTTGCCATCAAATCTGTTTGTGTGTTATAGCAGAATGTTTTGGATAACAAAAAAAAAATAAACCTTCTTATAACTTTTATGTAGAGTCATCTGAATGTTATCTTTGCCTGACTTTGAGCATTGTGAAAGCTTTACAATTAGACAGCATTGCTTGCAACCGACTCTCTTTCCGGCCAAAGGGAGATAGGTTTCAGAGCATTGCAGATCTGGGCCAGCCCTTGCCAAGGCAGCCAACTGGCTCAGGTCCTGGGGATCTGGTATGGATCTGGAAGAGGAGCCTCTATCTCTTGCTCTGTCTTCCGAGTCCGGCTCTCTGCCTGACTTTGGAGCTCACGTCGCGACTCCTCCTTCCGCTATGGAAAGCCAAAACACTCTCTCTGAATCCGAGGTACCAGTAGGGGGTGTCATTGCACCAAAAACCGAGAGCAGCTCTCAAGCAAATAAAGAGCTGCTTGAGGTGATTACTAGCGCAGATGAAAAGCTGAATATTGAATTTATAGCACTGCAACGTCTGATTACTTGCCATCATGGGGAGTGAGCAGCACTATAGCACATAGCTATTTTAGCTATGCCGAAGGTGCGGCTTGCGAGCCGTCAGTGGCAGGTAATTTAGAGGGTCAGCGTTGCTTACTAGACATGTAAGGCCACCTCAATGTTGGTGGGCAAAGCCTATCCAGCAGCAGGTCTTGCTTGTGGGTCACTGCATACAATGGCAGTGTTACAGGCCTACCAAGCAGACCTGCTGAGTGAGCTCGACACCGGGGAGGGAATTGGGCCCGAGGCAGTGGCAGAGATGCACCGTGTCACAGATTTGTCTCTCCAGGCGACCAAGCAAATAGCCCATCATATTGGCCATTCAATGGGTAGCTTGGTTGTGGTGCAGGCTTTTCTGGGGGTTATACGAATTCTATTATGACCAGGGCGTTTCTATCCCCAACACGCATAGGGCTGATCCTATCAACATTGAGCAAGATAAAGCTTTATCAATCAGAGTTACATTCACACCCCCTGCAGTGCGTCTCTAGTTGGATAGTGGAAACATGGCTTAACCT
This sequence comes from Ameiurus melas, assembly GCA_012411365.1. Lineage (NCBI taxonomy): Eukaryota > Metazoa > Chordata > Actinopteri > Siluriformes > Ictaluridae > Ameiurus > Ameiurus melas. Next base: position 75,677 of record CM022769.1, on the reverse strand, counting down.
CTCAGGGATGGGATACAAAGATACGGTCTCCTTGCTTGACACCCCTGTTAAACTTTCCTGCATGTTCGGCGGCACAGTTAATGTCATCGCTGACAGGTTTTGCGAAGCAAAACAGCAAACGACAGTGTTCAGCCGGTTCTTTCCCTTCGTGTCGGGCTTGCTAGTGCTAGTGCACTAGTGCAAGGGAGGCACAGAAGGAAAGTGTGAGGCCAGCCTCCCCCTGTGGAGAGCCAGGGGGACCAGGCAGCCACAGCCGCAGCCTGCTAATAGGCCTGTTGTGAGAATTATCATAAAAGCCAAACAGGCAAGGAAGGAGCGGTCCTGATGGGCCACGGAGGGGCATATCAGGGGACATTAGGTTGTTAGGGCAGATAGCCCCCAGTGCTACTGTAGGGCCTTCCCTAACCAAGGCCGTCTTCTCTGGTCAGCGAGCTGTCACAGGCAAATGAAAACGTGATGCTTTACCTCCAACAAAATGTGGAAAATTTAACGTCGCTAAAAGACCATCCCTCTTGGACAAAGGGGAACATGTAGAACAATTGTAGAACATGTACCCCGTTCCCTAAGGAAGAGAAGTTTTAACAGACGTTATTCCCTGGTCCACAAAAAAGATGGGAGTATACAGCCAATTATAGATTTGCGTAATCTGAACCATACTCTTCAGACATACAGGATCAAGATGCTGACGGTCAAATTTATCGTGCCACAGATTCAGTTCGAGGACTGGTTTGTGATTGTTAAAATATGCATATCTTGACATAGGAATATCGCCCAGTCGCAGGAAGTTCCTGAGGTTTGCATTTAGACACAACACATACCAATATCGGGTTCTTCCCTTCGGGCTAGTTTTATCCCCTCACACCTTCACAAAGTGCATGGATGCTACTCTGGCTCCCTTGTGACTCCAGGGCATCTGTGTGCTAAACTACCTGGATGACTGGTTTATTCTAGCGCAGAACAGGCACTTCAACATCGATATGTTGTTCTCACCCACATGAGGAGCTTGGGGCTCAGGTTGAACCTCAAGAAAAGTATGCTTTCTCCAGTGCAGAGGACAACTTTTCTGGGGGTTATATGAATTCTATTATTCTATTCCCAACACGCATAGGGCTGATCCTATCAACATTGAGCAAAATAAAGCTTTATCATTCAGAGTTACATTCACACCCCCTGCAGTGCATCTCTAGTTGGATAGGTGGAAACAATCTCTATCGCTAATGAGGATCGCAGTCTTGCTACACCTCTGGGCATAAGGGCTTATTCCACTAGGGGGGTTGCCTCCTTGAAGGCTTTGTCCAAAGGGGTATCCTTAAAGGATGTGTGTGCAGCTGTGGGGTGGTCTACGCCAGACTCATTCGATATTACAGCCTGTATATTTATTCCGCCCCGGGCTTGAGTGTCTTCCAGTGACCCTCGGGCTTGGGTCTTTTTGAACAGGCCCTACCCTCGGTATGACGGAGTGTGATATATATCATGTGAAGCGCTTAATTGCCACGTCACGGCAGGCCTATAAAAAGTGATGATGTTACACAAGCTTCAGATGCCGGTCGCACACAAAGGTGCTTCCGATAGAATTGTGCTAACGCAACATCTCGTTCCCTTCTCAGGGAACCGGGTTACATGTGAAACCCAGGCATTCACTGTAAACCTTGTTTTCCAAGAAATATGTTTGTTTTTGTGTGCAAACATGGATATTTGTGGACTTCCACTTCTCGGTTGGTCCGCAACACTTCCAGTCTTTTTGAATCTGTTAATAACTTTGGCAGCAGTGTCATGGTTCTCATACAACACCCTTGGACCACTAAAAATCCTAATACAAGGGTGGTCTACTAAAAATCATAATAAAAACTATAGAGTTCCAGCACTATGTGTGGTAATAGGAACACAACAGGTGCACAAACAGATATAGGCATACATTTTCTTTAACCTTGCTGGACCAGAAGTGATTGAATGTGAACACTCATTTGTCTATGCACAACGAGTTTGCCCGGCCACGTCATAAGTCCAGAAAACAACCTGTCTGTTTGAAAATAAAGTTTAGTGAGATTTGTGCTGCTCAAATGATTGTTACAATGAAATTACTAAAAATCTATACAAGCTCCCAAAAACCAGGTGAGCCTATTGAATCATTTTTCAGTGACCTACAAATGAAAGCAAAAAGTTACAAATTTGTTTTTTTTTACAAAAGGAACTTGTTCAAGACTTGTGTGTGCCATCGACATTGATTTCAGAAAAATTCTGCTGCATGAACCCAGAAATTAGCTAAAGCCATAGAAAATTTAAGCTGATCAAAATATGAGCTGGCGGAGAGCTGACTGTTTTCTGATATTATCAGAAAACATTGCAGGACCTCAAAAAAAGTCAAAGTATACACAAGCCTAGAAAGTTGGCCCATCAAACTGAGGCTGGACCAAATCAACAGCAATGGTGCTGAGTCACTAATAGTGTGATAATACAGCAAAACACGGACACAACTAAACTGAATAAAAAAACCCAAACTGTTCAGCACTGTTCATATAAATGGCAAACCCACTGAACAAAATTGCAATGTCTGAGCAAAATATTATGTGATCTTGTGCAACACATTCAAACTTGTATGCCAAGGCAAGCCACTTGACAATTCAAACATTGCAAGGCTGATTGTCTACAGTAGCAATGAAATAAAAACTCTAGGATCAGTCATACTGTACATATTGGTACTGTGCAACTGAAATGAGGGTCAGGGCCATGATTTGCAGGCTGAGTACAACTGTGAAGTTCAAGGGGGGATAGCATTCTAGTTTAAAAAATTTCAGGAAATGAAGAGGGTTTCTATGTTTTATCTTATTGAAAGCCTAAAAAAATGAGTTTTGCACATAAATGCAAGTTCAGAGCGGAGATATTATGCGTGTGGATGTGCAATGTTGACTTTCCTGATTGGCCATAATACCTACAGGCTGCTGCCAGTGGGAATGCTTCTCTATCAGTGTGCGTCCTCACAGGACCGATCAGACCACCTCAGGTAAGTTAACGAGTCTTAACGGAGCCGAAAATTATAACAGAAACAGTTACTTTAACAGATGTGATAGTAGAAACTTTGATATGGATAAAGCTGCATGCACGTACCTGAAATGATCCAGGTTTAATCTATTTTGAATGCCCTTATTCATCTTAATTTCTTTTCATTATCATAGCTTGCTATGTATTTTATCCACAGTTATGTTAGCCTACATGTTTAATGATAATGAGTTTTTTTGGGGCAGTGGTGTCCTGGCAGTTAAGGCTCTGGGTTACTGATCGGAAGGTCGGGGATTCAAGTCCCTGTGCTGCCAGGCTGCCACTGTTGGGCCAGCACGTCAAGGGGGGACAGCATTCTAGTTTTAAAAATTTCAGGAAATGAAGAGGTTTTCTATGTTTTATCTTATTGAAAGCCTAAAAAAATTAGTTTTGCACATAAATGCAAGTTCAGAGCGGAGATATTATGCGTGTGGATGTGCAATGTTGACTTTCCTGATTGGCCATAATACCTACAGATATGGAAGCAAGGCCCTTAACCCCCTGTGCTCCAGGGGCACTTTATTTAGCTGACCCTGCGTTCTGACCCCAACTTCCTAACATGTTGGGGTATGCGAAGAAAAGAATTTCACTGTGCTGAAATGTATATGTGATTAATAAAGACTCATTATCATTATGTTAGCCTACATGTTTATTACAAATAGAAACTTGGTTGGTAGTTACATAGAGAGATATGTGATGTTTAAAGTGTTTTAGCTATCATTTATGCAGATTCTCAATCCACAATAGGCTTTTTACTGTACTGTTCATTTTTTTATTGCACAGAGGCCGTCACTTTTATTTTTGTTGATAGTCAAAAAGGCAAGAAAGAGAGAGAGAAGAGTTTGAAGGAAAGAGAGACAGTCAGTTGGGCAGGATGAAAAAATATATTAAATTATTTTGGACCACCTGGCAAAAAAGAGAGGGCAGATGTTTGCAAGAGGGCAGAGGGTTGAGATATGGAAGATAAGGATCCATATCTGGTGTGAATGGTGTTTGTTTTGTGCCACACATAATGAATTAATGTTGCTCATTTCATGTGCCTGTCTTGATACTGAAGAAAGCATATTGTTTGGAGGAGACATGAAATAAGTGAAATGTTATTATATATTATAGCAGTATTTATGTTTATATTATATTTACACCCCAATGTAATGTTAACTCACATATGTTAACTCACATATGTGAGTCACATATGTGAGATATACTATAATGCATATTTTTGTTTATCTGCAAAAAAAAAAATTTAACGCAGCAATTCCATGGTTCCTACACATTTGGTAGTAGCACATGTCTTCTTCATTACAGTATTTTGACTTTTACTTTGAAAATACAATGACTGCAGTACATGTTGGGTTGCAGTATAACTTGTAGTAATGGGAAGTTTAATTTAAATTATTGATTCCTTCAATTGTTTTTAATGACTCTGACTTCCAACTCAAATTCTAACCAATTCAATTTCACCTGGAGGAATGTAAAGCTTTCAGCTTGTTCCACATAAAATTCTAGCATGTATGCCTGTGTAAGCTCATACAGGAGCCCAATTTTAAGATACTTGTTTAATAAATTTCCAATTCATATTTATGAAAAACCTAGTGAACACTGGGGCAGCTGTGGCTCAGGTGGTAGCGTGGGTTGTCCACTAATCGTAGGGATGGCGGGTCGATTCCCGGCCCCCATGACTTCACATGCCGAAGTGTCCTTGGGCAAGACACTGAACCCCAAGTTGCTCCTGATGGCAAGTTAGTGCTTTGCATGGCAGCTCTGCTACCATGAGTGTGTGTATGAATGAGACACAGTGTAAAGCGCTTTGGTAAAATGGAAACCAATAAGGTTAAAAAAGCATAAGTGCAGACCATTTACCATAATAAAAATACACCCTTACAATTTTTGCTGTAAAACTTTATGAAATGCATTTCATATTGCATTTCAATTGGTAAATCATAAACTTAAGATGTCAGATTTTATGATAAACTACCAAATAAATCACACGAAATTTGATTATGTACACCCTTATAAGATTAAAATGTTAGATTGTTAGAATTGAGCTAGAATTTGTAAACCAATGACACTAACATTGAGCCTCATTTATAAAGCTGGATACAAATAAATTTATTTGTAAGAGCATTTCACAAGAACGCTGGTATTCATGAAAATCCTGTAAATTAAGAAAAATCTTCAGATCCTACTAATGCTCCTGATTATGTGTAAATTTATGCATAAGAGGACTAACTATTGCAGGCCTTGATTTGATCGCCTTCAAATTAGCATGGAATTCTATACTTTTATATATGGAATGTACTGTTGAGGTTAAATTGCTTATTTTTTTATGTTTACAGCATTTAGCCGACACCCTCATCCAGACATATAGAAGTGCTTTGTAGTCTATAAAAAACATATCCTCATGTTAGTTAGAAAAGAAACTTAGGGAGAAAGAATACCATCAAAGAAATTTTATGAAAACCAGTCATATTATATTATTGTCATTAATTAAAGAATATGAAAAATAAAGAAAGTGAGCCAGTACAAACAGGACAAATACAACTAATAATTTGATTATTATAAAAGAAATTCCATTGTAAAAACAAAGCATGGGCTGGTTTGCCATTTATAGTAAACTAACACCACAGTGGACAGAACATTTAGTGCTCGCTTATTATTATTAATATAATATATTATTATATACTTTTATTTGCATAGTGCAAATAGTGTGCCATCAAATGGTGTTCCTGACTCTCCTCATTCAGTGGTGATGGTGTTTTGGGGTGGAATTCAAATTCACATCCCCCAAGGACTGTACTTTTTGCATGTTTATATAATGCACAGGTCATGAACCTGTTGTGTTATGCATTCATGGAACTTATTTGAGCAAATATTCCAGTATTGCAAAACAGTATTCAAATGCAATAAGTAAGCTTTGGATATACCATATCAGAGATATGGAATGAGATGTTTTCAACACCTCCTGATTATTGAAAAGAGACAACTCATACAATTGGAGGTGTTCGTGCTCATGCAACAGAACTTCTTCACAATTTTATGCATGGCAATTTTATGCGGTTAATTCACATCTCACACATGGACAAGAGGAAAAAATTTGTTGGACTAGGGATGTCACAAAAAGACATGGCATATGGCATGGCTTTTTTCCAGTACATTGATGACTTGCTGATATCACCACCAAGTACACAGGTTCTCTAATCAGCTAATTAACAGCTATTTCTGTAGTGGGTATGTTTTATTCAGAGGACAGCAAGACAGAGGGTACAACAGAACCAGGGTTGGGAACCTGTGACTTAGTATATCAATGTACCTAAACAGTCCCAGGCATGCACATTTCAACAGGGGAATTAGTTGCTGAACATATAGACTAGCTGTATGTACAGAATGTACATAGTGCATTGCTACTATTCTCCACCTAAAGATTTTTTTTTTATGTAGTTAGTCATTTTTCTTGGTTATGTCAAAAAAAAAACTCACATTTACTTCAACAATGTGATACAATGTGGTTCAGCTTAATCATAGCATAAAAACAGATTATATATATATATATATATATATATATATATATATATAAATAAATTGGAAACAGCTACACTATATGGACAAAGGTTTATGGATACCTGATCCATATGTGTTTTTTGAACATCCCATTCCAGGTTTAGTCCCTAACCAACCTCCCCCAAGGGAATGCACATTCCCTGGCTGAGAACAGAGAAAAAAGTAACCAGTTTTAAAAGGAAATTTCTCTTCGAATTGTTTTGGAACCTTCAGTAAAGGGTTCTAACTTTTATTGCTTTTTCGTGTTCTCTCTGTCTGTTAACAATGGACTCTGCCCATGTCCTCTCCCTCTCCCTTTCTTCCGATCTTCCTTTTGCTCCTTCCTTTTCTGTGTGTGCATGCTTGCTGGTTTGCATTCAGACCCTGGCTTCCCTAAGAAATGCCGAGCTCGTTTCGGCCTCAATCAACAAATGGACTGGTGTGACCCCTGCAGGTGTGTACTTCTCCTTTTCTGCCATCCTCAAATTAGTCCATTGTTTCTTCTTTGTCTGTGGCTGCTGTCTGCTGCTTTGCATGGTGTCCTCTACTAACACTAGAGCCTACAATGGTCAGTATGTTTTGGTAAATATTGTTTTAAAATAAATAAATGAAAATATTTCTTAAAACCTGATTTAAAGTTATTACAACCACTTGTTATATTTGTAAATAAGATGGATGTTAACCAACTCAACAGCAAAATTAAATTTTAGACATGCCCTAAAGCATGCTGACTGTAGCTTTAGAATCAGGACATTCTTTGTCTTTGACATAAATTTACAATAGACAAAGAATTATTATTATTATTTATTTTTTTTAAAGTCCTGTTCTCTAAATATTTAGTGTTTTTACTGTTCTGACATGCCTGAATTTGAAATTGATATTTTAGATTTGGTGTGTTAAAAGGTGCAGAGCAGATTTCAGCTTTTAATATATAATTGTCATTTAGGATTAGGATAATTATAAGGTATTATTCAAAAATGTACAGTGTTTGTAACTTTTAGTCTGAACTATGAAACACAATTTGCACAAAATAAGACAAAATTTTAATGTTGCAAATTAAAGCAAAATTATATAAATGTCGATGAGATGTGATCTTGTCATTTGACATTTTTGTGTATTTAAACATAAAGTTTTCTAAAAGTTGCTGGATGTAAAATTTTGGAATCTGTGCTCTCTGTGGTAGGAAAAATGCTACAGCAAGCTATTTGCAAAACATTTTGTAGCATGGGTTGCACTGCACCCATCTCCACCAAGCAGATTAATGGGTCAGGTCACATTAGGAAGAAAAACAACATGACAATAATAAAACTGAGAATAAAATAACATTATTGTGCACATTACTGTGACTGTCTGTATCACCAGGTAAAAGAGCAAAACCTTTTGGTTGCTCCACATTAATTAAGACAGTGTATTGATTGCACTAAAACTAATGGGTAAATTTATACCAAGACTGCAGAGAAGCAAATCAATATTCAGATCTCAGATGTAACAAAGACTTACATTGGTGCTTGAAATTTTGTGAACCCTTTAGAATTTTCTATACATCTGCATAAATATGACCTAAACATCATCAGATTTTCACATAAGTCCTAAAAAAGTAGACAAAGAGAACCAAATTAAACAAATGAAATAAAAATATTTGTAAAACATTTATTTATTGAGGGAAATGATCCAATATTACATATCTGTGAGTGGCAAAAGTGTGAGAACTGCTAGGATTAGCTGCTAATTTAAAGGTGTGAAAATCTGATGATGTTTTAGGTCATATTTATTCAGATATACTGAAAATTCTAAAGGGTTCAGAAACTGTCAAGCACCACTGTAGCTTATGTCCTGTGAACACATTACAATTTCATGACCTTGATTTAGTAGTGAAAAATGTGATTACTATTAGGACTATTAGGACTCCTATTAGATGTTTATATAAATGATTGCCACATTCTCATTTATCACCATATTTCTGTCCCTGATTTTAAGTTTTTTTTTTTGGTAAGGTCTAATATGTTTGGAGAGGGATCTTGGCTCAATCCTCCATGCAGAACAAAGTCCAAGCTTTACAATGTTATGTTTGGGCTTATGGGCTGTTTTTGTGTTCCTGTAGCTATTCTGTCTTGATTTGAATATTTTGAATATAATATTGAATATTATTGAAGTTATTATTATTTTAGCTGTCTATCACAGGATACTACAGTTGAAATTTAATAATGCATGTGAGTTCAAAGTGCAGACTTTTTTAAAAGGCTTTAATTTGAGACTATTTACATCTAAATCAGACACCATGGATTTTTTAATTAATTTTTTTTTTAAGATATTTGGACAAGAAAACATTTGATACTGTTTGAAACAGTGCCTATTAATAAAGTGACATTTTGTAGTAATTTTCACAATTTAAATTAACAAAAAAAAACAAAAAACCCAGATCGGTCACATGGAAAAAAGTAAGTACACCCCTACATTTATCATACCTTCAAATCAGTAAAATTATAATCAGGTATTCAAGATTGGGTGCCAGTGATCAGACCCTGCTTAGGGAGTGCAGCTGGAACCTGTCACCAGTGCCTGGTGTTCCCTTTGATATTGAGGTGTGTGGTGTTATCAGAGTTGGGTATTACATGTTACTGTAATCTAAAGACTTTTTCTGATAACGCTGTAATTGTAATGCATTATATTTTATATTTATGTAATTTGATTAGTTACTGATATCAATAACATTATATTACTTCTGTTAAAAATTTATTGTTAAGAAAACAATATTAAGAACAATGCATTTCCAGTTGAAACTGAAACATTAACATCCTCTGATGCTGACCAGGAAAACAATCTGTGTAAACATTTGAGTTCCAGTTTATGTGAACATGATATGAGCAGAGCATAAGGAAAAATTAATGTACTTTACATGACATTGTAGCAGCTAAACACATTCAATGATAGCTTAGCTGTGCCTCCCCTTGGCTAGTGACACTAAATTGTTGTTTGCTTTATTACTTATTTATTTAAAATGATCGTTTTGTATAAAATTTTCTTTTCTTTTGTTGTGTCTGAAGGAGGTCACGGATGCTAGTTTTTCGTTTTTGGTGCCGTTACCGCTAAGTGTTTAAAAGCCACGCCCCTAAAATTTATGTGCGGCTACATTAACCGTGCTTTCAGGAAGAGCGGCTAACTTAATGGCAGTAAACTAGCCTAGTTAGGAAAGTTTTATATTTTATTGGTCTGGTAGACCTACAAACAGTGACAACACCCGAGGCTTTATGATAAATCCAACTTTTTCTGATCATCATACATTGACGCACGCTAAAATTACTGAAAGTTTCACGTGGTGGACGTCTGTAGGCCTATTTTTTTTATTAATTTAATATTCATTAGCGCCCCTAAAAAAATTAATATATCAGCCAATATATTTATTTTTTTTCCATCAACGGTTCGACTCCCATCACATCTTAAACCTGTTCCTGGGTGGGCACTAGGACCTGGGGGAGGCTGCTGTACGCGCTACACATACAGTGGCTACACACCTATTTATCCGCACGTTTTTCGGTTGACGGACACACATCCAGTGGCTTTACCGTGGGTACACCCCGTCGGCGGACCTCCAGACAGTAAGCACGTTTACATGCACATTAAATGTTAAATTTCAATCAAGCTAAAGCAATAATTCGCCTTTTGAAAATGTAATGTAAACGCTTTTGTCCGACTGAAATCATAGTGACATCGAACTTCCGAAATCAGACTTGTAGCTCGACTTCATCCAGCATGTATACGCTTTAATCGAGCCGTTCTGTTGGTCAGCGAATGATCCACACATGGACACAGTTTACTGTTTTTTGTTAGTGCTGGATTGATGGGGACAAAGTGGACTTTAGTTTTTTTATTTTTATATAATTTAAGTCATATTAGATCATTATCTAACATATATTTGACCACAAATACCACTCTGAAATATACATGACCCCCCTAAAGGAGCCTAGGCCCCACATTCATAAATCTCTAGTGACGTCCCTGCTTTGTCGTGTATTTTTGTAGGTTTGATTGGTTTTGAAAGTAAAGTAATTAGTAAGCTGATTACTTTTTACATTCAGTAATGTAATTAAATGACAATTTTAATGTAGTAATTAGTAATATGTAGTGGATGACTTTTTTGAGTAACTTACCCAACATTGGGTATTATGCCAAGATCTAAAGAGTTCTGGAAGGCCTTCAGAAAAAAGGTTGTGGAGCGTGGTTGAGGTCGTGGAGTCTGGCAAAGGATTTAAAAAGATCTCCAAATTATTTGAAATACATCATTCCACTGTAAGGAAAAATATCTGCAAGTAGCTTTCACACACAGAAAAGTAGATTTGAAATGACTTGCAATTTGTCCAGGACTGGCCGTTCCAGCAAATTAAGCGCAGACTTTTTATATCCTGTCTCTGTGTGTGTGTGTGTGTGTGTGTTGTGTGTGTGTGTGTGTGTGTAAATATATATAACATTGATTTTCTCGTTACATTGGCACCCTCAAGGGGTGGGCTTTATTAGGTAGCAATTCAACAGTAAGTTCTCGAACTTGAAAAATAGGAAACCGTAAGGATCTGAGTGACATTGACAATTCTGTTTGTATGTTTTCGTGACATTAAATGCTGGATGGCATTAAATTTTTACAGCTAAATAGTGATAAAACTGAAATAATAATTTTTGGCCCACCAGTTCCAATCAGTTAAGTCCTCTGTCTACCAATGTGCACATTTGTGTCAAAAATTTTGGTGTCATGCTAGATTCTACGTTGTGTTTTGATGAGCAGATCAGTGCTGTTGTCAAAAGCAGCTTTTCTCAGCAGAGATCTATTATAATCAAGAAAATGCTCTCTAAGAAGGAACTGGAAATGGTTATTCATGCTTTTATAACATCAAGGTTAGAATACTGTAATTTCCTCTATTTTGAATTGCCTAAAACTGCTCTAGATTGCTTGCAAATGGTACAATATGCGGCAGATAGATTATTGACTGGCACCAGAAAATCAACAAGACTTTTCCACCCATAGAATTGTGTTTTTTGCACTATTCTGTGTCATCTCTAGAGACTGTTGTGTCTGAAATTTTCAGGAGATCAGCAGTTTCTGAAATACTCAAAGCAGCACATGTGGCACCAACAACCATGCCATGATCAAATTCTAATAGATCACACTTTTTCTTCATTTTGATTATTGATATGAACATGAACTGAAGCTCTTGACCTGTGTCTGCATCTGTAAAAGTTTTCTTATTAAAGTGGATGGTGGGTGTGCCTGATTTAAAAAAAAAAAAAGCCAATGAGTGTAACTACAAAGTAGGTAGACCTAATAAAATATCTACTGAGTATAAATGTTATATGAAGATATTATGTACAAACCAATGTCTGCTGTCATGTTCATAAGCCTAGAATTTTTTTTAAGTATTAAAAATGTTTTTATTTTACTTAATTTAATTGCTGTTTACTGTTCTAAATTATTGTTTATATATATATATATATATATATATATATATATATATATATATATATATATATATATATATATATATATATTATATTATATATTTAGTTTGCAACAAGACACAAGTGTGTATGCTCAGCAAGATGAATTTCAAGCACATCATACACTTTATGGCCAAACGTATGTGGACACATGACCATAACACCCATATGAGGGTCTTCCTAAAACTTTTGCCAGAACTTTTACAAGCATACAATTTTGTAGAATGTCTTTGTGTGTGGTAGCATCAAGATTTCCTTTCACTGGAACTAACAGGCATAGCCCAGATGCATAAAGACATTGTTGGTGTATACACCTGGTTGGTGTATCTCAGTGGACTTAGTGGCTTGCACAGAACCCTGACCTCAACCCCACTGAACACCATTGGGATGAATTGGAATTACTACAGCTTTCTCACATGACATCTGTGCACAACCAACCACATGTACTTTTGGCCATATACAGTTGCAATCAAAATTATTCTACCCCCATTGCAAATCAGGTTTATTGTCAAAATGTACAGACTTTCAGCTGTTTGCAATGAACAAATCAAACAAAAGCAATTGAACAAATGCTTCAAGTGATTTCCCCAAATTCAACTGAAAATTACTTCTCCAGTTTCAAAATTCTTCAACCCCTTCATGGCAAACATCTTTAGTACTTAGTGGAGCATGCTTTTGCTGTTATGACCTGCTGTATAACAAGATGTATAGCCAGACACCAGCTTCTGGCAATGTTCCTGAGGAATCTTAGCTTAATCCTCATGAGCAATTTCCTCCAGTTCAGTAATATTCTTGCGTTTGCATACTGCAACCGCCTTCTTCAAATCCCACCAGATATTTTCTATGGGGTTCAAGTCAGGTGACTGGCATGGCCCTGTAGACTCTTCCATGACTTCTTCTGCAACCAAGCCTTGGTGGAATTTGAGGTATGCTTGGGATCAATGTCCTGTTGGAAGGTCCAATGACGCCCAAGCTTCAGCTTCCTCACAGATGGCATGAGGTTTTCTCCTGATTTCTTGATGCTTCAAGGAGTCCATCTTGCCTTCCATATGCTGCAGGTTTCCAGTGTCAGAGGATGCAAAGCAGCCCCAGAGCATCACCAAGCCACCACCATGCTTGACTGTAGACAGTGTTCTTTCTTCATTCTTCTTTTGCCAGACATACCACTGATCCATCATTTACATTTACATTTATTAATTTAGCAGATTCTTTTATCCAAAGTGACTTATAAATGAGAAAAGACAAGCAGAGCTATATATCAAGCAGAGAACAATGCAAGTAGTGCTACCATACAAGATCCAGTAAATAAATTAATCATGCAAAAAGTTCCAAAAAAGTTTTGTTTCATTGCTCCACAGAACAGAATCCCAAAACTTCTGTGGCCTATTTCTGACTATTTCTATTTGGTGTTCTGGCATGGAAACCTTGTGTGTTTAGTATGTGTCTTATTGTGCCCACTGAAACCTCAGTGTCTGTTGCCACCAAGTCTTGCTACAGGTCTTTTGCAGTCACTCAAGAGCTTTTCACAATCTGCCTTCTCAGAAATCTGGTTGCAGCCATTGAATAGCTTCCTTTTTCTGCCCCTTCTAGGTATTTCAATGCATTTTCTGCCCCTAGCCAGTTTAGGTATTTCATGTGTTCCAGCTCAAGCACACCTGGTGCGACTAATGAAGCCCTTCATTAGTTGCATTAGGTGTGCTTGGCACAACACCTGTTGCATTAGCTGAAAGCTCTGGGAAGTACCCTCACACGTGACTGTTATTTGCCACTTGTGTAACATCATGCTTAGGCCTGCTGTGATCAGGTGATGTGACAATTGAGCACGTTGCGGGATATATAAATGACATCTGTGAACTGCACCGTCAGCTTTTATTATCTTCAGCAAGACTGGATGTCACTCTTTTGTGTAATGCTCACAAAAAGGCTCTTTATTTGCTTTCTATCTTTTCCAAAAAAAAAAGAGGAAAATCTCTATTCTTTTCTGTCCCTTTAAAAAAAGGAAGAAAGGTATGAGTGAGAGAATTCAGGAAGTGTGTTATGCCTTGCTCCCATTTCATCACGGGGAGGACTGTACACTTTCTGTGCAAAGTGTCTAGGGCTGGAGCATGCCCTTGAGAGGTCTGACTGTGCGTATTGTGAACACCTTCACTCAGCAGCTCCACTCGCAACTCGCTCTCTTCTCGGCTGAAGCGAGTTGGATTTCAGAGCCTCACAGATCTGAGCCAGCCGCTGCCGAGGCAGCCAGCCATCTCAGGTCCTAGGGATCTCGTATGGATCTGGAAAAGGAGCCGGAGACGATAGTGTAATAAATTGTATAGTGGAAGCAATCTCTATTGCTTTTGAGGCTTGTGGCCTCGCTATGCCTCAGGGAATAAAGTGGCTCTGTCCACTAGGTGGGTCAGCTCCTCTATATAACCAGCCTCTATTATCTGAAGTGAAGATGCAATTCACAGGTATGACAAAGCATTTCATTCCCTTCTCAGGGAACACGTTTAGCATATTTGTGCTGTTGTCTATTCAGGGGGTTGAAAAGTTTTGAGACTGGGGATGTCATTATAAGTTGAATTTTCAGTTGAATTTGGGGAAATCACTTGAAACATTCATTATGTTGAACTATTTCAATTGCTTATGTTTGATTTGTTCATTGCAAACAGCTGAAAGTCTGTACATTTTGACAATAAACCTGATTTGCAATGGGGGGTGAATAATTTTGATTGTAACTGTAGTACATCTAATAACTCGTGTTTTATAACCCTTTTTTTGAGTGTGCATATTTGTGACATTTTACATCCATATTTTATTCACAGATAACTCTCTTGACTGTTCTTAGGAGAAAAAAGAAGTGCATTCGCTACCTTCAAGGAGGACAGTGCGCCAGCCCCAATTCTTCCGATGGAAGTGCTGTAGATTCGCCCTCCTTTCCTATTAATCACTTCATACACCCTGCCTCTCCTCTAAACTGCCCCTTTCCTTTTCCCAGTGACAGCAATATCCATGCTCAGACCAGAAAACACCCTTACCCTCAACACTCAACACTCAGGTCCTGCGAACACCCAATTTTCTTCACCAGAGCGAAAACAGTGAACACAATCCACACCTCTGTAGTTCACATCATTAAACAATAAGACCAAGAAACTTTTCTGCCTTCAGTGTTTTCACTAGACACTATAAAAAAAATTAAATGGAGACACCAGCTGCTGTGCGAATCACATTGCTGTCAATTTATTTGAAGACATTTAAAAAAAAATTACAATTAATGGTATTCTATACCTAATATTAAAACATTTGTTTTTATTTGTCATTTTTATTATTCATGCTTTTCCATTTATTCACAAACTGCCACTTTCTGGTATCTTTCATCCAAACACTCCAGTGTCAAGTATGTTCCAAGCAACAACGATGAAATTGCTTCATTTAGCTGTTTATGTAATCTGTCACCAGTATTCATTCTGAATCTATTCAGCCATAGAATAGAAATGTGCATTAGTTATTAAGTTATAATGGAGAGTTATGTTGAATCAATGCAGCTCCTCAAATGACTGTGCTTGTTTATTTCATATACAATGTTCTTTGTTTCCTCTAAGTAAAAGGTTTTTTTGATTTAGCTATTTTTACACAGGTGGTGATTTGTTGTGATTTCTTTGGTGACATATCCATTTTTAATATATTAAACATTTTGAAAATCTTTGACTTGAATTTATGTTCTTCATGGTAATGCTAAAAGGGATAGTCCAGTCTTTTTTAACCTATCCTCTATCCACAGGTCCAAATGAAGTATACAAACTTGGACTTTAATTTGTGAATGCCTCTGAGAGAAGAATTACTGAAATGACTGTACATAAATTTATTGACTTTCCCAATAACCATGCACTGACCTCTATTATAAGTGTGTCTAAATGGATTTTCCATTCTCTTCTCAATACAGATGTGGCCTTTAAGAATGCGTGTTTTTTCTTGCGATTCGCCACTTGTGATAACGTGGTACCCTGCAGGCATGCTTCTTAGAAATTTTATTAATTTGTTGTGCTTCACAAAAAACCACCAGGTGGCGTGTGGACCAACATATTGTAGCTGAATTGTGTGAATGTGTGGTGGAAAGCTTCATATAAAAAATATTATGTTTCTCATCAAAACTTATAATAAACCTAATTTAAACAATTTCTAATTACAATATTTAATTATATAAAGTGAGTGTGGTCACGTAGTACAGATCCAATTGCCGGATTACTACACCCTGTATGTTACTTCTGCGCTATGCGAGCCCACGTGCTGTAACCATGTTAATTTAATATATATAGATATTGTACTTGTACTACATGACTTGATCACACTTATGTTTTATAATACAATCTTGTAATTAGAAACTTGCTTCAATATTATAATTTTTTATGAGAAATGTAATATTTTTATGAAAACCATATGTAAAAAATATGTTTTTTAGGCGCAACAACATTTATTGTGCTCTGGTGCTTGTTGCAAAATATTTCTGAGAGAAGTTCATAGATATGCAGGGCAAGCACAAGCAGATCAAGGGCTTCAGTACAAGAAACATCTGGGTTACACATGTAACCCTGTTCCCCAAGAAGGGAACAAGACATTGCATGAGCTTCACGCTGTGAGAAGTGCCCTCATGCATGATCGGTATCTAAGCTTGTGTAGCATCATGCCTATTTATAGACCTGCCGTGATCAGGTGATTAAGTGCGTAACGTGATATAAAACCAGCAACTGTGAATCTATGAATCGTACCATCAAGACTCAATACACAGGCATGCCCCAGTATGACAAAGCTAGGCAGCATCACATTCCCTTCTTAGGGAACAGGGTTACATGTGTAACTCCACGTTGCGTGAGCTTCACGGTGTGGGAACGATAATACCTACTCCATCATACTGAGAGCATGGCCTGTTCAAAGAATCTGAGCCTGAGGCTCACTGCAAGACACTCGAGCCCGGGGTGGAATGTCTATCCAAGTTGTAATATCGAATGAATACGTGCAGTATAGACCATCCCAATGCAGCACACACATCACGTAAGGGACAAAGCCTTTGAGGAGCTGACCCACCTAGTGGACTGAGCCTTTATGCCCAGAGGCGTAGTGAGACCATGCACCTCATAAGTGATAGAAACTGCTTCCATTATCCAATTAGAGATGCGCCGCTTCGACACAGCCTCACTGTCGCCGCCAAAGCAGACCCGCAGCTGCTCCGACTTACACCACTGGCTGGAGCACAGTAGGTGCAGTTTCTCTTGTTCTGGTGTGAGGAACGGAGGAGGGCAGAAAGCCTGCAACACTAGTGGCTGGGCATCAGACGTAGGCATTTTAGGAATCTAAACCGGCCTTGGATATAGGAAGGCCTTGGCTAATCCAGGGGCAAAGTCAAGGCAGGAAGGGGCAACAGAGACAGCTTGTAGATTTCCTAATCGCTTGAGAGATATCAGGGCCAGCAGAAGAGCTACCTTTAGGCTCAGAAGCTTCTAAGATCAGCCTCTAAGGGCTCAAATGTGGCACCTGACAGACCTTCCAGGACCACAGAAAGGTATGTATGGTCTGCAGATGTGCGTCAGCCACCATGCATAAACCTCAATGTTACCCCCCATCAATAGGTGTGTGGCTGGCCGAAATGGTGGCCATGTAGACCCTGATTGTAGAAGGAGCCAACCCCACTGAGGAATATCCTTGCAAGAACTAGCTGGGTCTAGCTGACGTTTCTCAAACGTTCTTGGCAAACTCTCACTAGAACTTGTAGGAGCAGAGTGATTAGGGAAAGGCATACAGGCATGACCTTGGTGACATGTGCACCATGGTGTCCAGCCCCAATGGGAGGAGTGAGGGTGAACCACAGCAGATAGCGTGTTGTCTCCTCAGAGGCAACACATCCACTTGGCCGAACCTTTGCCATATGGACTCCAACACTCATGGACTCAACTGCTAGAGTTGTGGGAACCAGTGGCAGAGGATAATGGTATTTCATTGTACACTGATTAAGTCCCTGGTAATCAATGCATGGTCAAAGACCACCCCTTTCTTTTCAACAAAGAAGAAACCTGCTGATGCTGGTGAAGTGGATGGCCGGATGTACCCTTGCTGGAGGGCCTCCTGGATATACTCTTGCATTGCTGATCCGCCACTGATAAATGCGACTATGAGGGGGCATGTCTCCAGGAAGCAGGCTGGAACCACACTGGTATTGGCTTTAAATGCTTATTTCAGGTCTTGCTATTTGTTGGGAATTGAGATTGGAAGGTGGTCATCTGGGCTCAACAGATGTAGACACCAGGACAAACTGGGGGTGACAACACTGAGACCAGTGAGTGAGCTGTTTGTCTGGAAGTTATGGGGTTATGTTTCTCAAGCCATGGAAGACTCAGGATCATGAGTGTTTAGCAGAAATAGTAGATAGAGTTGCAGCAGCGGGTGATGAGCCCTTCCCCAATGGGTCCACCATCGATGGCCATAATTTTTCATGGCTGTTACAATGCATGTGTGAGGATATTGAGATGGTGCACTGTGACCTGATGTATGAAGTTGCCCGCTGAGCCAGCGTCAAGCAGCATTGTCAACATAGAAGATACGCATGAGTATTGTAGCATGTGTGTCTTTGCACCATCCTGATTGCCCTCAGAGGAATGTCAGGAGCTAGTCCTTCTAGGATTTTGTTGATATAGACTTTGGTGACTAGATGGAGACATTCTTTATTTTTGTTTTCTTTTTTCATACTTGCCTATTAACCTGTGTTATTGCTCTCACCTGACCCTGATTTGCTACACTATTCATATCCTTCTCTGTTCATTGCTGAGTCCTCAATGTTTATTAATGTGAGTACCTAGCCACTGCCACTGCCTTAGTTACAATTAGTAGTTTTATCTTTTGCTACAATTTATCTTTTGCTACAATTAGTAGTTTTATCCTTATGTTTTGCTGCCTGCCTTTTTGACTTTTAGAATCTCTGGTTTTATGTGAAATTGCCTTTCTGGTTTTATGTGAAATTACCTTTTTGGACTTCACATTCATTTGTCTTACAACTGGATTTACTTTTGTATCGTATCTATGTTTGCCCTGTTAGTTAATCTTTGTCAAGTAAACATTTTTTTTTCCTGTTTTGTATCCCCATCTCTCTCTGCAACTGAGTCCAGCCCAGTCTGTCGAGCAGTGGTTTAGATGTTGGATCGTCACCACCAGACACAAGCTTGATTGACCAGGGTCACACCTGTACAGCCTAAAATTAACTTAACATGTAACAGCCAAACATTTTAGCTAATCAAAATTGTTTTAGTATCATTTTGTCAGCAAATTCTCTACTCGTTATATTTAATATTTTATGGTTATCAGATGAATGGCCAATGATTAAATGAAAGTTTATTATTATTATTATTATTATTATTATTATTATTATTTATTATTATTATTAAGTTAAAGATCACCCAAAAGCTGTTTAAACCATATGCAAATAAGATGGATGAGGACTCAGGAACAACTCTTATATGTTTTGTTTCATATTTTTCAGGAACATACTCTTATTCCCTACAGTTGTGAAAATATAATCCAAAACGTAAACAAATTTATTATAGTGCACCCTTTTGGTAGGTATGAGTCATTTCACTTGCATGAGTAGGGCGTCAAATATATGTAAGCGCTTTTACAATGTCATTGCTCAAGCAGTTTACAGAAAAAAACAGGTATGACAGAGAACACTAAAGACAAACAGGAATAAAAACGAACAAGTAGATGGTATATGGGCTTTAACCACCAAATATGGTGCCAATATTTTAATAACACTGTCTTATAGCTGTTTAAGTAAATTAGGCTACTCATCATTAGAATTGATTGACATGTGGTGGCCATATTGTTTCCAAATGTCAACATGTTTTTTGATAATTATTGAGGGTCACACTCTGCTGAGTAGTTTGACACCAAAATTGTGAAGATAGGGCAAAAATCCCAGTTCTCAATAGGTTTTGCATATTAAGCAAATGATCAAAAAATGTAAGTGGGCAGAGCAAAATGGTCCAAAGGACATTTAGGGAGTGAGAAGACAATGAAAATGAATTTCACTGTACCCCATATTTTACAAAAGATGTTTGCTTTTAAATGCAAAAATATGAGTAGTGCCCCCCAGCAGCGAGTGAGATTGTATCAATTATCAGGGATCCTTAGAGGGGTTGACAATGTTTAGTGAAATGCCTACTGAAGGTAATCATAAAACAACCAATTGTAGATTAATATTGTCACGAAACGTAATTGAGAGGCGGATGCAGGCACAGGTCACAGTCTTTATTGAACTTCCCCAAAATGCGGTCTTCACATAAACCCGCGATGAACGTGTCAACATTTCATCAAAAACTGCCCCTGCCTCATCCCCCAAGTCCACTGGGATAGGCTTCATACTCCCCGCAACCCTGTGTATGATAAGCGGAGCAGAAAATGGATAGAAAAAATAATAAAAATAATACCTAAAATGCTTACAAAAACAATAGGATTTCAGCCCCTCTAAAAAGCACACAATACCACTCTCATAATTCTCAGTCAGGATATTTTTCCAGATTAAAAGCCTTACCTTTTTTTCCTCTATACAGTACTGACTCTTACTGCCAAACCATACAATTTTTGTTTCATCGTACCAGACAACACTGCTCCAAAATAGAATCTTTTGGTTTAAATGAAGTGTTAAGTTTGGCAAAAAGCAAACACTGCATGCCAACAAAAGAACCTCATCCCAAGCCTGGATTTTACTGCATCATTATTGGTGTAACTATAAATTTTGCATTGCAACAGCATATTAGAGAATGTCAGTGTATCTGTCCCTGAACTGAATATTAACCTTAAGTGAGTAGCAAGACAATGACCCTAAGCACACACAAAGAAATGGTCAAAGCAAAAGAAATTTAACATTTTGTAATGACCAAGTCAAAGTCCAGTCCACCAACATGACTGAATCAGTTTTGTAAGGAGGAATGAGCCAATGTTCCTCCAAAAGTTCACGTAATTTTTTTTTGACAAAGATATTTTTGTTGGATAATTTTGCTCAGTGAATAAATAAACTATAATGTGTTTGATACATTTGTTTAATTGGGTTATCAAGTTTTAGGACTTCATGATATTTTATATTTATATTTTATATTTTAGATCTACAGAAATATAGAAAACTGTAACGGCTTCACAAACTTTCTAGTGGCATTATATGACTAGTAAAACTATAGCTGTGAAAGCATGTATTAAGTTTAACATGGAGTCTGTATTGCTCATTTATCCCTGCATCTTTTTAGCCTGATTTTACAATTAAAAGTTAATAAACTTAAGTTCGAATTTGACTACAAAATTGCTTTTGTTAATCTTGAGACTGCCCTCTATCTGCCCAATTTCATACCCGCAAGCGGTTCAATGGGCTGCTTCAAGAGCGTAAGCAGCAGCATAATAATAAAAGTACTAATGAAAACACAGGTGCCTATGCACCTTCCATGCTTCAACCATAATAATAATAATAATAATAATAATAATAATAAAAATAGCAATTACTGATGTTCAAGCACTTTAAGAACTTTAAGTGCATGTATAATAAGATAGTATATATTATTTAGCAAGCATGTAAGCACTTAAATTGGAGATGAAACAAGACAAATTTCAGCAATTCCCGGTAATGTAACATAGATATATAGCATTTTTATTATTAACAATTATAACTGATACCTGTTGCCCAATATAAATTGATTTTGCATGCTTCTTTAGATGCACGTGTTTACCTAATTTAATGAAGTTATGAGATTTCATTTAGGAATTATAGGCTTTTGGTTACAGTTATTCATGTCCATATTTTAATTGACCCTGTTATAGCCATCCAAACAATATTTTTTTCACAATTATTAACAGTCCTGCGAACTGTACTTGAGCTTGAGTTAAAAACATAGGACAACTTTGCAAAATTAGTTGTTTTTTTAATAATCATAAATATTTAATGATTTGATTGACACCAGTGGTTCTTGAGACGAATTTGCATACTATA
Organism: Ameiurus melas; assembly: GCA_012411365.1. Classification (NCBI taxonomy): domain Eukaryota; kingdom Metazoa; phylum Chordata; class Actinopteri; order Siluriformes; family Ictaluridae; genus Ameiurus; species Ameiurus melas. Next base: position 53,620 of record CM022769.1, on the reverse strand, counting down.
CAATCATTTATTCACATGTAATATGTGATATATTTGTGTGAAATATATTTATATATTTATACATGATATATTTCTGCTTGATATATCGCTTTGCTCATTTGTAAGTCGCTTCGGATAAAAGCGTCTGCCAAGTGAATAAATGTAAATGTATATTTATTCATATGTAATATGTGATGCCAATTTAAAATACATCCTTACACAAAATGCAAAATGGCAAATGTCCAAAGTGGCCAACATAGTAAAATTGCATATCATTTAACTCACTGAATCTAAAAGATACTACTTCTGTAGATTTTAGGACAAATCTGCAGAAGTTGTTTTGCTGTTTTGAAATTGCTCCAGCCCTCTCAAGTCATGGTTGTTATAAGGCACACTCGTTTAGTGTCAATATGCCAAAGCGTTGTGGAGATATAACTTCATTTTCATTTTGCCATGCTCGCATTTGTTGATGTATTTGTTGATGTTTCACATGAAGTTTCCTGTCTCAAAAATCTTTGAATAACTTTTGGTCTTCATTGTCTGAAGATGATCTGAGCAAAATTAGGTTAAGTTCTTTTTTAATAGTCTAGTAGTTAAATGTTTTTCTAATTGTGGAAATATTTTCACAGACACATTTCACATAATTGTTTTTGGCATGATCCACAGAATCTGACTGTTTTTTATGACAATAGGTTAAAGAAATTAAAAAGGTATTAGTATTTTTAGAATTTTTTTTTTTTTTTTTTACAACAAGGTGGCACTACCACAAAATGTTTTGAGTACCTTCAGGGCACCTACTAAATTTTGTAATGGTACTCCAGTGAGTTTGGAAAACACAGAATCTTAAGTTTCTTAAGCCTCTAGGTCTTACACTTTATTGTGCCCTAAAACTGATTATGCAGACCAATGATAAAAATTATAGGGGGCACAAACTAGGTGTGCAGAGTTTGCATGTTCTTCCTGTCCTTCTGGGGTTTCCTCCCCCAGTCCAAAGATCTGTTGTAGGCCGAATGAAATCTCTAAATTCTTCACAGTGTATGAATGTGCGTGATTGTGCCCTGCGATGGAGTAGCACCCTGCCCTGTCCCCTGCCTCGTCCCCCAAGTCCACTGGGATAGGCTTCATACTCCCCGCAACCGTGTATGATAAGCGGAACAGAAAATGGATAGATGGATAACAATACCTAAAATGCTTACAAAAACAATAGGATTTCAGCCCCTCTAAAAAGCACACAATACCACACATAATTCTCAGTCAGGATATTTTTCCAGATTAAAAGCCTTACCTTTTTTCCCTCTATACAGTACTGACTCTTATTGCCAAACCGTACAATTTTTGTTTCATCGTACCTGCTCCAAAAGTCTCTGCCAGTCTTGGAGCAGGGGCTTCTTCCATGGTGGATTATAAGCTATGGTGATATAGGGCTCTCTTAATGGTGGATGTACATACTTTGGTACCTAATGCCTCCAACTACTTCACCAGTTCCTTTGTCGTCATCATCCCTGGGAGTTCATTTGTGTCCCCTTCCTGAATGATGCAGTGTTTGTGTAGTTCCAAGATTTTAATATTTGCATACAATTGCTTGTACAGACTGCGATGGACTGGCACCCTGTACAGGGTGGGTGTATCCCGCCTTGTGCCCGAAAGTTCCCCCTTGTTCCCCCGTGACCCTGATAAGGAGTAAGCGGTAGATGTATGGATGGATGTTTGTACAGATACTCAAGGTGCCCTTATTTGTTCGGAGATTGCGCCTTAGGAGGAACTGGACTTGAGGAGGTCCAGATTTTTTTTTGTTTGTTTGTTGGATTTTCCTGTATCAAAAGCAAAAAGGTACTGGCTCTATAAGTAGGCCCTTCAATTCAGCCACAAGTTGCACTCTTAATTAACTCATAATTATGACATTGTCCAAACAGAAGCTTCTAAATGTCATTGCATCACTTACTGGAATCTTCCAGACCATTTAATGAAGGTTTACTTTGTGCATGTAAACGTTTGACCTACTGGAATTCTCATATGATTTAAAGCTGAAATAAAAGTCTCTAATAGTTTGCTTTAAAATTGCCTCTGATGTCAAAGTAGATGCCCTAAAGTAACATGCAACACAAAGTAACATGCAACACATCAGCATACATTTTGTTGTTTTTATTTTCTGAACTAAAAGATAATTCTATGCTTTGTCATCAGAATAGAACTAAGAAATGGTATTTCATATTTTACAATGTTAAGAGGCAACATGTATAGCCATGCTCCAAGAGAACACATTTAACAAGTACTTTCAATCAATAGGTCAAGGTGAAAATTTTAGTCGCTCATCAAATTTTCTCCACCTTTCTATACCTGAATTATGAGAAGCCTAAATAAACAAATCTGCTTTCCTAAAAAATGCTCAGGTTTGAAAGAATAGTCAAAATTGTACTTGGTTTCCTGATGACCATTTAAAACAAATTCAAAAAAATAGTAAAGGGCTTTTACTTGGGAGAGGTGAAGAGATTATTTATTTCTGCTGAATATACAAAGAAAGATTAAAAACAGATACCACTTAAATTATAATTCTCTTTTCACTAGACAAGCAATGGAGATCATGCCATCAATACACAAAATGTCTAATTCTACTGGTCTACTGGTAAATATCAGCAAGTATGACTAGCGCAGTGCAACCAGTAAATGTGTTTTTGGGAACATCCTTACAGTCCTTGCAGTGTGACATTGTCTGGATGAACTTTATTTCTCTTCACACCACTGGTTCTCCTTGCGTACCTGTGTGAAAGAGTGCAGATTTAGGTTTTCACAGACATCAGATTATGATAGAAAAAGCTATGATTTTTTTTTTTACAGTAGCATAGTGTAATAATAGTAATTTAAAAGAGAGAACAGGATGTGTGATATCAGTTTCAATCAATTCTGAAGAATCACAGATGAGCAGCAAAAACATCTTTTCAACTGTCCCATAGGTTGTTTTGACATGATACTAGACACTTCAGTGCCCTGAATGAGGCAACCATCATATGTCACTTTATTAAGTTCTTGGATTCTTTTTAGCTTCTCTTTCAAGAGGAATATTTGATACCAATGAAATGGTAAATGGTCTGCACTTATATAGCGCTTTTATCCAAAGCGCTTTACGCCATGTCTCATTCACACACACACCAATGGCAGCAGAACTACCACGCAAGGCGCTAACTTGTCATCGGGAGCAACGGGTTCGGGGTATCGGGTTGTCTCTTGCCCAAGGACACTTCGTGTGGGCCAGGAATCGAACCGCCAACCCTACGATTAGTGGAGAACCCGCTCTACCACCGGAGACACAGGATAGCCCCACTGATGTACAAGCCCACATTTCATGATGAACTAGGATAATTTTACATTTAGTCAACGTAAACCCTGGTGCAGTACTTTTGGTCAGTTGAGAACAAGCAATGCACTTGGGTGTGGGCTAAAACACCAGTCCTAAGCTGCCCAAGATCAGTGGCCTTTTCCAAATAAACTCTAGCATGCTTCAACTGCAATGAGAAAACAACTCAAGCAAGAACAGATCTTTAGAACTGTAAGAAGAGAACCATATATACTGTGTTTTGTGTTGTGGAAAACAGTTGTATGTAATTAACTTTAAGTGCTAAACTGACCCACAGATGAACACTAATGTCCTACTTATCTTGACAGAGAAAGAAAAAAGCTGGATGCTGTACACAACTTACTATACTACAGTATAAAAAAATAAAACCTACCATATAAAATGTATATTTAATAACTTATTCAGCACCAGATCCATGTTCTCCAGTTAATTCTAAGCACATTGCCAAAGATATAATTACCATTTCCCAATCACCCTTAGCTTTAGTTCTGACCAACAAAAGCTTTTACAAGTGCATTTTCAGCTCTCCTCTTGTACATACCCCTAAGCAAAAATATGGCATATTTGATTATGTACAGTGTAAAAGCAAACCAAAATGCTTGAATCAAATATGAACCAAATGTATTAATTTTTTACTTTGAATTGTATTTCACAAACGGTCTAACTGGGTGGAGGGCTGAGTCCCACTATCTGTCTTAAGGTGCTTTCACATATGCAGTGTTGAGTCTGTATTAGGAATGTCACAAGAACCAATATTCCGGTACCAACATTATTAAAAAGTGACGGTACGGGTTTTTCGGCAGTAGCATAGACACTGTTAGTAATGAAGGTACTGAGGTTGCAATTCTTCTGGAACTCAAGGGGGCAGCAAATACACGCAAGTGTTTTAGTCGGTCCACAAGTGGTGAAGGTCTACAAGCACACAGGAAAAACTACAGAAGACGGCGACAATTTTAGCTCCGACCCAACTTGTCGAGAGGAAAGGTAGCATTGGTTGCCGGTGTGCAACCGACGCCATTGTTCATTTCAAACAAAGCGAGGAAACACCTGACATTTGGCGAAGCACCTGAAAGCCGGTGCTATATTGTTTGAGGCAGCAGGCATTGTGGCCGTGAAACAACCCAGCTAACATTATGCTCCATTTAGTTAGCGATAGCCGGTTATTCGGTAATGATGCTAACGCATTACAATATTATAAACTACCTCCGAATGGTCCACCATGCATCACCATTCAGCCCGTGTCCGATCAGCTAAATGTAGCCTAATGTCACTAATAATTATTCACATGTTCATGCTTTTAATAAATCTTACTGTCCTAACACCACATCAGTGAATTTAAACTAATGCTTGCATTCAGAGTCTAAGGGGGGGTGTGTGCACGTTTAGGAGTGCACCTTAGCACTTGTTATTAGCACTGTTTATTAGTCATTGTCAGACAGTGTTTGATAAATACCCCCCCCCTTCCCTTTTTGCCAGTATTAGCCAGAGGAAGATGTCCTCCAGGAATTTTTCAAGTAAAAAAAAAACAAAACAAAACAAAACAAAAACATTTTATACCACACTGTGGTATCGAGTATCGTGCACTTTTGGTGGTATCGTGACATCCCTAGTCTGTTTGAATTGACCCCGGTGCGTTTTTCTCTTTGGTGCAGTTGGTTTGCGCAGGTGAGAATGCAGCAATTGCACAATTGCACTCCGGTGCAGACCAAAAGAACGATTCAAAATGGATAATAATGGAACATATCCCTCTGGACTTTTGTCTGGCTAGTGTGAGTGTTTCTCTCTTCGGTAACCTCTGATTACAGACAACGCAGCTATAGTCCGAGTATAAGTATAAGTAGGGATGTGGAAATGATTTTGATGTTGCATTTTATGTTTGATGTTTAAACGTTCACAAGGTTTTTGGTTAGGGATTAAAGTTAAAAACTGCACATATCCCTTGATCTGCACAGAAGGATGGTTTTTTGGTAATTTTTTTAGCAAACTGGATCTGTTCTCGAGGACAACCCCACTTTTGTTTTTGTGTATTTATGTTATTACTTTTTATGGATGCACAAAAAGCACTGAAGTCTACAGTCCTAGAAATCCCTGGTTGATTGGTAGAACCTGTCATTCCCCAGGGATTGGTTCAAACACATTTTATTGTTGGCATGGACCTTTAATTTGTCTCTCTGAATTATCTTTTGCTTATTTTATCCATTAAAGTGACACTTGAACTTGTCTACCACTCACAGGTTTTTGCAAATTATTATTATTCATTAGTAAATAAAAAAAATTAATCCATCAATGAACGATCATCAGCTCAGCTAACGTGATTTGTGAATGCACGCGATTAACCAAATTGATTAATTTTAAAACATCTCATTTGAATATATTTTGATACATTTAACAAAAACAAACAAACAAAGTGTAAACATTTTAAAAACAATCAATCGATAATGAGATTCATTGACGATTTAATCAATTATTATCGATTTTATCAACAAGTTGTTGCAGCTCTATATGTAACACCCTTCCAAATTTGTGTTCATGACTCTTTAGGTATGGTCTTAAAACCCATTTGTTTAGTCAAGCTTTTGTTAGCTTTTCTCTTAGATAAATGTGCAGGCTTGAAGATAGAGTGACGAGCCACTTTATGTTCCATGTTCCTCATGCCCGTGTTATCATCTGGTACCACATGGATACACTAAATATTGCTGTGGATTGTCTCATTTTGGTAAATTGCACTTACTGAAAACAGTCTATGCTTGCCTGTAAAGACTGAATAAATGTACATTTTTAGAAAAATGTGCATGAATTTTTACTGTCCTCACCAAAAAAAACTTTAAGACAAACAAAATAGAATGTTTTTCCATGCCAGGGATAAATGAAAGTTTTCATGGCTTAGCACACAGCCTAAATAGGCAGACGGACAAATGGATTAATAGGATAAGTCTAATGGTTTCCTTACCTGAGCTTCCTCTTCCTCTGTGAAGTCATTTTTAATATTGAACGTCTTCCTGATTTCTTCTGGGGTTTTACCTTTAATCATATTTGCAACTGTTTTGCAGGTGACATCTAGCAAACCTTTGATGTCCAAATAATTTGCGGCCTAAACAACGGAGGCAAAATGGAAGGGGAAGAGTAAAAGATGAACCTATTATAAAACAACACAAATGAAGTCATAAACTCAAACTATTCTTGCATCCCACTTTGGGACTCACATGACAATCTTGGCTAATGTTTACTATTGATGACATAGCATTTTCTTTCTGCTGGACATAGCAACAAGCATGGCTACAGGTTAAAAATAAATAAATAGATAAATAAATTAATATTGCACTTGGTCAAGTTTAAGTTTAACCCAGGAAAGTTTAACTTAACAGGGAAACAGAACAATAGAGCCTACATTTCTTTAGTCAGATTACCAGCAACTCATCCAATTAATCTATTTAAAGAAAAATCTCAACATCTCCTAAACTCTATTGTAATCACTATGCAAACCCAAATAATAAATCACTAAATGCATTAGGTAAAGCTCTTAAGACATAATAAAAACAGACCAGAATTAGCTCAAAGAGTGTGCCCTGGTCCACTTTAAGGAACTCCTGATCCCACACAGGGATGTCATCTGTCCTCTTCTCTTTGTTCTCATCATCCTCAGGGGGTGGGGGGTCATCTTTGTGATGCGTGCACCACTGAATTACCTGTGTACACACAAAAGAAATCGGTATTGGCCGTAAAAATCCTGATCAGAGCATCAGTAATGAACACCATTAAACTTGAGCACTACCCATCTGGCAGGTAAATGAACTCACCCAATCACATCCTATATGAGATTATTCAGATATATACACAATATACACGGAGCAGTTCAAGAACTGACTCCAGGCCAGAACCATGACAGTGGGAAATGTCTAATAGTATAGCTTTAAATAAATATAGGAGCATACTTCAAATACTGAACACTGAGGTTTATTGCATTTGTTTACAAGGTAAACAGGTTAATGTTGTTGATTTTTGCATAAAGCCTGTAAAAATAACTGAAAATACAAAATTTTGTTTATCAGAAGGTAAATTAATGTCATGGCTCACACTATGTTCTCAATTATGTCATAATTGAGAAGCTCAAGTTCTCATGCCTATGTGTGCGTTATATTGTAGCACATTAACATTACCATTTCTTTTTTAAAAATTATTAATAATAAAAAATAAAAAAACAACTAAACTTGTGTTTCTTAATTAAGAATTTGTTACCGCAGAACCCTGATTGAGCTTACCCAGTAATGCATTGTTTGTTTATAGTCCCAAACTGAGCCTTCCTAATCTTGTTAACAAGTATTTAACACACAAGATCCTGACTAAATGCTAGCAATTTCAGCCACACAACTCATAACTTCCAATACTTTTCCCGCTGTAATGATGTAACGTGTAAACAAATGTATGTTTTGCCATGCCAATTGCTATAGTCAATCAGCAATAGTTAAAGGGCACAAAAGGACAATAGCATTTTACACACTCATATGCCTACAGCATACAAAACAATATGCAGGAATGGAAGCCAATTTATTGTCAAATTACAGCATGTAGACTGGAGCCACATTCCCATACATGGGTACCTTATGCATTCCACCTGGCACATACACATACATACATACATACACACACACATATATATGAAATAATATATTTTTTTTTTAAATAGTGATGATCAAATAATAATATTTTAATAATGAGCAAATCATGCTGCAAAGTTGGATACTGAACCTTTTTGAGGATGGCCGCATTCACATTTGGAAGAGGGACGGGATCATCATCCCCTTCATCATCCATGCCTAAATCTATTTGATAAAGCCAGACCCAGTTAAAAATATTGCAGACACATATCCTTTAATATTTTTCTGATAATCACACAACATATAAACCAAATATATATATAAGTAGCTAAAATGAAAACAGCAGCATTGCTGCCACAACAATTTGAGTAACTTACCTTCCAACATTGTCTTTATAGTGACAGACTGTTTGGCGATTTCAACATCCACTTCAAACATCTCTCCGTCTGAGCTTTGCAGCTTAATTGTTGGCATCTATGAAAAATTGTTATGCTGCAATTAATAAATAACTTAAAGTAATAGTTACTTAAGGTAGATAATATATAAGCAAAACGCGCAAAACATACGCATTTTCATTACGACTTATTACCGTAAACATTAACGTTTATGTTATACTTACAATGACTATATCCCTGAACGATGCAAAGACAAACTGTAAACGCCAATCAGGCCCGTCACAACCAGATTATTATTTTTTTTTTTCCCCCTTCTTCTTCTTCTTCTTCTTCTTCTACTACTAACTACTTCTTCCTTTCCGTCTCGGCTTCTTATTCTTTACTTTTACGGCGGTTGGCAAAATGCTTTTTGTGCATTACCGCCACCCACAGGTCTGGAGTGTAAACTAGTTGAGTATTTATATGCAAGTTTATTACCTACCACCCCAACATGACTTGGAATACACAGAAACCTTACATGCATACCTATCGCTTTAGTCTGACATTAAATGCTTCAAATAAAAGCCCTAGTGCACTTTGAGATCTGCCTGATTGTAGACTCGAAATCTGAGCATATAAACTGCAATGACTGTAATGTAAAACACCTAAGACAGTGCTACACTAGCCAAGAGAAAATCAGTAAGTATCTTATTTCTTACTTCATACATGGTGTGAGGGGAAATTACTAATTTTTACTTTGTAATAATTTAGCTTCTGTTCATGTTCATCTGAGGATAACGCCTAAGAAGGCCATGTCATGTCACTGAGACCACTACAGAATGTATATCTGCTTACAGAGACACAAACGTGTTCTTCTGTTCAAGGTTCATCTGCACGTCTTGCAAGACCCTAAAACAAAGCCTGTTTGAACTGCCTCAAACCACTTCTTATCAGAAGTGTGTCATGCTCTGCCTTTCATATATGTAGTAGTGGTTCAGCACAAGCACTACGGAGCACTCTTATTATTCTATCCTGCTTTATTTTATCCGGTATTAAACATTTTTCTGTAATAAACCTTTTTACCTTCAGAGGACGAGTCTGCCAGTGTTGTCTAATTTCAACGACAATTTAGTGTTTTCAGCTTTTCTGGACAACAAACAAACCAGAGGACGCTAGTGGAAAAGTTTCACCCTGAAGTCTGTGTTGATGCGAAGGCGATTTGCCCTTTGTTGTGCAGATCGAGAGACCGATGAAGCTACTTGATGGTAGGAATAATCAAGAATTAGAATTAGAATATTATAAAGCCATCTGCGAGTGTTGTTTAATTTCCATGACAACGGTCTCAATAAATATAGAGATAATGATCTTTAATCAGAATGAGAAATAACTATGAGACATAGTTGAAGCTTAGTTAGCACTATTAGGTAACTAATCACTCTGCTTTTTTTCTGATAAGACTAGTTAACTAGATTACTTGTTTTCTCAAACTCTAACACTAAACACTGATTTCACAATTTATTATAACTTAACAAGAATAGGCAATTATACACTTGTAGATGATAAAGAATAAAAAAAACAAATAATTAAGGCTATCCCCAGTGACATAATAACATCAACCAAATCTTCAGTTGTAGATATTCATGATCCATAACTTTTAAAACTTTAACATTTTAATAATAATTTTATAAGAAACTCCATTATTGTATTATTGTCTTATCCAATCCTCCATGTAAATCAAGATGGCTTAAACTTCATTTACCATCTGGACATTAATTTATAAATCTGTTATCTCTACCTTACTTCTTTTCCACCCACACTAAGTAGCGTATTGGGCGACGAGAGAGAAATCCCTCCCGTCGTTTCCATAGCGGTTAGGGTTTTTTTTATATATATACAGTGGTGTGAAAAAGTGTTTGTGTTTCGGAACATCAAACCAATTTAAACAATAGTCAAGGACAACACAAGTAAACACAAAATGCAATTTGTAAATGAAGGTGTTTCTTATTAAAGGTGAAAAAAAATCCAAACCATCATGGCCCTGTGTGAAAAAGTGATTGCCCCCCTTGTTAAAACATACTATAACTGTGGTTGTCCACACCTGAGTTCAATTTCTCTAGCCACACCCAGGCCTGATTATTGCCACACCTGTTCACAATCAAGGCATCACTTAAATAGGAGCTGCTTGACACAGTAAGGTCCACCAGAAGATCCTTAAAAGCTACACATCATGCCGAGACCCAAAGAAATTCAGGAACAATTGAGAAAGAAAGTCATTGAGATCTATCAGTCTGGAAAGGGTTATAAAGCCATTTCCAAAGCTTTGGGAATCCAGCGAACCACAGTGAGAGCCATTATCCACAAATGGCGAAGACATGGAACAGTGGTGAACCTTCCCAGGAGTGGCCGGCCGCCCAAAATTGCCCCCAAGAGCGCAGCGACGACTCATCCAAGAGGTCACAAAAGACCCCCACAACAACGTCCAAGAACTGCAGGCCTCACTTGCCTCAGTTAAGGTCAGCGTTCATGCCTCCACCATCAGGAAAAGACTGGGCAAAAATGGCCTGCATGGCAGAGTTCCAAGGAGAAACCCACTGCTGAGCAAAAAGAACATCAAAGCTCGTCTCAATTTCTCCACAACACATCTTGATGATCCCCAAGACTTTTGGGACAACATTCTGTGGACCGATGAGACAAAAGTGGAACTCTTTGGAAGGTGTGTGTCCAAGTATATCTGGCGTAGAAGGAACACTGCATTTCATAAAAAGAACATTATACCAACAGTAAAATATGGTGGTGGTAGTGTGATGGTCTGGGGCTGTTTTGCTGCTTCAGGACCTGGAAGACTTGCCGTGATAAAAGGAACTATGAATTCTGCTGTCTACCAAGAGATCCTGAAGGAGAATGTCCGACCATCTGTTCCGTATACTCAAGCTGAAACGAACTTGGGTTCTGCAGCAGGACAATGATCCTAAACACACCAGCAAGTCCACCACCGAATGGCTGAAGAAAAACAAAATGAAGACTTTGGAGTGGCCTAGCCAAACTCCTGACCTGAATCCTATTGAGATGTTGTGGTATGACCTTAAAAAGGCCGTTCATGCTCGAAAAACCTCTAATGTAACTGAATTAGGACAATTCTGCAAAGATGAGTGGGCCAAAATTCCTCCAGGACGCTGTAAAAGCCTCATTGCACGTTATCGCAAACGCTTGGTTGCAGTTGTTGCTGCTAAGGGTGTCCCAACCAGTTATTAGGTTGAGGGGCAATACCTTTTTCACACAGGGCCATGATGGTTTGGATTTTTTTCACCTTTAATAATAAACACCTTCATTTACAAATTGCATTTTGTGTTTACTTGTGTTGTCCTTGACTATTGTTTAAATTGGTTTGATGTTCCGAAACACTTAAGTGTGACAAACATGCAAAGGAACAGGAAATGAGGAAGGGGGCAAACACTTTTTCACACCACTGTATATATATATATATATATCAAACAAACAAACAAAAATGTAAAGAAAAACCGAACACTCAGAATAAGACTGCTCCTCCTGTTTTAGCAAATGATAATCTATTCACAATTGACTTTTATAATTGTAATGAATACAAAATGAAACAAAAATATGTTTAAGGATATATCAAGTTTACAAAGTCGGAACTCACCCTGTCTACAAATATTAGTCGTCCACTCCCTTATCTGTTAAATTCAAATCCTTAATACAATCAATGAAAGGGCTCCATATATTTCCAAATATTTGCTGTTTAGCTTTTCATATGTAAGTTATCTTTCCTAATGGAAGTCTCGACAACATTTGTCTTATCCATTGAGTAGTACTTGGTGTGTGAGTCTTTGTCCACAACAATGCGACACATTTTATGGCATGAAGCAAGCTGAGGTCTATAAACGCTTGCTCATTTCTACTATAATTTTTTTTCTCTGGGTATAAGCCCAACAGAAAATCCTTAGGGTCCAGTAAAATTGGTTTTGAAATGATGTTCTCCATTATGACTCTTACCTCTTAGCAGAAAAATTTAGTCCTTCTATATTGCCAAATACAATGAAACAAAGTTCCTCTAGCTTCCATACATTTTGTACATATGTCTGGTACATTTTTCTGGTACGCACATTATGCCTCATTTTCATACCTCAAGTGTCTGGTATTTGCTTCTCTTTATAAAAGTTTATTCTGCTCTTGCAGCAACCTGCTCATGATTTTCATGACACAAACATAAGAAGCTCTTTAATATTAGGATGCATTTGAATACTAATCTTTAAATGGAATTCAAATTAAATTTCAAGAATCTTTGAGAGCCCTAATGGGTTTTTGTGTGTGTATGTGTGTACCTGTGTGTGAGAGCAGGTCAAGCTGGTTTTCCTGTGTATAAATACGTGCCATACGGCAACGTAAATGAGGTGATCCCATACCTCTCTCGCCGAGCTCAGGAGAATCGGGGCTTATGATTGGCTTACAGAGAGAGTGACGCATACTGTGGAAATAAACCTAGGGTTAGGGGTTAACCCTAACTCTAACCCTGAAGCTTGTGTAACATCATGCCTATTTATAGGCCTCTCATGATCATTTGACGGGGCAATTAAGTACATCGTGTGATATAAAAATGGCACTTGTGTCGGTTATTTGTGTAATGCTCGTAAAAAAAACTATTAATTTAATCTTTCATTATCTTTTTAAAAAAAAAACTACTTTTTTTCCCTATAAAAAATTAGAAAAATATGAGTGAGCAAAATTCAGTAAGTGTCTATCTCTGTCTTCTGGGTCCGGCTCTCCGTCGGACATTGGAGCTCGCATTGGGACTCCTTCCGCTATGGAAAGCCAAAATAACATGAAAAATTCCCCCTCTGACACCACGGAGCCAGAAGAGGGTGCCACTGTACCAAAAATGGCGAGCAGCTCTCAAGCATAGCTGCTCTCAAGCTGCTTGAAGTGATTACTAAGGCAGTTGAAAAAACTAAATCTATATATAAGAGGAAGTGGCTCGTAGCAGGCTGGACAAGCAGCTGCTTAAAGTTGAGGAATGTGTAAAGGACATTGGATGTTGGATGCTTATTAACTTCCTTTTACTTAATTCTGACAAGACAGAAGTACTTCTACTACGACCGCATGTAGCTAGAATTAAGCTTTCTGATTACACAATAACTCTGGATTGACTTTCTGACTCATGTACATCAGTAAAAGACCTTGCTGTGACTATTGACTCCAGTCTTTCATTTGAAGCTCATGTAGATAATATTACTAAAATAGTCTTCTTTCATCTCAGAAAGATATTGCTAAGACAAGAAATATGTCACTATTTATGCAGAAATATTACTTAATGCTTTCATCACCTCTAGACTAGATTATTGTAATGCCTTACTGTCTGGATGTTCTAGTATTAACATAAACTCCAGTTAGTCCAGAATACAGCTGCTAGATTTCTTACTAGAACCAGAAGATATGACCACATCTCCCCAATCCACACTGCATTGGCTCCCAGTAAAATTTCGCTTTGATTATAAAATACTACTACTGAACTATAAAACACTAAACATTCTGGTGCCACAGTACCTAAGTGAATATTTGGTTTTCTATGATTCGCCATAGCTACTTAGATTAAAAGGTGCATGCTATATGTTGGTACCAGGAACAGTGAAGGCTACTGAAGGGATAAGAGCTTTCTCTTACAAAGCCCATAGTTAGGGAACAGCTTGACAATTAGTGTTCGGGACTCAGACACAGTCTCAGTGTTTAAGTCTAGGCTGAAAACATATTTGTTTACTCAAGCTTACTAGGAGTAAACTTTGTTTACGCAAAGTACACAGTCTTATCCATCATGGGATAGTAAGCATACTTAAACTCTCCCTCTCTTTATCTCCCTCTTCCTCTCTCCTTCTGTCGAGCTACGCATGATTTTATGGAGATGCCGGTGATCCTGACCCTTTCTGCACTCCGGACCTGCCTGATCCATCCTGATTCCCTACCTCTGGATGGAGCTCTCATTAACTGGAAGCTACAGCCTTGAAATTGCTTAGGATGGTACCGCTTGAAGTACCATGATAATGGTTTTGGACCTCGATTCCACATGGACTTTCTCACTGTGGTTGCTGGGACTACAGATGCTGCTATGGCTTTAGGACTGCAATTACCACATGCAGTTTTGCACTCAGGTCTCCTTTAGTGAACAAATAGACTGCATATTAAAACCATAATGAACTTTCTTTTACTTTTGCATCTGTTGGTATCCAGATGAGGACGGGTTCCCTTCTGAGTCTGGTTCCCCTCAAGGTCTCGAGACAGATGTTAAATAGAGATGTGCTTGTGTGTGGTATGTATGCTCACTATATGACCAAAAGTATGTGGACACCTGACCATCACATCCATATGTGCCATATTTTTGGATATCCCATTCCAGATTCAGCCCACTGTCCACCGCCGAGTGAGGGCCATATAGTGTATGTGTTCTATGCATTGAGAATTCTGGCATTTTTGATTCTTTAAAAACAAATAATAATATAATCTATTCATTGCGTGTGATAATTCACTTTTTTTTTTTCTACAAATCCATCAGAAATGATGTTACTATGAGCATTTTATACCTGCTCCACCTGGAAGTTATGTTTTTGTGGAAATGTGTTTTGTAAGTCCTCAAATGTCAAATTTGATTTGGAGTTTATTAAGGGTGCACTGAAATGCTGCATTTGATTAAGATGAATCATTCACTGCTTTATCTGAATGGAAAATTAACATAAAAAAATTATTACTCTTGAAATGTCAATGTTGAGTACTAATATAAAATATTCAACATTAATGTTATAATATTCAATTATAAAGTTTCTCAAATTTTACTATGACAAATTACGTTACATGTCATTAAATAGTAAACTAATATGCATATTTACCTTGCATATCAATTCTGTGTTTTATTGTGCATATACACGTTACAAAAATTTGTACAAATCTAATCAGCCCCTTTGATCTATGCCAAATATCTTAGTTCTGAAAATCTTTTCAGCTTGCTTTAGGTAGAGTTCTTTCATAAGCCCTCTGATGGGGGAAAAAGTATCTTGAGAAATCAGACATATCAAGTTTCAATTTTCTGTCTCAGTCAGATCTGGACAGAGTGCACCTTCTCCTGAATTCTTGTCCCCGACAGCAGATCCACTTATTGGCAACTAAATCAAAGATCAAAAGAAATATTATGAAGTTGCTTGGATATCAGTGAGATCTGATTTTATTTCCAATTTTCAGTCAAATTGAGAAAATTAATTTAAAAAAAAAAGAAAGAAAAAAAAAAAACAAATACGCCAAACATTTTATGCAGAGGTGCTTACTGGAAACTTACCCCACTTACTGCCTACAAAAACTGGGCATGCAGCATGCAAAGTTCTGGTATCCAGTTCGCCACTCTTTAGTAGGTTGAACCAAATCACTGCTGAACCCTGTAGAATCAGTGAAGTGAGTGCCATGTGCCTCATGATCATATTCATATGTAGAAATAATTACTAGGTTCACTCACTGTTTTTGGTGGAAGTGCAGCACCAATATCAGGAAACACAGTGGCCCCACCAACTTCAACATCACTCATCTGAGACAGAACAGTTAATTTTTAATGATATTGAGATAATGTGGAACCGTATGAATGTAATGTAGAATACACTGGATGTCAGGCCTTACATAGAGCAGGACAGTTGCAATCCTTTTCTCAGTAAATGGAAGGTCATTTGCCACCTGTAGTCAACAAAATTAGAAAAGTTCTTATATGTACACTGCCAGTCAAAAGTTTTTAAACACCTGGAGTGTCATGTGGGGGTTTCCTCCCCCAGTATAAAGACATGCATGGTAGGCTGACTGGCATGTCCAAAGTGTCCATAGTGTATGAATGTATTTGTGATTGTGCCCCGTGATTTATTGCCACCCTGTCCAGGGTGTATCCCACCTTGTGCCCAATGCTCCCTGGGATTGGCTCCAGGTTCCCTGTGACCCTGAAGGATAAGCGGTATAGTAAATGGATGGATTATATTATAACTCAGCGAAAAAAGAAATCCCTTTTTCAAGATAATTTAGTAAAATCCAAATAAGCTTTACAGATCTTTATTGGAAAGGGTTTAAACAATGTTTTTCATGCTTGTTCAATGAACCATAAACAATTATTCCATGTGCACCTGTGGAACAGTCCTTCAGACACTAACAGTTGGTAGGCAATTACGGTCACAGTTAATATAACTTAAGACACTAAAGAGACGTTTCTACTGACTCTGAAAAACACCAGAAGATGCCTAGGGTTCCTGCTCATCTGCATGAACACTCCATTGCAGCAGGGAGGCATGAGTACTGCAGATGTGGCCAGAGCAATAAACTGCAATGTCTAATGTAAGACACCCAAGATAGTGCTACAAGGAGCTAGAAAGGACAATCAGCTGTCCTTCCTATCTCCCTGTAGCACAGTTGAGAACTTGCAAATGCCTTGGTGGAAGAGTGGGGCAACTCACAGCAAGAACTGATAAATCTGGTGCAGTCCATGAGGATGAGATACCCTGTAGTACTTTAAAGCAGCAGGAGGACAAAATAAAAGCAATTGAATATGAGAGGAAATTTCTTTTTCTGCTGAGTGTGTGTAATATATAATATTATATTATAATATATATATATATATATATATATATATATATATATATATATATATATATATATATATATTATATACACACACATATACACACACACAACTGTTCACTAAAGATATACATATTACACAGTTTTCTTATATGCATTTGTAAGGTTGTCAGAAAGAGTCCCACCGTTGAGTCATAGTGTGGTTCATAGTGTCCTCCAATTCCATAATTTGCAACCTGGGAGGAAGAGCGAGAGAGAGAATTATTAACTTATCTTTGTGTTAACATTAAGCATTCACTGAGTAATTATTGGTTGGATTGGAACTTGAGTGACCTGACCTGTACCACTTATTTGTAAGTCGCTTTGGATAAAAGCGTCTGCCAAGTGAATAAATATAAATGTAATCATATCAACATGGACCAGAATCTCAAAGGAATGTTGCCATGAAGAATTGAAGCTGTTCTAATAGTAAAGGAGGCACTACCCACTGTTAGTATGAGTGTAAATGTTATATATATATATATATATATATATATATATATATATATATATATATATATATATATATATATATATATATATATAGACAGTATAGTAGAAATGTATTGGTTTAATGTTTATATTGATTAAACAAACCTTTACTTGTAATTTTCTAAACCTATAGAGGATTAAATAAATTAAATATACCAGTTTCCACACATAAGCGCTTTCAGGTTAGAGACACTGCCCCAGCAGCCAAAAAAAAGCAGCTTTACCTGAAGTTCCTCAGCAGCATTCATGTCCAAACCAGTGATATCGGCTAGTCTCTGATTGACACGGGCAACTACAGGACTCTCATCTTTAGACAACCATGCACTGAAAGAGAGAGTTTTCTACTTAGCTACCATCTTAATTTTCAAGGATGTGAGAGGTTATTAGACACAGCATATTAGATGCTATATACAACCAGGGAAACAGAGCTTAATTAGGAGAGGTAGGTCATCATAACAAATGTCAGATTTACTAAATGGAAACTGGTTATTTTTCACAGGTCATACCTCTTTGAAACTCGCACTGTGGTGTAAACAAACTTCCCAGTAACTGGGTCTGAAACTTTAGCTCTAGCAAGCTATGGATAAAAAGAAACAGGCATGAATTATTTGGTTACATTACATAAACTACTGTAATTTGTAGAATCCTTTCATCAATACTTTTATAGGTACACAAAAAGAACATCAAATATCAATTATTAAACCACAGCAGTCACTACCATCATACCCCAAACCAGCATTTGTCAACAATTGCAACAATATCTATGAATAATCGACAATGGATGTTTTTTTTTTGGTCACAAAAGATGTTGTGCACTACTGTTACATAATGTACATATGGAGAATAAAATGAAAGATTTTGAAATTGAAGGCAAATATGAAAAAAAGTGCTACACTAAGGAAAAAGTGTCAGATTCACCTTTGGCCTAGAAAGTCTTTTGATGACTGCAATCTCACTTAAGGAAATTATGTCATGGTATCTGAGGATGAGGGGCTCATCCCATTCCTCCTCTTCTTTAGCAGGGGCATATATCAGTTGAGGGCTCCCTTCACCAGTCATGTACCTACAAACCAATTTCTTCTGTCTCTTAGGGTTCTACAAGTCAAAATAAGAAGATATTGCATTTGAAAAAAATTACATAATTAAATAATTTAAAAAAAAGCATAAATACAGTCAGGTCCATAAATAAGTGAACATTTACAATCGTTTATTTTAGCTGTTACAAAACAAGACTCAAGACAGGAAGTAAGCACAGGAGTGACCTCTATTTAGACTTATTCAGAGGACATGAAACTGAAACACTTATCCTTTAACTTGGTTTGGGGCCTGAAGCACAAAACTTATAACAGGACTACTTAGAAATACTCACTTAACTCAGACATGAACACACATTTAACTAAGACATGAACACTTTCTAAACAAAGACAGGAACACTCAACTACGGCATGGCAGGAAACACTCATCTAACTATTGCAGGAATTAAGGAACTGGAAACTAGAGAGAATGGTAACAGTATCATCTGACACCATTATTCATTCCACCTTTCCTTCTGTTAGCCCTTTCTCTACTCTAATACTGCACGATGTGCATACCAACATGAGGGGTTTAAATAACCAGTTACCATTCTCTTAATTGTTGACAGCTGGAGTCCATGCGCCCATCAAGTATGTGCATGTTGTCGCCACAGTGTAATCTGCCGGCGAGATTGTGATATTAGCTGTCTAACATACTATATAGGATTTGAAATTAAATTAAAGAATACAAATTTTTATCTTTTAACTTGAACTTTATGAAGTTTTTTATATACGCATTTGGTTCCTGCTTGTTCTTTGGGTGTTTTTTCTTCAGTCTTGCCTTCAGCATGTGAATTCCATGTTCAATTAGATTCAGGCCTGGTGATTGGCTTGGCCATTGCAGAATATTTAACTTCTTTGCCTTAAAAAGTCTCTGGTTGCTTTTTGAATTTTGTTTCAAATTATTGTCCATCTGCATTGTGCAGCACCAATGTGTTTTGAAGCATGTGGACGAAGCTAAACAGATCATAGCCCTATACATTTCATAATTCATCCTTATGATTTTGTCAAGAATAAATAAATAAATTAGTTCTTCAAACTCCTATACCGTTCGTCTGATTTTTCCAAAAATCAAATCAGATCATTGTCAGACCATGCCAACAAAATATATGAAATTCAAGTTGATCAGTCAAACCATCCTCAAATAAAACACAAATTAATTCAACAATGATTATGCAGAAATTGACTATTTTGTCTCTCTGCCATTTTGATTCATGTCAAAAACATACTTTTTCCCCCCTCCTAAATCCTTTATCCAATTTTCAACAAAAATTTCACATAGATCATTATCAGAGCAGGCTGGCAAAAAACAAAAAAAAACTTTTTGATGTCTGAAACTGTATCCATATAATGCCTATGTCGGTTTTGACTCTCGAACGATTTCTGTTATGATAACCGTAATGCCTAAATGCTACCTGAGCACCACATACTGGACAACATTTCTAAAAAGTAGCTATTTTTAGGGTTCTTTTTTTTTTTTTTTAAATTATTAACTTAAGTTTCTCTAAGAAGGTTTGTCTAAATTCACTTCTAGATGGTGTTATAATTAAGATAAATTGCTCATAATTTTTAGAACACTCAACATTAAATCAAAATTTTTATTCTGCTTTGAATGTGCCAATGTTGTGAGTGTAATGAATTTGTGATTTCTCAACTAGGAAGTCAGCTATTTTAATATTTTTAGCTTCTCCTTCCACAAATTGTTAATTGGCACACAGGTAGGAGACAGGCCTCATGCTAAGATTTTTTTCTTTAGCCCCGAATAATTCTCCATCGGAGTGGTTTGTCACCATGTAACTGAACGTCATAAAAGAAGATGGTGGTGCTGTAAGTTTAATGTTCAGTGAAAGTGAACAGAGAAAATTTTTCTGAACATGTCATACATTGATGCACACTAAAATTACTGAAAGAACTGAGTTTCACTTTGTAGTGTTTTTTTGTAAGTTTGGTAGGTTTTGAAAGTAACTTGAAAAGAAAGTAATTAGTAATATGATTACGTTTTACATGCAGTAATCAGTAACATAATCAAAAATCTGACTACTTTTTTTGAGTAACTTACCGAACATTGTTCTTTGTTCTGAACAATTTACTGTACCAAATGGTTTTGCTATCTCTATAAAATCATATTATTGCACCAGCCTAATTTTATGCCACTTAGTCTATTTACCATTTTGATCCCCTGCCCTCTACACAAGGCCTCATATCCTTTCTGTTTTGGACGATGAAGGGCAGTCATGTCAAAGGGAGTAATGAAGTGTTGCATTCCTTCCCAGTTTTTAATATTCTCTATCAGGCTGTTGGTATATGCAGGCTGGAGTATAGTCTTCAAATTTAAATGATCTGTGGAGGATGAGATACCTTATTTACATTAAGAAGAAATTATGACTTAGAAACATTTTATTTAAAATGTAAAATATGTAAAATGTAACATTTTGTTTAAAATTTTATTTAAAAAAGCATGTACGTGTTAAGAAACAAGGTCTGACTACTTGTGAGTATGTAAAGGAGTGTTTTTGACAGTCCTGTTTTTTTTCCAATTTCAAAAAGTGAGAACTTTCTAAATTCTTTCTAAAGACACATATGTATTATAAAAACATCACATGAGTTACCACTGTGCATTAGTAGCTGTGTTACTCCAAGAGCAAAGGATAGGTTGCACACGTCAAACTGAATAGAGGTAATAAGAGTCAGAACGTTCTGTTTGGTCACCACAGATTCTGCTCCCTCATGGAGCTTCTTCATAGTCTCCTGAATCCAGAGAATGGCACACTGGAACTGCTGATTCTGGTGAGCAATCACTGCAATGTGGAAACACTCATCTGGGTTCAGGGCAGAGTGAAATTCTAACCCTTAAAATAACACAGAATAATGAAGTGTTAAACATGAGTAAAAGAACAAATAAGTTAAAGTAGCAAGTAAGTTCCATTAAGTAACAAATAATTATGAAACTCACCAGTCATGTCCTTTGGATCTAGCCTGTAAAGTTCCTGCAGTCTAATGATGGCGACTGCAATGCCATCCAAATTATTTTCATTGGGAAGCAGCTGAGTTTTTGACAATAGCACGTCTAAATCTGTACATGTGAAATGATAAATAAATAAACATATTGTGTAACAATGATAATTGGAATTCTGTACCATAAAATGACATATAGATGTGCTAAAGCACCAAACCTAAATAGCTTTTAAGTCATCAATGTCAGTGATGTTTCCCTATTATGGTACTGAACAAATAGTACCCTATATTTGTTAGCACTTAAGTTGCAACAACTGTCCCTCATTAGAATAATTTCTTTTTAAATGCACAGAAGAATATTTTGGAGTTATACTCAAAAGTACTTTTGCCATTAATCTGAAAAAAAAAATCTTCCAAAAGGCAGCGAGTAACAGAAACCACAAGTAAGTTTTTATTATTAATATAATACAAAATTATATTTTATACACACACACACATATATATATATATATATATATATATATATATATATATATATATATATATATATATATAAAAGTAAGTAAGTAAATAATAAATGAATAATATATATTCTGGTGTGTGTCTGCGTATTGGGTTCTTTTCAGTCTTATATGATTGGACAAACTATTGTGTAATGTTTTAGTAATGTTGAAGTTTTTGTTTTTGTAGCACTCCGTCTGGGGATTTTATTTTAAATAAACGGAAAAAAGCGACTGAAAGTTATCCGATTAATCGATGAAAATAATAATAATAATAATAATAATAATAATAATAATAATAATAATAATCGGCCAACTAATCAATTATGAAAATAATCGCTAGTTGCAGTCCTAAAAGCATATGAGACTATGAACACAGTGAAACACATGCAGGGAGAATTAACACAAAACATGAACAGTCATCCACAGATACGGGAAATTCATGTTGTGGAGGTTCTGCACCTTTTGTATATGTATGGCAAGCAGATCTGAGCTCCAGAAGTATAATGTGATGGAAATGTGTACTTATATAATCTAATGAAATTCAGTGTGATAAATCATGTTGATACAAAAAACCTAGACCAGGGATCTGTTTAACTGTGAAATAAATTCCACAGTATGATATGGATATAATGGATTATGGATATAATCCAACTATTCAAATATTATTATTTTTTAATTCTGTAAAATATTCACAATAGCATCAATCAATTTAATATTATAATATTTTGACCCTAGTTGCGAAAAAGTTGTGACAGTATGTAAAATGCTAATAAAAACAAAGAGGAATGATTTGTAAATGTACTTTGACTTGTATTTAAACAAAAAACATATAAAGACAAGGTGTTTGATGTTGTGCATAATCAACAGCAAAGTTTTTTTTAAGATAAACATTTATTTTGAAATTAATGTTTATTTTAAAATTAATGCATGCAACATGTTTCAAACAATTAGGCAATTTAGGACTAATACTAATGTTGAAATAAGAAGGTGATGTGAAACAGGTGAGGCAATCATCTAATCATATATAAGGAGACTCCAAAAAAGGCATAGTCCTTCTAGAACAAGGACAGGTCGAGGCTCGCCAAACCTGCCAACAAATGCATCAGCGAATAATCCAACACTCTGAAAACGACATTTCCCAAAGACATATCGGTGTAATAACTCTGTATCGGAGCAGATAAAGGGACGGATGCAATCGCATAAAATAACGAGAGTTTTATTGAAGAGAGGCAGACAAATCCAACACGTAATCCACAATCGTAATCCAGAAACAGGCGAAGGTCAGGCGAACAGCAAACCGGCATATACAGGGCAAGACGGAGAACAAGGTCGAGGTCACAGAAAACAGGGTCGAGAAACAAACATAAACATGAACGTGAACGTAAACTGGGACGTGGACCTGGGAGCGGATTAACCCAGCGTGAACTATGAATAACATGAAACGTGGATACTAAGATTATACTAACATTATACTATGTATATTCTATGTATCGCTAAGTAATCCTATGTAATACTCCGCGTTGTGTGCTCATAGGCGCTCGTAGGCATAATATAGGCATAATCAGCCTCGTAACAGCTCATCGCAATACCGACACACGTGATAGCACAACCAATGACAGAACTGCGAGGAGACATGACAGAAACATAAACAAACACCCACGTGTCCAGCTGTCACTATGGAACAGCACGTGCTCTCGCAATTGCGCAATCGAGCACGTTGCCATAAGGGGAAACCGTGACAATCGGTAGGATTTTGGGCATTTGACCTTCTACAGTGCACAATATAATTAAAAGATTTAAGGAATTCAGTTAGATCTTGGTGCGTAAAGGGCATGGGCATGGGCTCGGGAATACCTTGGTAAACCTTTGTCAGTAAACACCATTTGCTGCTGCATCCACATATGCAATTTAAGGCTGAAGCCATACATCAATGTCTAGAAGCGCTGCGGACTTCTCTGGGCTCTGTCTCATCTGAGATGGACGGTAGAACAATAGAATTGTGTTTTGTAGTCCGACGAGTCTGAGTCTTTTGAAATAATTTTTGGACAAAACAGCCACGTGTTCTCTGGGGAAAAGAGGAAAAGGACCATACAAGCTCAGGTCCAAAAGCCAGTGTCTGTCAAGGTATGGGGATGTGTCAGTGACCATGGTATGAGTAACCTGTACATCTGTAAGGGCGGCATTAATGCATAAAGTTGTACACATTTTGGAGCAATATATGCTGCCATCCAGAGCAGGACAACACCAAACCACATTCTGCCCGGATTTCAAGTGCATTGTTGCATAAGAAGATAGTACGGGTGCTAGCATGGCCTGTTGCAGTCATGACCTGTCTCCGATTGAGAATGTGTGGCGCATTATGAAGTGCAAAATAAGGCAATGAAGGCCCCATACAGTTGAGCAGCTAAAGAAATGTATAATGGATGAATGGGGGGGAAATCCCCCTTGCTAAACTTAACCAACTGGTGTCTTCAGTACCTAAATGCTCAATAAGTGTTAAATGAAAATGAAATGAAAAGGTGATGTTACACAGTGGTAAACTGTTGACTGTCCCAACAGTAGGATTATGTTTTTGGAGTGTGTTACAGTCATCAGATTTTAAATGAATGTATGTTTTCAAAAATAAATTAAATTCATAAAGTAAAACATCTAATAATGTGTTTTCAATATAATACAGGGTAACTGAATTTCAAATGTCTTTTTTGTGCATTTACCATACTGTCCCAAATTTTTTGGAATTGGGGTTGCATTATAATAACAAAATTTGGTCAGTTTATTGGAACCAAAGGGGTTTTTATTCTTGAACTATCCATTCACAGTACATTCCCATAGGCTTTAGGAATAATCTTAACATATCTTAACAGAGGTAAGCCTGTCAAAATTCTAAAGCTCTTTTACACTATAGTAAGTTATTACTAGTCTAATTAAGAAGCTATTTGTATTTTTTTGAAGCCTTACCCTTGGAGATATTCATCTTTGTGATTTTCTGAATGGCTGTGCCCGCATTTCGTAGCTGTCTTACAAATTTGTAAGCGGTGAGAGGATTGCTGATGAACTCTTCTGGGTCTTTAGATGTATCGTCAGAGATACTATCAAGACCTTGAAGGGCCCTGTCAGTAATAAATGGCAAGGTGATTTGTCAAACACTATCCAAAGCACTTTGTGACAGTAGGTACTCTCCTTTAAACAGACCATCTCCACCAACCCACCAGTAAGGTGGCAAGATATTCTTATTCTTAAGTAAACTGACAAGAATTGTTGCATAAATTTTTGTTTTTGTCCATTGAAGCTCATGCTTAATTGTAAAAATGTAGAAAAAGCCCTGAAATGGTATTGCATAAATTACAAGTCATTTTCTTTTCTTAATAGACACTTAGATGTAGTAACACAATAAGAAGATTTTCTTAGATTTTCTACCTTTTCAATAGATCCATTTGATTTTCCAGCGATGAAATGTAGAATCGAAGACTCTGAGAAACATCTTTCTTTATGTCAATGAGCTGGGT
This sequence comes from Ameiurus melas, assembly GCA_012411365.1. Classification (NCBI taxonomy): domain Eukaryota; kingdom Metazoa; phylum Chordata; class Actinopteri; order Siluriformes; family Ictaluridae; genus Ameiurus; species Ameiurus melas. The sequence goes on along the minus strand of CM022769.1, from coordinate 28,148 downwards.
CATATGGTCTGTAGATTTGGTCAGAATTTACATTAACAAAAGATTTTTCAGTTCACCTCTTCAATTCATCAATTCATTTCATAAATCTAGAAAGACCGACAATTTATAATGACTTATGGGACAATTCTAAATAGTGTATTAGGCACTAGTCTTATATTACTTCTTATTTAAAATTTTTTTGAATAACATTTCCTGAAAACATTGCTCTGATAAGATTTTATATGACTAATGTATATTGTTCTCTCAGTAAAATCACAGTTCATTGGTTCATTTCATTTTGGTTTTTAATTCATGCTAGACAAAATAATAATGCATATTATTAGAATTTTAGGTATGTTTAAATGCACTTAAAATGTTAAATAAATATTACATGATAATTTCTTAAATATAGTAGTATGCTTATTTATTAAGTTAATTATATATTTAAGTAATTGCTTGTTATTATAGGTATGCTTACGAAGTATCATGTGACAACCAACATGCCTGTGTTTCTTATCACCACAAATACTGTGTAATTTAAAGTAAGGAAAATTAAAATAACTTTAATTTATATACCTGTTGAAGAGTAGAACTCATTGAGCCCAACACAAGTGTCCAGTATCAGAAAAAGAATCCACTTTATCTCCATTTTTTGTTGAATGTTCCGGTGAATGTTCTGTTACTAGAACAATGCACAACAACCAGGCAGTTGTATTAGAGGTACTGCTGAATACAGAAGAATTGTGATGGTGCAAGACCCTTCAGAGGAATTACAGTGCTAACAACACTGGCTGATATATAGCTGTCTGCTAAAAGCCAGGCTCACATGGTAATTCTCCTGAAGTCCTGAATGCTCCACTTGTATAAAGTAAACCTTTAATAATAAGGTTACTTACCATAACTGTTTGTGAAACAGTGTGACTAATGCCAATTGAGAAAGACATAATGGTTTTAAATGCATGTCTATACCTTTCTTTAATTTGTGTAATCTATGCAGTCTCATGTAGATTTCAGCAAGGAGAATATTAAGAGTTTTTTTTTTCATGGCAATCTCTAAAGAGCAAATGTTTTTTTTCGATAAAATATTACACAAATTCTGTTTCCATAGTAATAATGATTTAAAAATGTAAGTCATTTAAAGGACTGATAATGTCCTAAATTTAATTTTACAGTAATAGTTCTTTGCAATATATTCCATAGGTTGAAATATATTGCATTTTTGCACTAATTGGCTAAATACCTGAATTATATTTATTTAGCACATTTCACACAGCGAAGCTGACCAAAATAAAATAGTAAAATAGAAAACAGAATGAAACCAAATAAAGACAGATAATAGACAAGAGTAAAAATGACATTAAAACACCTGGGAGAAGAGATATGTTTTCATCCTCTTTTTAAAAGTGGTAACAGAAGGTGCGATGCAGATGTCCAGTGGCAACTGATTCCATAAACGACGGGCAGCAACTGATAAAGCTCTATCCTCCTTTGTTTTTAACTGAGATTGAGGGATATGCAAAAGAAACCTATAAGAAGATCTTAGAAGTCTGTTAGATGAATGTGGTGTAAGAAGATCTTTGAGATAGGAAGGAGCTTGATCGTTAAGACTTTTAAAAACAAAGAACAGAAACTATCAAAAATGGACTGGGAGCCAATGGCGCGATGCTAAAATTGGGGTGACATGATCATATATCTTTGCCCTGGTCAACAGCCTTGCAGCTGCATTCTGAACCATCTGGAGACGAGCAAGAGATGACTGAACTTCCTCCCAATTACAATGAATTAAAATAATCTAAGAGCGATGTGATAAAAGCATGAATAACCTTCTCCAAATCTTGGAAAGACAAAAATGTTTTAAATTTAGAAATAATCTGTAGTTGATAAAAACTATTCTTAACGACCAAATTTATTTACTTGGTTAAGCATACTTCTGAGTCTAGGATGATACCAAGGCTCCTAGCCTGGGAAGAAATTGAGGAGAAATGGTTATGAAGCTCATTTGTCAGACCATCTCTCAATCTCAGGGGACCAAAAACAATAATCTCAATTCTCTCTTCATTAAATATGAGTCGAGTAGCTGTAGGATGGATTGAGTTACCTCTTGATCTTGAACTTTGTGCTTCTGATAGGGGTAATGATACATTGCAAGGATCAGTGATACATTACAAGGGTCCATTAAAGGAATGTGGGGAAGATGAGGTTTTGCTCCAGTCACAGTCAGTAAGTGCTTTGTGCTTAAATAAAGTTACACATACTCATTAATTATTAAGTTCTCTACCTGGTGATGTATTTTTAAAAATCACTTCTGGAAGATCAGCTGTATGAGGAGAATCACTGACTGAACATGAGACCACCCACGGACCTTGAATTAGGCCACCATAGTAATTTAAGTAAAGCCTGTCAACACATCTGCATCGAAAGTATAAGCCTTTAGAGTTACATAATTAGTATTTGGCCATGAAAACAAATAAATCTGCCAGAGTGCTGCAATGGAGCAAAGGAAACAGTTGGAAACAGTCCATACCCAAGCATTTGTTGAGCATGGAGAAAATTTTAAATTATTAACATATTAAAACAGAGATAAGTATGAAAGTATGAGTATGAATATTATTTAACTTATACGCTATGGTCTTAACACCTATTAGTATTTTGTACCAACATGTTAGATAACACCATCAAAACCCCAATCTTTTGGAAGAATCATATAATCATGGCTTTTTTGTTGTCTTCCAATAGTTAGCTCAATTAGGCAGGATGTACTCCTTTTCCTTATTTGGAAACAACCTGTCTTCGCACCACCATTAATCCCTTCTAGTCATATACTGTTTACAGTTGTGGTACAAGTTCAGTCAATACATTTTAAAAATAAGTTCTATTCTTACAAAGTTTTTTCCATCAACATGTTCATATGTCCAAATGTAGACTTTGGCCACCACAGTTTCCTGTTTTAACATCATTAGACCTTTACATTATCATTCACTTTTTTTTCCACCTCAGGTTGGCCTTAGTACCTTATGGCAGACTTTTCCCTGTTAAGGTATTCCTAAGCCAAGTCAGCCTCAGGGCGCAGGCACAGGAGAGACGCTTAATATTATGGCTCTCCTGTGAGCATTATTTTGACATAATCCTGTACACTGATTACATGGGAGTTGGCTAAGGCATTGTATGGCATCAATCATTTTGTTATATGAGCATGCACATATTATGTCTTTAGCTACTGTGGTTAAAAATTCTTCTACTGGAAGATACAGGACTCTTTTAACTCAGTGTATATGGATATAATTTTCCAACTCAATACATATGTCATTTACTTGATTAGAAAATACTTTATAGTACAAATTTATCACACTTGAATTATTAGGATTTTTAACTATTAATACACTAACTGGCCACTTAATTACATGCACCTTGTAACGCTCCTCTTAAACACAACTGAGTTTACATAAAACAGGGGAAAACTGAGTCTATCAAGCAATACACAAGAGATAGTGCACAACAAGACAAATCAACTTATTTCAAATAAGTGTGTATGTTGTGTGAGGGTGTATGTGTGTATAAGAAGAGTCCATCAATGTCCCAAAAGTAATATACATATATAGAAGAATGTAGCTTGGAGTTCTCTCACCGGTTTAGCAGCTAACACGGCCGATATACTCCACCTGAAAGTCCAAGGTTTGGCGTGGTTTTTCCTCCCAAATGAATACTCCCCATAATGCATGCAGTTTTGAATAACCTCCGTTATCCACAAGCATATAGAGGACCCACAGAGAACTACAAAACCTGTCCATCCCAGCAAGTGACTGCACAGTCAGTTTATTATTATTATTTTGTTTATTGCCACGGTATCATAGTAAAAACATAAGTAAAGAGTAAACAACACTGTACAGATTTACCACAAATAGTACGTAGAAAATGGAGTGAGAAGCAGCAGTTCTAAAATATATATATATATATAGATAGATTACATCTCAATTTTCAACAAAATATGTTAAAAAGATCGCACAGGATTGCTGTCTTGTAAGCTTTGGAGTTCTTTTAAGGTGAAATAGTTTGGTATTACTCAGTTTCTTTTTCAAAAATTATAAATAAGGTCTTTTGATGACTGAATTTACTACGATGAATGTGAAATTCGGCAAGCAGCAATAACAGTAGAGATGCACCGATGTATCGGCCAATAATAATATTATTCGGTATCAGCTAATGAAGGTAATTTTTCATGCTATCGGCTATAGTTAAAACATCCAATGATCAGGGCTGATTATATCCTGTCAATCAAAAGAGGGGTTTATTTGAATTCCAGGAGAGGGCAGGAGCTTAGTTGATTATACTGTTTAATTTTGTTTTCCTTTTCTACACTATGTATGTATGTGTGCATATGTGAATATAAAAAAGAGAATGCTTTTGTTGCTATGTGACAGGAGGTTGGTTTTCTTTCTCAATAAAAAATATTTTGGAAAAAAAAGGCAGAACTATTGCTATCAATATCAGCCGATATCACTCTGAATAATCGGTAATCGGTATCGATATTCAGCTCTAATTAAGAGATTAATTTAAAAAATAGTCATTCTTTTTTGTTTTGCTCATGTTGTACAAACCAAACAGTACATCGTTGAATAACTATGAAAAACCTGTAAGCAAATTTTGGTTAATAAAACTACAGAAATCAATCCAAAATAATTGTGTATAAGGACAATCCCCAAAAAATATGACAGATTTCAACCTTACTTTGTTATGCTAATGGTGGAGACTTCTTTTATGCATAGACTGATGCTACGATCTTTTCCCAACAAAAGTTTTTAAAAATGAAGAACACAGCAGAACTGTATGTTCAGCACGGCAATCTCTCTTCACCTTATATGGATTCTAATAGTCACAAACCAATATGGTCAACAAGAATATGTGTGTACCTCTATGAAAATAAACAATTTTAGGTCTGCCCTGGTCTCTCCCATTAATTACATGATCATTTAGATATCAGTGACTCCTTTAGAGTCAGAGAGGTCTTAACTTGAAGAGTGTTCATGATTATAAGTAATGATTTGTTATTATAAGTGATGACTCCAAAGTTTTTACAAATAAATACTAATGTAGTGTTATGGAATTATTATTAAATTTATATAAAATGCAATATGTGACATGTTTTAAAGTCCAGTCTTTGTTTTATTTGCCAGATGCATCGTATTGCGTGTATATGGCATTGCATTAATAAAATAATGTTAAAAAGCATAATTTTATGTTTTGAAGCTAAGTATTTTTTTATTTTTATTTTATTGGCTTTTCAGTTGTCCAATATGTGCCACGACGCTGCATAATATAAACAAAGCATATTTTTAACGAGCATTTTATGTTTTAAAGTTATGGCCTTTTTGTCTTGTCCAATCAGCGCGCAAGACACCGCATCACGTGCGCTGGCGCATTACGCTTGATCTGACGACTTTTCTGGAACAAACAAACAAGCAACGCACAAAGCACGCCGAGCTGAGGAAATAAAAAAACATTTCACAAGAAATCTGTCTGGTGAGCACAAATAAACACATTCTGTAAAGTTAAAGTTCAATAATTGTTTTAATTATTTGAATACAGCTTTTGTGTTGTAAACCATTCATTTTTATTTTCATAGTATAACATTTAAATTAATATCATAGTAACACATTACATGGACCTGTTGGCTGTCTAGAGAGAACGTTTTATCCTTTTAATATATAAACTTATACATTGGAAATTAACGAATTCGCTCTTTTTTTTTATTAGAAACGTTTGTAACGCTACAGTTTAACAGTCTGTCGTGATGTAGCGAGGCGAGGAGAACTTCTTGTTAAAACGATATCGTATTGGTTGCGTTCAGTGTGAGTAAGTTTTGAATATGCGTTAAAGTGTACACTTGCTGCTTTTGTAGTTTAACAGTGCAAAGTCTGAGGGAATATGTTCTGTACTGCACATATGTTTTTATCTGCGCCATAACAGCCATATACGGAGCCTCCTTCGTCTCAGGTAAGAGAAAAAAAAGTGTAATCCGTGCGCACCACCTGCGTGAAGTTGACCAACGCAACACAGGAATATTCAGGAATATTCAAAGGTCATTCTGGGGTCATTCAAAGGTCATGTGGTTTGGCTGGGTGACCCCAGAATGACCTATAAATATTATTTTAATATCTCTGGAACCGAAGCAGCACAAATGAAAATTTTATAATCACAAACGAAGCACAAACGATTGAGACTATTTTGAATGAACTTGGAGCATGTGGGGGGCTGGTGACGTCACCGCCCCATAATTAAATGTCTAATATTTTAAAAACGAAAGCAGCACAAACGAAAATTTTATCAGCACAAACGATTGAGACTGGGGTGAATTCGGAGCATGTGGGGGGGCTGGGTGACCCCAGAATGACCTTTGAATATTCCTTTAATATCTCCGGAAACGAAGCAGCACAAACGAAAATTTTAACAGCACAAACGAAGCACAAACGATTGACTATTTTGCTGACGTTTTGCGTTGGCCAACTTCACGCAGGTGGTGCAATAAAAGTGATTTTATATTGGATATTCGCGGCACATTCGAGCGTCTCTCTTCTATTTCTTGAGAAATAGAACACTCAAAACGGACATAATGAGTATTGTCTTAATAATGTGTATTGAGTGGATGTAGAACCAATACAACAGACTATATTTAGATTTTTTTCCCCGTTAAAGCCAGAGGAAGCCAATCTTTGGGGAAACGCAGGTCATCAGCACTTTATAATGATGGAGTCAGTAAGGGACAGTCAAAAGTGCATGACCTGAGCAACTGTGTAAGATTCTACCAAGTATGTAGTCGTCTACTTCACAGGATATCTAACTTAATTGCAGTGTTAGGATACAGTGTGGATAAAGTATTATAAAATAGCATTTATATTATTAATGGTAGACCTTTTTACTACACATGTAAACTTATTGTGCCATTTAAAACAGGGTTAGTCTTAGCAACTACAGCAAAATGCTGTTTTTATTGCTAAAGGATTTTCTGTAAATAAATAGAAATTATTATTTATTTTTTTTATCATTCAGACTATATCATACTCTTCTAATCAAGGACAACTCTTTTGGAAATAATCAAGGTTTTTTTTTATTTATTTAAAGAAAATAATAATTCAAATGCAATAACATTGCATAGGAGTTACAGATGTAAAACCAAATGTACTATGATACAGATTACAGGGGCCGAATAATTTTGCACGCCCCACTTTTAATTTTTTTATTAGTTAAAAAAGTTTCAAAAATCCAATAGATTTCGTTCCACTTCACAATTGTGTCCCACTTGTTGGTGATTCTTCACAAAAAATTTTTTTTTTATATCTTTATGTTTGAAGCCTGAAATGTGGCAAAAGGTTGAAAAGTTCAAGGGGGCCAAATACTTTCACAAGGCACTGTATATTTACTATACATGTGGAATTTAAATGAAAAGTGCATTTGCTTTTCATACCAGTTCTGGGTGGTGGTGTTATATTTACAAAGTTTATTTTACACAAGTACTTTTTTCTGGCAACCACAGCTGCCAGTATCTGTTGTTTTTTTTAAACTGTAAATTTTACTGGATTTTTATTTTTTTGCCCAGTGTATCTTCTGTTTCAGGCGGTGTTGTGCTGGATGGAGCTTGACTGCCATCATGTGTCCACCCTCAAGACCAGCAATTTCCCAGTAGCGGTATTCTGTGTAAGAAATATGATATTACTATTAATCTCTCTCTTCTTTCTTATCCCGTTCATGATAATTATTGTTGTAATATAATAATGTATGGTATACATTACCATTATCTTAGAAATTTCTAATAACATTAGAAATACATTGATATCCTCATCACTGCTCCTATGTAACTTAATGCTTTCTGTAGGTGGCCTCATCTTTTTGAGTCCAGAATATCCAGAAATAGTGAAGATTACAATGTTAAAATTATATGAGAAAAGAACTGCTATGTACAAGATAGAAAGTTAATGTAATGAGTAGGGAAGCACCAATACCTCTTTTTTCAGACCAAGTATAAGTTCTGGGTACTTGCCGATACCAAGTACCGATAAGACTACTTCACAATTATACCATTACAGATCTTACAATGTTTTATTTTCATTTCTCTTTCCCACATGCTCCGTAAACACACACACACTTTACCTCGGATCGAATACAATTGCAATGCAGTAGAATGGGGTTTTTTTCCATGTCAGTGAAGCATCTCATGACGGCTGTAGCTAGGGTTCCCTTCGTTGTTTTGATGCCATGGTCCTCATCTGTTTCTTTTGTCAAAAGTCTCTGAAGCATGGTCACAGCAGGAATCACATCTGATACCAAAGCATCAGAGGAGCTCATTTTTCGGGTTAACTCCTCAAACAGAACAAGAAAAGAGAGTCTTTACTAGAAGTGTCCACTGGTAAGCGGTGAGATTGTTGGGGAATTCATATTCAGACATAAATATTCCCAAAGCCCGCTTCTGGTCAATGAGAGAATATACCATGTAGTACGTGCTATTCCAGTGAGTCTACACGTCTTGCTGTAGTCTCCTTATTGGCATGTTGAGCTGCATCTGAATGTCTTCCAACCGGGAGTAGGCTAAGGCAGAATGTTTAAAATGTCCAACAATTTTACGTCCGCAACACAATGTGAACATAACTTTTCGGAATGCTCCACGTCTGAAGTATGTCATCAAACGCACCTGCTGTGGCTTGGCCAGTGTGCGAACCCCTAAACTGTGTTGCTTGTAAAACGAGACTCTGGGGAGTAAAATCCTCATCATTCCACTGTGCTGTTAAACTTATAAGAGACATTGGGCTGACACTGCTTGTCCAAACATCAGTAGTGAAGCTGAAGGTCGAAATGTCCTGCAACAGATTCCTGATGTGCTTTTTGACCAAGTCATGCAGCTTTGGTAATGTGGTGATGGCTGGGAATCTCATACTTCGGCTCAAGTACACCAAGAAGATGTCGAAGTCCTGTATAATCTACAACTGACAACGGTTGGTCATAAAGATCAAAGTACTGGGTAAGAGCTTCTGTTATTTTTACTGCCCCTGGGTTGCCTCTGGACATTATCTTTTGCTTCTCCAGCGTTTGCTGCAAAGTTGGGTGTTGCTGTTTCCCACTGCTAGCATTAGCAACCTCTATGCACTCTGCTTTATGTTTGTTCTTTAGATGTTTAATCAAATTTCTTGTTTTAAATAAACATTTTTTTTTACCCCTCCTATTGACAGTTTAGCAAAGCATAGTTTGCAGTCTGCTCTACTTTTATCATCACTTATCTTAAAATATCTCCAAATTGCTAACATTGCTCCTCTTCCGACTACCTGCTCAACTGACAGGTTAGGCTGTGTCACGTCATAAAGTGGTATCGGTGCTGTTGTATCGGGGTAGTTTTACGAGTACATGAGCACAGTATCGAAGTGACACCCAAGTACTGGTAACAGTGCATCCCTAGTAATGAGAGACGTATATCGTCTCTTTCTGTCTGTCTCCATGGTGCGCACACACAGACATATATAGTAAAATCGGAGCAGCGAGCCATAAGATCGGTTACGACATCACATTCAGAGTTCTAGACCTATCTTGATGCTTTGACAGTTCCATAAGGGGAACCCCTTATGATGCCGTGAATCTCAAGTTTTAAAATTTTGTGGTGTCTGGGCACGCCTCTGTGTTCATTTGAACGCAGTTGAATTTAATCATTGGTGTATCTAACCTTTTCATTTTGTTTTTTTATCTATTGTGTTTAATAATGGACATTGTCACAAAGCAGATGTACAGATATCTGGATATACAAAGGTATGTTCTTTAAAAATATAGTAATAATAAAAACGATGCTGTTAAACAATTCAGAAGTTCCCTGTATTGTCCTTGATATGTGAAAACTACAATGCACAGGAATATTGCTGATGAGCTGTGTCTGTGTAAAATAGCCCAAACCTACCTTCCATTTCAGGCGGCGTTGCACTGGATGGAGCTTGACTGCCCTTGTGTGTCCAAACACGGGAACGGCAATTTCACAGAAACAGTATTCTGTTTCAAGTCTACACCTGTAATAGTTAGCCAAGAGTGGGCTAAGAATTGACATATTACTATTAATCTCTCTCCCTTTTTGTCCCACTCATGATGATTATTGTTGTCATGTAATGATTGTATACATTACCTTCATCGTTGTAATCTTCCCTATTTGTGGAAATAGATGTGAAATAGATGAGGCTACCTAGGGAACATGTGAAGTTGCATAGGAGCAGTGATGAGAATGAATATGAACATTGGTGCTCATGAACAAATCTGGCAGTTTCATTATGAACCCACTACATTACAGAAGGAGCTATAGAATTTGAAGTTGAGATACTGACACTAAACAAATGGGGGGGGGGGCTTATTTCTCTGCTATGAGAAATGAGTTCATAGCAACTCTAATAAATTACATATACAGTAAAAAAAATCCACACACTTTACCTATGCACGTAATTATTAGCTTAGAAGCTGAATTTAAAAAAGTCACATAAGTCTATTTGGGGTGAGAGATGTGAGACAGAGAGAGAGAGAGATGAATTTTCATAGCATCTGATACTTTTTACCCCACTCTTGGGTAGCTACTACAAATATAGACTTCTAAATACGGCCCTTAAAAGCTTAATAACAGAATGCTGCTTCTTAATAACAGAATACTGCTTCTTAATAATAGAATACTGCTTCTCGAAGTTTGGCCACACGAAGACAGGGGTTAGGGTTGGGGGGTTAGGGTTAGGGGCGGTTATGGTTTAGGGTTAAGGTTAGGGGGTTAGGTTTATGTAATTACAATGATTACCCCCCCAACAGGGTTAAGTTTTTGAATTAATTGTTTCTTAATTAGAGTCCTTGATTTAAGTTTATTGTGCACTGGCACATCTAAATCTTCCTTTTCTTTATTCATCTATTATAGTTTAAAAGTGCACTATGTGGTTTATGTTGGGTCATTCTGACAATTATGGTGTTACCCGTCTCACCCACATATTGGGCCACGCACTTTTTGCAGGTGATAAGTTAAACTGCATTTTTGCTGTGTACGGTGCCCGATCGGTGAGTGCGGAACACTTCCTTCGTTGTCCTATTTTGGACATATTCTTTGTTGTGAAAATATTTCCCTTGATGTTTGGGTTTTACCTGGTGAAGAGCACAGAGTTTAGCTCTGATCAGATGGTCCTGCAGATTCTTGTTCTTCCGGAACGCTGCGATGACTTTGTGGTCCTTCAAAATCTGTGTCTGTCCCAACAGGTTCCAGAAGTTGGATCTCCCTGGTCAATTTCATCGAGGCCGACGAATATGTGAGGACAAAAGGCACGACGGTGCCCTCCGTCTGGGTCCCCTTAGTCAGGTACGCTTTAAGGATTTTTCTAAGGAAGGACCTGTTGTATCCTCTCGGCCTGAGTGCTTTGAAGAGGGTCTGTGTCGCTTCTCTGAAGTCCTGTTCCTGGGTGCATATGTGGCTGAACCTCAGGAGTTGCGACTTGACCAGACCGGAATAAGTGTGTTTGGGATGGAAGCTCCTTTTGTGTAGTAGGGCGTGCGTGTCGGTCTCTTTGAATAATACTTTGATGTCCAGCTTGTGTGACGAATCGAAGGCTGGACCCTCGTACGTCGTGGTGTCGAAGTCTACCGACTCGTGACTGACGGTGGATTTTAGTGTTATGAAAAGATTGTGGTTGTTTATTGTGAGGCCTTGATTTCCCTAAACTCCTCTTCGGAGTAGGTCCACACTCCCCAGACATTGTCCAGATATTTGAAGTAGTGGAGAGGTTTTTTGTGGCAACGGGCTAAGGCCGAAGCCTCCCACTCTGCCATAAAAATATTGGTGTAGGCCGGGGCGAATTTCGGTGGGATTTTTAATTCTTTCACCTTGTGTACGAAGTCGTACGTGTCTTTGATGTAGCTGGGGTGGCCGATAGATAGGGGATTGAGATAATAATCTAAGAATTCGGCCGTGTAGTACGTTTCGCTGCCACAATCAGACACTATGGGTCTCCCTGGAGGAATTTCATAGGGCCTGCTCCATTTAGCTCGGTCCTTATGTATTTTTGGGAGCATGTAGAACCTCCTGCTTCTTGGTTCCGCATCCCCTAACAGGTAGGATTTTTGTTTTGCGTTGATGTATTTTTTTTATATACAAGTTTTGGATTATTTTCTTCACCATAGGTGTCGTGTCCATGTATATTGATTTTCCCAATTTCCTGTAGTATTTGGGGTCATTTAATTGTTTATAATGTTCCCATAAGTATTGTTCCCGGTCCATGATTACTATGGAACTTCCCTTATCTGCAGGTTTGATGACAATCTGGTCGTTATTCTGCAGTTGCCTGAGAGCGTCCATTTCACCCGGAGTGAGGTTAGGCTCTTCTTGGGATGGTCTGAAACGTTTTTTAAAAAGTTTTAGATCAGTCTGGTCGAGCGTGTGGAGTTCGGCGGGCAATTTGTCTGTCGGTGGGGTCCAATCCGATTTGGGTGTGAAAGGAGGGGGGTGGTTTTCTGTGTCCTGGTGGAAATAAGCTGCCAATTTAAGTCTCCTGTGGTATTGTTGTAGGTCGAATCGTGTTTGTGTTATCTGCTGTTTCCTACCCGTAATGCCCGACGGAATGAACGTGAGGCCTCTATCGAGAAGGCTGAGTTGAGAGGGCGTGATGTGGAATTTCTTGGCCAGAATAATGACATTTCTATTCCCCTCCTGTATACGCAGGTTCGTGGGGATATCTATTTTAAATATTGCAGCCAATGTCAGAACATATTGCAGGCCGTATCCGCCGTCCAATGGATCCGGTCGGGTTTGGTTTGGAATTCGGAGGCGGGTAGGGCCGGAATGTGTTTATGGTTTTTGATGATGTAGGCGTTGAGGATATCCAGATGGGTCTGCTCCTTGTTCGGGAGCTCGGGGGGAAAAATTCACCACTGGCACCCAGATCTGCGCCAGAGGGAATTTTTCTTTAGCCATTCTCAATAGCCCCTGCGGTCCCTTGATGGCAGTTTCGTGGACGTTGTTTAGTCTGCCATTGATGCCCAAAGACAAAATGACATGTTCTGTGTCGATAGAGGCTGTGTTTTTGTCCAGTATCTGTTTCACATGTGTGAACTTAGCCCCCGGATAGCTCTCGATCTGTAGGTCGGCGTTCTTGAAAGGCGGCATCCTGGACAGATTGGAATCCACGAGAATGAGGAATTTTCTCCGGGCCGTCAGTGTCCAGAGAGATTTTCTTTTGGTCGAAATATGTCTGTTGGGTCGGTCTTCACGTACGTTACAGTGCACTGCGGGAGACGGGCCGGGCCCCAAGCATAGAAGGGCCTGTGTGGCTGTCTTAAGGCTAGTGACAGTGTTAGGGCTCAGCGTCACTTCTTGTGCCGTGACATTCTCCTGCATTTTGCGCTCGGGACTCAAGGTCACTTCTTGTGCAGTGACATTCTCTTGCACGCTCTCAGGGCTCAGAGTCACTTCTGGTGCAGTAATATTCTCTTGCGCGTGCTCTCCTTGGTCCTCGAAACAGATGAGGTCGTCCTCCTCTCTGACACAGGGGTTGGGACGCCGCCTAGGAGTACGTTGTGTTTTTGGGGAGGGCGGGAGATCGACGGAAGTGTCCGGATCACTGTCTGGGTCCTCCTCCCTAACGGGGGACCACTCATGCAGCGGGTCGGTCATCGTAGAGACCGTGGTGGACATTAGAGGATTGGTGGGAGGAAGGACCGTTTGCCACGTCTCTCCCACCAGCCCGTGAGCCTCATGCACAGTTTTGTCCTTGAGTCTTTTGCCAATACCTCGTTTTGCCCACACGATGGCAGTGTTGAAGCATTCTTCCCAATCCTTGGAGGAAAGGTGCTGCAGTTTTTTGTTTCTTGTACCAGTGTATCTTCGTAGTGGTTTTTGAGAATCAGCATTGTGGTGTATGCCCAATTTTTTGCATTACCCTCAATGAGGGAGAGTGTCGTGGCGTTTGGCAGAGCAGGTTTGATGACCTCTGACAAATGTCTTTCTATTTTGTCGATGGCAGGAGGCTGTTCCTGGCTAATATTATTTTTGTGGTGTACCAATTTAATGATTTTGAACAGGAGACGGGTCTTGGTGACAAAGTCAGGGTCATCCGAGTGCTTAGGCCTTGTTTTGGGTTTGGGATGTGTGTTTTTGTTTCCCCTGTGGCCACCGTGTTTGACCATGTCCGCATAGGAGGGCATTCCCTCTCCCTGTCTGTAACGTGGGGCTCGGTAGCCACCGTATCTGCCCATGTTCCCATAGAAGGGTGCTCTCTCTACCCGTGCACGCTGTACAGGGTCGTGATAAGTGTGGGGCATGAGCTGACCATAACCCCGGACGGTACGTTTGTGTCCACGTGTGACGACTGTCCAGTCGTCTCTTTCTGGCCAGACCATGTTTTGGTAATTTTTAATAATCCACAGAAGGTTTGATGGACTCCGGTGATTGTATTGTTTGATTCCTTTTTTGTGTCTAATTGTGAATTTTTGGTGTATTAAATGAGTGTGGATTTTACTAATGTCCAATTTTAATGTTTTTATCTCTTTTAGGTGTTGGGGTGATAAAGTAAGGCGTATTTTAATGAAGTTATGAAACAAGGTCAGTGGAATATTTTCCTTAAATTTTAGTTAAATTTTGATTTTTTACTGGTATCCAATTTGAACCTTTTTATATTTTGTACCTTTCAAAGTAATGTGTATTTTAAGTCTAACAAAGAATATAAATTAATTGAATACTTTCTTTTAGTTTTTTAGGCAAAGTTCAAAACAAAGGGTGAAAAGAAAAGAGGAAAAAAAAAGGGGAAACAAGCTGTTGCAACGTTTCGGTTCTCTCAACCTTCTTCAGGCAGACTTGTTGTTGAAAAGAAAAAACAAAAAAATTGTTCAAAATGAATAAAATTATAAAAAATAAAGAAAATGAGTGGATGGAGAATCAAAAATATCAGAATTTAGAGCGCAGCTGGTTGTTAGAAGCTTTCTCTCTGAGTCTGGAGCAATGAATGGCTGTTTGCGGTTGTCCCTTTTTAAAGGGTGGGGGGCGGAACTCAATTTAAAGTAGCTAATAGGCGTTTTTTCCTTTCCTCTTGGGTTGAAAGACAACGGCTCCCAGCCAATCAGGCAAACCGCTGATTTTCAGAGCTTTGTGGAAACTCTTCCAGAAGGTTTTGAATGTAAACACAGTGATGGGGGCGGGGCTCGATTCAAACAAGCCAATAGGAGCCTTTCTTTTTTACAAAATGGCCGCCTAGCATTAAAGGTCTGTGTTACCAAAAAAAAATTTACTAATGTGTTTTCATTTTCTATATTTGTTAAATGATTAATTATTAAATTTGATGATTCTTTTTGTTTTTGTCTTTCTTTTCCAAAAAAAAGTTTTTTATTTTTTATTTTTTTGTTTGGCATAACTGCATTCTAATGTGTATTTTATCCCTGATCTTAATGATTGTGATTTAATTAATAATGTTTGAATTTTGAACCAATAGTATTATTTATTATATTACTATTTCACACTTAGGTGCTGTGGGTTTTCACCATATTTATTTATTTATTTATTTATTTATTTCTCCTTTTAGGTTTTAATCTCTTTTTTTAAATAAAATTTTCTAAGGGATTCTATTGTGGCATAGGTATGCATCAGCCTGTGTTTGTCCTTATTTTGAGTTGTTTTTGATAAGAAAAATGATGCACAGGCCAATGAGGAAGAAAAGGAGCAGCGGAGCGAATTGCAAACATGAGGCACGGGCTGATTAGGGTTTAGGGTTAGGGTTGGGGTTTGGGTTAGCGGTTAGAATTAGGGGTTAGGTTTTAGGGGTTAGGATTAAGGTTAGATTTAGGGGTTTAGGAAGGGTCAAGGTTAAGTTTAGGGGTTTAGGAAGGGTCAAGGTTAAGTTTAGGGGTTTATGAAGGGTTTAAGGTTAGGTTTAGGGGTTTATGAAGGGTTTGAGGTTAGGTTTAGGGGTTAAGGAAGGTTTAAGGTTAGGTTTAGGGGTTTAGGAAGGGTTTAAGGTTGGGTTTAGGGGTTTAGGAAGGTTTAAGGTTAGGTTTAGGGGTTTAGGAAGGTATAAGGTTAGGTTTAGGGGTTTAGGAAGGTTTAAGGTTAGGTTTAGGGGTTTAGGAAGGTTTAAGGTTAGGTTTAGGGGTTTAGGAAGGTTTAAGGTTAGGTTTGGGAAGGGTTTAAGGTTAGGTTTAGGGATTTAGGAGGGGTTAAGGTTAGGTTTAGGGGTTTAGGAAGGTTAAAGGTTAGGTTTAGGGGTTTAGGAAGGTTAAAGGTTAGGTTTAGGAAGGTTTAAGGTTAGGTTTAGGGGTTTAGGAAGGTTAAAGGTTAGGTTTAGGAAGGTTAAAGGTTAGGTTTAGGGGTTTAGAAAGGTTAAAGGTTAGGTTTAGGGGTTTAGGAGGGTTAACGGTTAGGTTTAGGGGTTTAGGAAGGTTAAAGGTTAGGTTTAGGGGTTTGGGAAGGTTAGAGGTTAGGTTTGGGCGCTAACCTGCATGCACAGGCCATCAATGTCGTTCACTCAATTAGGTTCACTTCTCATTCAGGCCTAGTGGATGTATAGTACCTAGTCTGTTAATCCAGATCTTCTCTGCTCTTTTCCTCTGGGGTACAGACCACAGCGGATTGGCCTGCAGGACCGTGACCCTGAACGAGTCCCATGCGTGCTCAGGGCTAGGGTTAGGGTTAGGGTTGGGGTTGGGGTTCTGGTTAGCGGTTAGGGTTAGGGTTGGGGTTCTGGTTCTGGTTAGCGCTTAGGGTTAGGCTTAGGGTTAGGGTTGGGGTTTGGGTTAGCGGTTAGAATTAGGGGTTAGGATTAAGGTTGGGGTTTGGGTTAGCGTAGGGGTTTATGAAGGGTTTAAGGTTAGGTTTAGGGGTTTAGGAAGGTATAAGGTTAGGTTTAGGAAGGTTTAAGGTTAGGTTTAGGGGTTTAGGAAGGTTTAAGGTTAGGTTTAGGGGTTTGGGAAGGGTTTAAGGTAAGGTTTAGGGATTTAGGAGGGGTTAAGGTTAGGTTTAGGGGTTTAGGAAGGTTAACGGTTAGGTTTAGGGGTTTAGGAAGGTTAAAGGTTAGGTTTAAGGGTTTAGGAAGGTTAGAGGTTAGGTTTGGGCGCTAACCTGCATGCACAGGCCATCAATGTCGTTCACTCAATTAGGTTCACTTCTCATTCAGGCCTAGTGGATGTATAGTACCTAGTCTGTTAATCCAGATCTTCTCTGCTCTTTTCCTCTGGGGTACAGACCACAGCGGATTGGCCTGCAGGACCGTGACCCTGAACGAGTCCCATTCGTGCTCCAGAAAGTGTCGGACCAGGTGGGTATTTTTCTCTTTTCCTTTCAGGATGTTGTGTTTATGTTGGGTCACTCTGACAAGTATGGTATTACCCGTCTCACCCACATACAGTGGTGTGAAAAAGTGTTTGCCCCCTTCCTCATTTCCTGTTCCTTTGCATGTTTGTCACACTTAAGTGTTTCGGAACATCAAACCAA
The DNA here is from genome assembly GCA_012411365.1 of Ameiurus melas. Lineage (NCBI taxonomy): Eukaryota > Metazoa > Chordata > Actinopteri > Siluriformes > Ictaluridae > Ameiurus > Ameiurus melas. The sequence continues at coordinate 10,714 of CM022769.1, read as the reverse complement.
TTTAAACAATAGTCAAGGACAACACAAGTAAACACAAAATGCAATTTGTAAATGAAGGTGTTTATTATTAAAGGTGAAAAAAATCCAAACCATCATGGCCCTGTGTGAAAAAGTGATTGCCCCCTTGTTAAAACATACTATAACTGTGGTTGTCCACACCTGAGTTCAATTTCTGCAGCCACACCCAGGCCTGATTATTGCCACACCTGTTCACAATCAAGGCATCACTTAAATAGGAGCTGCTTGACACAGTAAGGTCCACCAGAAGATCCTTAAAAGCTACACATCATGCCGAGACCCAAAGAAATTCAGGAACAATTGAGAAAGAAAGTAATTGAGATCTATCAGTCTGGAAAGGGTTATAAAGCCATTTCCAAAGCTTTGGGAATCCAGCGAACCACAGTAAGAGCCATTATCCACAAATGGCGAATACATGGAACAGTGGTGAACCTTCCCAGAAGGGGGGCCGCCGCCCAAAATTACCCCAAAAGCGGGCGACAACCTCATTCCAAGAGGTCACAAAAGACCCCACAACAACGTCAAAGAACTGCAGGCCTCACTTGCCTCAGTTAAGGTCAGCGTTCATGCCTCCACCATCAGGAAAAGACTGGGCAAAAATGGCCTGCATGGCAGAGTTCCAAGGAGAAAACCACTGCTGAGCAAAAAGAACATCAAAGCTCGTCTCAATTTCTCCACAACACATCTTGATGATCCCCAAGACTTTTGGGACAACATTCTGTGGACCGATGAGACAAAAGTGGAACTCTTTGGAAGGTGTGTGTCCAAGATATATGGGGCGTAGAAGGAACACTGCATTTCATAAAAAGAACATTATACCAACAGTAAAATATGGTGGTGGTAGTGTGATGGTTTGGGGCTGTTTTGCTGCTTCAGGACCTGGAAGACTTGCCGTGATAAAAGGAACTATGAATTCTGCTGTCTACCAAGAGATCCTGAAGGAGAAATTCCGACCATCTGTTCGTGTACTCAAGCTGAAACGAACTTGGGTTCTGCAGCAGGACAATTATCCTAAACCACACCAGCAAGTCCACCACCGAATGGCTGAAGAAAACAAAAATGAAGACTTTGGAGTGGCCTAGCCAAAGTCCTGACCTGAATCCTATTGAGAAGTTGTGGTATGACCTTAAAAAGGCCGTTCATGCTCGAAAGCCCTCTAATGTAACTGAATTAGGACAATTCTGCAAAGATGAGTGGGCCAAAATTCCTCCAGGACGCTGTAAAAGCCTCATTGCACGTTATCGCAAACGCTTGGTTGCAGTTGTTGCTGCTAAGGGTGGCCCAACCAGTTATTAGGTTTAGGGGGCAATCACTTTTTCACACAGGGCCATGATGGTTTGGATTTTTTTTCAGCTTTAATAATAAACACCTTCATTTACAAATTGCATTTTGTGTTTACTTGTGTTGTCCTTGACTATTGTTTAAATTGGTTTGATGTTCCGAAACACTTAAGTGTGACAAACATGCAAAGGAACAGGAAATGAGGAAGGGGGCAAACACTTTTTCACACCACTGTATTGGGCTGCGCACCTTTTGCAGGTGATGAGGTAAACTGCATTTTTGCTGTGTACGGTGCCCGATCGGTGAGTGCGGAACACTTCCTTCGTTGTCCTATTTTGGACATATTCTTTGTTGTGAAAATTTTCCTTTTTTTTTTTACCTGGTGGAGCGCACGGAGTTTAGCTCTGATCAGATGGTCCTGCAGACTCTTGTTCTTCCGGAACGCCGCGATGACTTTGTGGTCTTTGAAAATCTGTGTCTGTCCCAACAGGTTCCGGAAGTTGGATCTGACCTCCCTGGTCAATTTCAATGAGGCCGACGAATATGTGAGGACGAAAGGCACGACGGTGCCCTCCGTCTGGGTCCCCTTGGTTAGGTACGCTTTGAGGATTTTTCTAAGGAAGGACCGGTTATATCCTCTCGGCCTGAGAGCTTTGAAGAGAGTCTGTGTCGCTTCTCTGAAGTCCCGTTCCTGGGGGTGCATGTCGGCTGAACCTCAGGAGTTGCGACTTGACGAACCCGGAATAAGTGTGTTTGGGATGGAAGCTCCTTTTTGTGTAGTAGGGCGTGCGTGTCGGTCTCTTTGAAGAATACTTTTACATGTCCAGCTTGTGTGACGATCGAAGTCTGGACCCTTGTACGTCGTGGTGTCGAGGAAGTCTACCGACTCGTGACTGACGGTGGATTTTAGTGTTATGGAAGGATTGTGGTTGTTTAGCGAGGCCTCGAATTCCCTAAACTCCTCTTCGGAGTTGGTCCACAATCCCCAGACATTGTCCAGATATTTGAAGTAGTGGAGAGGTTTTTTGTGGCAACGGGCTAAGGCCGAAGCCTCCCACTCTGCCATAAAAATATTGGCGTAGGCCGGGGCGAATTTCTTGCCCATCGCCGTGCCTTTTATTTGCAAGAAAAATTCCCCGTTGAACTCAGTCATTTCTGTTTAAGTTAATGTCTAAGAGTTGGATGAGTTCTTCGTCAGGCCTGGAGGCATCGGGGTGTTTTTTAAATATGTTTTTTATAGCCTGTATACCCTCTTGGATGTCGATGTTTGTGTATAAACTGTCTATATCCATGGTGAAGAGGATGGCTTTCGGTGGGATTTTTAATTCTTTCACCTTGTGTACGAAGTCGAACGTGTCTTTGATGTAGCTGGGGTGGCCGATAGATAGGGGATTGAGATAATGATCTAAGAATTCGGCCGTGTAGTAGGTTTCGCTGCCACAATCAGACACTATGGGTCTCCCTGGAGGAATTTCATGGGGCCTGCTTCATTTAGCTCGGTCTTTATGTATTTTTGGGAGCATGTAGAACCTCCTGCTTCTTGGTTCCGCATCCCCTAACAGGTAGGATTTTTGTTTTGCGTTGATGTATTTTTTTACATACAAGTTTTGGATTATTTTCTTCACCATAGGTGTCGTGTCCATGTATATTGGCTTTTCCAATTTCCTGTAGTATTTGGGGTCGTTTAATTGTTTATAACCTTCCCATAAATATTGTTCCCGGTCCATGATTACTATGGAACTTCCCTTGTCTGCAGGTTTGATGACAATCTGGTCGTTATTCTGTAGTTGCCTGAGAGCGTCCATTTCACCCGGAGTGAGGTTAGGTTCTTCTTGGGATGGTCTGAAACGATTTTTTAAAAAGTTTTAGATCAGTCTGGACAAGCGTGTGGTGTTCGGCAGGCAATTTGTCTGTCGGGGTCAACCGGGGCCCCATTTGGGTGTGACGGGAGGGGGTGGTTTTCTGTGTCCTGGTGGAAATTAGCTGCCAATTTAAGTCTCCTGTGGTATTGTTGTAGGTCGACGAATCGTTTCTCCGCTTTGTATACCTTTTTTTTTTTTGAATGAACGCATGAACGGAGCCTCTATCGAGAAGGCTGAGTTGAGAGGGGGCGGGGTGTGGAATTTCTTGGCCAGAATAATGACATTTCTATTCCCCTCCTGTGTACGCAGGCTCGTGGGGATATCTATTTTAAATATTGTACGCAATGTCGGAGCATGTTGCAGGCCGTATCCGCCGTCCAATGGATCAGGTCGGGTTCGGTTTGAAATTCGGGGGCGGGTTAGGGTTTAGGGTTAGGGTTAGGGGTTAGGGTTAGCGGTTAGGGTTAGGGGTTAGGGTTAGGTTTTTGTAAGAATACAATGATCCCCCCCATCACAAATTCATTGCGTGGTTGAATAGGGGACCAATTCTGTAGTAGACCCCGGCTTGGCGTCTGCTGATTTAACAAATCCAATCGAGTCTAACCCGATTAGGTTTTATAGTTGGTGGGTCATGAGCTATTCCCCAATGGGCTGTGGAGATGGTTTGATTGAGAAATGGGTCCAAGTTGTGGGTACTTAAGACTGGAGTTGTGGTTATGCCTCAGGAATAAGGGTATGCGAATTATTAGGGACAGGGTGAAGTGGTGATTTATTTGTTTTATCTGTGTACAGCCATAATTTGGGATTGGTTATGTTTTATGGTTAGGTTTTAGATTGACTTTTAGGGGTAGGAGGCACAGATAGAGTAATGGTTATGATTAGGGTTTAGGTTAGGTTTTAGGGTTCAGAGCTGGGGTTATGGTTAGGGTCTAGGTTAGGGTTAGGTTTTAGGGTTAAGTTATAGGTTGACTTTTAGGGGTCGGAGGCACAGTTAGAGTAACGGTTATGATTAGGGTTTAGGTTAGGTTTTAGGGTTCAGAGCTGGGGTTATGGTTAGGGTCCAGGTTAGGGTTAGGTTTTAGGATTAGGTTTTAAGTTGACTTTTAGGGGTCGGAGGCACAGTTAGAATAACGGTTATGATTAGGGTTTAGGTTAGGTTTTAGGGTTCAGAGCTAGGGTTATGGTTAGGGTCCAGGTTACGGTTTGGTTTTAGGGCTATAAATTAAATTTTTTTTTTTTTTTTTTTTTTTTAATACACTAAATTTTAGGACCCATCATCAGCAGTGCTTCGCAGAATCATTGGGTGTTTCAGGCCTTTGGTCACTAGACACCCTCAACTGCGGCGGCCAGCCGTGGGTCGATCACTCCCCAGCCTGTGTCCAATAGCCAATCATCCCATTCGCCTAAGGCATGGATTAAGATGATATTTTATTTGAGATGGGCCTACGTTTTTGAGTTAAATAACCATTCATCCATTCATTCATTTATTTTGCTCTGATCTGATCGTAGTATAATCTACTAATTGTTTTTTCAATCCCTGTCGGTTTTGGCTACTTATTAAACGGTAATTTATATTGGAAGCATGTTGGATCAGTCAATTTAGATTGTTTTAAACCTACATATTGGTTGATGGGTTTATTATTATTATTATTATTATTTATTTATTTATTTATTTTTTCCGTATTAATATGATCAACTGATTGTATTTTAGAGCCATGTCGGTTTGGTTAATTAGATTGTTTTAGGCCTAAGTATTGATTATTGGATTATTATTTTAGTTTCTGTATTGGTGTAACCTACTGATTGTATTTTAAAGCCCTGTCCGTGTTGCCTACTTAAGGAGAATTAATTTATGTAAGGAGCATGTTCATTCAGAACATTAAATTGTTTTAGGTCTAAGTGTTGATTGACGGTTTATAGTTTTAATTACAGTCATAGAATTTTACCTTATTTTATTTATTTATTTATTTTTTTATTTATATAACAACTGCTTTAGGCCTAAGTTTTGTTTGATGGCTTATTATTTTAATTACAGTCATTTAATTTCACCCTTTCGAGTAATGTTAGCTTGTTTTGTTTTGGCTACTTATGAAATGGTAATTTATATTGGAAGCATGTTGGATCCGTTAATTTAGACTGTTTTAAACCTACGTATTGATTGATGGATTGATATTTGTTTTTTTTAATTTCTGTATTAATATGATCAACCGATTGTTTCTTAGAGCCCTGTCAGTTTTGGCTCCTTATGAGGAGCATGTCGGTTTGGTTAATTAGATTGTTTTAGGCCTAAGTATTGATTATTGGATTACTATTTTAGGGTTAGGGGTTAGGGGTTAGGGTTAGGGTTAGGGGTTAGGGTTGGGGTTCTGGTTAGGGTTAGGGGTTAGGGTTAGGGTTAAGGGTTAGGGTTTAGGGTTTAGGGTCAGGGTCAGGGTTAGGTTTTTGAATGTACAATGACCCCCCCGGACAGTCCGCCAGGAACTGCCCAGTTAGATAGGGGGTCAAGGGAATGCACTGGCCGGTGCTTGTTAAGCATTGCTACAGCTCAGAAAATTATTTGTCCTCCAAGTTGCCCCCAGTTGGGCTTTGGTTGTAGTTTTTTGCACCATTTGCTAGTTTGTTTATTTATTTATTTTTATTATTATTATTAAATTTTTATTTTTATTTATTTTTTTATTTTTCCGTACATGTTTAGTGGGTCAGGGTGGCGTGGGGAGGGGAAACAAAATTTTAGGGACAGGGTCAAGTTGGATATTGAGTCTAAGGTCGGATCATATTAGCCTGTTGATCAATTTGTCGGATTGACTTCAAGTTTTGACTTTGATTCGTTTAGAATTAGGGATGTACGAATAGTTATGGTCAGGATTGTTGAAGGCGGGGTGAGTTTCGGTATTAATTTTTCTGGAAGTGTTTTAATATTAGAGGTGGAGCATCCACCAAGTTCAAGCAGGAGTAGGCAGAGTGGAAGGTGGTGGAACAGCTCAATACCCTGTCATTGACCCAGTGGAAAGAAGCATGGGAGATAGCAACGAAATGGGCCAGGAGAAACCTGAAAAGAATCCGTGACTCCACCATTCAGGGAGCCTTTCTAGAAATCCAGAACAGGATTGAACCAGACCTAACACAACCAGATTTGAGGAACACAATGGGGACAGGGTTGCACCCAAGCCACAATCGGGACGTAGTCAATACTATGGAACCCCTAGAACAGGCACCAGCACCCCCGCCGGTCACCATCTCAGAATTAATCTTGGGCACAGGCACGGACCAGTCAACCACAACCACAAACCCAAGCCCTCCACCCTGCCAAGACCACGACCCAGAACCCCAACCGACGGGCTCCCCAAACCCCCCAAACCCACATACGGCCTCTAGGAAAAGAATGATGGGATCCCAAGTAGATAGCCCCCGAAAGAAAACCCAAAAAACCAAACACAACCAGGCAAAACACCCTACACCAGAAAACCCAACCAAAACTACTAACCCACAGGACCTCACGTCAATAACATCACCCCCCATGAACATGGAGATCCAGAAGGTTCCAGAAACAATAACAGAAACAAGCTGTTTCAAAAACACACATGGACAATATCACTACTTCACCTGTTACTCTTAAAAACAATACTACTCATGGGTGACTCAAGTTATCCAACTAATATATGTCTATTCTTCACCATTCAACGTTCGGACAGCACAGATTATACAAACACCTGCACATCACAGAATATCACAGACGGTTAAAAATACTTTCATTTTTCGAACCATCAGATGGAATCACAGCCAAACTTCCCTTTACAACCAGATCCAAATGGGAACCTCCCCCCCGGAAAATCCCCAAGGAGGTTCAAGACCTCATCAGACTAGACCAAAATACAATCAAGGGATTCCCCAGACCTAATAGTTCACACCGCCCCAACCTATCCGAGGAGGGAAAACAGGCAATCAAATCCCTCAAACGGAATCCCAATATCATAATCAAACCAGCAGATAAAGGAAGTGGGGTCGTAATCATGGATAGGCCACAATATGTCCAGGAAGCTCTAAGACAATTGCAAAATCCGGATTATTACAAGAAATTGGAGGAACCGGTGTACCCCAAATCGGTACCCGTGATCCGGGACAAAATCACATCCCTACTATCTAGCGGCTACATCAACAAAAAACAAGCACAATACCTTATAGGAGAATCCACACCTAGACCGAGACAATTTTACCTATTACCCAAAATCCATAAACCCCGGGCCACCTGGCCTACGCCCTCAACACCCCCAGGCCGTCCCATTGTATCAGACTGTGGCAGCGAAAGCTACCGAATCGCGGAATTTCTGGACTACCATTTAAATCCACTTTCCACAAAACACCCCAGCTATATCCAGGACACGTATGATTTCATTAACAAAGTGAGAAATATTACGTTACAACCCCACAGCCTCCTATTTACAATGGACATTAATGACCTCTATACCAACATCGACACGATCACGGGCCTACAGGTGGTGAAACAATGCCTAGACCAATATCCGAATGACGAAAGACCTGATAAAATACTATTGGAACTCTTAGAACTGAGCCTAACCAAGAACGATTTCGAGTTCAATGGCCAGTTTTACTTACAAATAAAAGGAACAGCCATGGGAAAGAAATTTGCTCCAGCGTATGCCAACATTTATATGGCACACTGGGAACAGACTGCATTTCCAAAATGTCCCAAACTACCGACCCATTACTTCAGGTACCTAGATGACATTTGGGGAATATGGGATCACTCAGAGGCACATTTCCAGGAATTTGTGGCCACTCTTAACAATCACCACGAATCAATAAAAATAAAACACACACTCCACCAATCACAAGTGGATTTTCTAGATACAACAACATATAAAAGAAAATCGTTTCCAAACAACCAAAAATTGGACATAAAAGTATTCTTCAAGGAAACAGACAGCCATGCACTATTACACAAGAGTAGCTACCACCCCAAACACACATTTAAGGACATAATCAAAGCCCAACTAATCAGATTCCAAAGGATCTGTACACAAACACAGGACCTCCAAGAGGCAATCCGCATCCTCTTCAAGGCACTTCGGGGTAGGGGTTACACCAGGAGCTTCCTCCGTCTAGTTTACAGGAATTGACGGAGGAACCAGTTGAAACCCGGTAGCACCGACAGAAACATGACTACAGGGAGGATCATCCCCTTGACCCTAAAGTTCAGTAGCTACTCCCCAAAACTAAGTAGGGCTTTAAAACTCAATTTCCAAAATCTGCTCGGAAACAAACAGGGTTGGTCGGAGGTCAGGCTAATAACGGCGTTTTTGAGGAATCGCAACCTCAGAGATATGCTTGTCCGTAGTAAACTACGACCGCCTGGGTCTATAGTTAGGGGTACACCATCTATCCTGACAGCAAGAAACCCCACCAGTAGGGAAACATTCCGGCTACCGAGGAGCATTTCCTCTAGGGATACAAATTGTATCTACCTGATTAGGTGTAAGAAATGTGGCAAACAGTATGTAGGAGAAACCGGCACAACTATCCACAATAGAATAAACACACACCGCTATAACATCAGGACAATCAGGAAGGGACACACCCATTTGGTTTCTCACTTCCGCCGACACGGGGAGCAAGCAATGGCATTCTCAGCTCTGGAACATAACCCAAACTGGTCTAAACAGGACAGGCAAAAATCAGAACGAAAATGGATTAAAAAACTCAATACCCAATTCCCAGTTGGCCTCAACGAAAGACACTAAAACTTCGGAGGAGAACCTTCTGGAATCCCGTTCCTCGGTACTTTCTAACACAAGGGATCGGTTGGGGCCACAACAACCTCCAAACTGATAATATTAAGACACCAGATTGTAGTCTAAAATCCCAGAACTAACACAAGTAAACTCTCTTATACTGTCAGTCTGATTGTTGAAAACAGTTTCTAATTCACTTAGTGATTACATTTTGATACAGAGTTTAGTCCTAGGATAATTGATGTACATACTCTTGTTACAGGTTACCTTTAGGTGATGTTTATATATATTAAAAAAAAAAAAAAAAAAAAAATTTTAAGAGGGAGAATGATGATGGGGGAGACTCATAAGGGCATTCCTACCCGGTATCTCCCTACAATCTGAGCCCTCACACACACACAAAAAAAAAAAAAGTTAACTAAGATCTGGAGCGTTTTCCACGGCTGAAATACCGGAAGTGAAAGCGCAGTTTTAAGCACGGAGCTCTTAAAATACTATTGGAGACTCAACTTGACTCACGCACAATTTTATCAATGGATATCATAGTGGCTACACGTAATCTTGCTCCCTCAGATCGCCTCAGCTGATCGCGCCGGTCACACAGCGGAAAATAATAAAAATAATAATCCTACGTTTCGAAGCAAAATCAACACCCTGGTTAGATTAAGATACATTGTAGAAACACAACCGCTGTGAAATTTTATTTTTAAGGGGACTATTCAGCGCGATCTGGAGCGTTTTCCACGGCTGAAAACCGGAAGTGAAAGCGCAGCTTTAAGAACGGAACTCTTGAATACTATTGAAGACTCAAAACTTGACTCGCGCACAATTTTATCAATGGATCTAATGAGTATTTCAGTGACTGCACGTAATCTGGCTCCCTCAGATCGCTTCAGCTGATCGCGCCGGTCACACAGCGGAAAATATTAAAAACAATATTTATACGTTTCGAAGCAAAACCAACACCCTGGTTAGATTAAGACACGTTATAGAAACACAATCGCTGTGAAAATCTAATCTTAAGGTGATTATTTCTCACGATCTGGAGCACTCTTCACGGCTGGGACACCGGAAGTGAAAGCGTAATTTTTAACACAGGGCTCACGGAGGGCTATCCCAAAACCCCCCAAAAATCTTGACTTATACAAATTTTTGTCAATGGACCGATAGTGCTGGTCCTACAGCAGAAATTAAGGGGAATATTAAGTGGTTTCATTGATAAAATTAATTAATCAATCAATGAGTTATAATACAATATTCAAATTAAAAACACAAGGGACACCTCAGTTTGGAACACACAACACACGGATGGTGGGTGAAAAGATAAATTATGATTGGCTCGCGGAAGATAATTATGCACGACCCTAAACTCATCTATATTCGAGACAGAAAGAATCATGGGCATATCTCTTTCTTAACTTTAAACTCCAATATCTCAGCAACCATGGGAGGGATTCGCACACAAATATTTGCTATTCAATCATCACAACCCCCCATTCCGAATAATCCTAAAAATATTAGGGACAGAAGCGTCTGAACGTTTTCTGAACCCCACCCTAACCAGGAATACTATTCCTAGTAATGACTATGTTACACACGGTCGATCAAACCTGAAGTCGGGGGGCGGCTACGTTAGTAGAAGCCTGATCACTTCCCGAATCTACTCTGCAGGAGTAAGGTAAGGAAGGAATCCGCTGACGTATGTCTAACCCCAGGGGACACAACCCAGTAGAAGCCTGATGGTTTCCCGAAGGGTTCCGAATCCTAGTGATGAGGAACAGGTAGGGTCAAGCCATCCGCTGG